>RXID01021425.1:267626-311264 GCA_005019695.1 Trichopus zeylanicus subsp. travancoricus | reverse complement strand
TAGTTGTATTAGTAATAGTAGTATTGGTAGTAGTAGTAGCAGTAGTAGTAGCAACAGTTGTACAAGTAATAGAAGTAGTAGTAGTAGTAATAACAGCAACAGCAATTGTAGTACAAGTAGAAGTTCTATTAGTGAAAGGAGTAGTAGTAGTTATAGTAGTAACAGTAGTAATAGTTCTAGCAGTAATAGTAGTAGTCGTAGTAGCAGCAGCAGTAGTAGAAGTAGTAGTTGTTGTTGTAGCAGTAGTAGTTGTAGTAGACAGAGTAGTAGTAGGGGTTGGAGTTGGAGTAGTACCCGGGGTTATAGTAGTAGTAGTAGTACTAGTAGGTGTACTCATAGTAGTAATAGTAGGAGTAGGAGCAATAGAAGTAGTTGTAGTAGTATTAGTAGCGGTAGTAGTAGTAGAAGAAGAAGAAGTAGGAGTAGTAGTAGTAGTAATTGTGGTTGTAGTTGTATTATTAGCCGTAGTAGTAGTAGTAGTAGTAGTAGTAGTAGTAGTAGTAGTAGTAGTAGTAGTAGTAGTAGTAGTAGTAGTAGTAGTAGCAGTAGTAGTAGTAGTAGTAGTAGCAGTAGTAGTAGGAGGAGGAGGAGTAGTTGTTGTTGTTGTAGTAGTACTAGTAGTAATAGTAGAAATGACAACAGTAGTAGTAGCAGCAGCAATAGTAATAGTAGAAACAGCATCAATAGCAGTAGCAGTAGCAGTAGCAGTAGTAATATTAGTAGTAGTAGCATTAGCTAGAGTAGTTGTTATAGTAGTAGTGGTAATAGTATTAGTAGTACTAGTAGCAAGAGCAGTAGTTGTAGTATGAGTAGTTGTAGAAGTAGGTGTAGTAGTAGGAGTCGCAGTAGTACAAGTAGGAGTAGTGGCTATAGTTTTAGTTGTAGTAGGAGTAGTAGTTGCGTTAGTAGTTGTTGTAGTTGTCAGAGTAGCAGTAGCTATATTTGTAGTAGGAGTTTTAAGAGTAGTGGTGGTAGTAGTAGTAGTAGGAGTAGTAATAGTAGTAGTAGAAGAAGTATTTGTAGTAGAAGTAGAAGAAGTAGTAGGAGTTTTAGTAGTAGTGGTAGTAGTAGTAGTAGAAGTAGTGGAGGTAGTAGCAGTAGTAGTAATGGTAGTACTAGTAGTAGTAATTGTAGTAGCAGTAGTAGTGGTAGTGGTAGTAGTAGTAGAAGTAGTTGTAGTAGTAGTCGTAGTAGTAGCAGCAACAACACAACAACAGTAGTAGTAGTAGCAGCAGTATTAGGAGTACGGGTAGGAGTAGGAGTAGTAGTAGAAGTATGAGTCAGAGTTAGAGTAGTAGTAGTAGCAGTAGTTGGAGTCGGGGTGGGAGAAGTAGCAATAGTAGTAGTTGTAGTAGTAGTTGGAGTAGTGGCAGTAGTGGAAGTATCAGTAGCAGGAATAGTAGTTTTATTTGTGGTAGTAGTAATAGTAGTGGTACGGGTAGTAGTTATACTACTACTAGTAGTAGTAATAGTAACAGCAATAGTACTAGTTGGAGTAGCAAGAGTAGAAATAAAAGCAATTGCAGAAGCAATAGTTGTAGTAGTAGTAGTGGTAGTATTAGTAGTAGTTGCAGCAGCAGTCATAGAAGTAGTAGCCGTGATAGTAGTAGTAGCTGTAGTGGGTGTAGCAGCAGTAGTAATAGTAGTGTTATTTGTAGTAGTTGTTGCAGTAGCAGTAGCAGAAGTAGTAGTGTTAGCAGCAGCATTAGTAGTAGCCATAGTAATATTAGTCGCTATAGTAGTAGTAGCAGTAGTAGTTCTAGTGGTAGCAGAAGAAGTATTAGTAGTATTAGTGGTAGTACGAGTAGTAGGTTTTGTAGTAGTAGAAGCAGAAGTAGTAGTTGAACTAGTACTGAAAGTAGTTGCAATAGTAGCGGCAATTATTATAGTGGTAGCAGTTGTAGCAGCAACTACAATAGCAGTAGTAGTATGGTAGTAGTAGTTGTTGTTGTAGTTGTAGCAGTAGTAGCAGTAGTAGTAGCAACAATATCATTAGTATTAGAAGTGTAATAGTAGTAATAGTTATAGTAGTAGCTGTAGCAGCAACAGTAGCAGTAGTAACAGTAGCAACAACAGCAGTATCAGCAACAATAGCAAACGTAGTTGTAGCAAAAGTAGTTGAAATAGGAAAGGTGATAGTAGCAATAGCAATAGTGGTAGTAGTGGTTGCAGAAGTAGTAGTAGTAGTTATCGTTGTTGTTGTAGTAGTAGTAGTAGTTGTTGTAGTAGTAGTAGTAGTCCAAGTGGAAGTAGTAGTAGCAGTAATACTAGAAATAGTTGCAGTAGTATCAGTTGCAATAGTAGTAGCAATAGTAACATTAGTTGTAGTTGTATTAGGTGTAGTAGAAGAAGTCGTTATAGTAGATGGAGTAGAAGAAGAAGTAGTTGTAGTAGTAGTAGTAGTAGTAGTAGTAGGAGTAATAGTAATAATAGTAGTAGTATAATAGTAGAAGTAGTAGTAACAGTAGCAGCAATAGTAGTAGCTGCAGTTGCATTAGTTGTAGTAGTAATAGTAGCAGTACTAGTAGTTGCTATAGGTAGTAGTAGTAATATTAGTAGTTGCAATAGTATTAGTAGTAAAAGCAGAAGGAGTTGCAACAGCAGCAACAGCAGTAGTAGCATTAGTAATTGTTGTAATAGCAGTAGGAGAAGTAGAAGTAACTGCAGTAGTAGGAGTAGTAATAGTATTAGTAGTAATATTAGCAGTTGTAGTGGTAGTAGTAGTAGTAGGTGTCATATTAGTAGCAGTAGTAGTAGCAGTGCTAGCAGTCAGAGTTGGAGTAGAAGCTAAAGTAGTAATTTAAGTAGAAGTAGTTGTAGTGGTTATAGAAGTAGGAGTAGAAGTAGTACCAAAAGTAGAAATAGTTATAGTAGTAGCAGTAGAAGTAGTAATATTAGCCGTAGTCATTACCGTAGCAATAGTTGTAGTAGCAGAGATAGTAGTAGTAGGAGAAGTGGTAGTAGTGTAGTAGTAGCAGTTCAAGCAATAGTAGAAGCAGTAGTAGCAGCAGTAGTAAAGTAGTAGTAGTAGCAGTAGTGGTAGTAGTTGGAGCTGTAGTAGAAGAAACAACAGTAGCGGTTGTAGTTGTAGTAGCAACAGCAGTTGCATCACTTGCGAAAGAAGCATTAGTCGTAGTTGTAGCAATAGTAGCAGTATTAGTACTATTAGTAGAAGTTGCCATTGTAGTAGCAGTAGTAGCTGAATTAGCAATAGCAGTAGCAATAGTAGTCGAAGTAGCCATAATTGTTATAATGTAGCAGTAGTAGTAGCTTTATTAATAGTAGTAGTAGTAGGTGTGATAGCAGTAGTGACCATAGCAATAGTAGTCGTACTAGTACTAGTAGGAGTATTAGTAGTAGTAGTAGTTGTAGAAGTAGTACTAGTACTAGTACTAGTAGGAGTATTGGTAGTAGTAGTTATTGTAGTAGTAGTATTTGTGGCAGTAGCTATGGTAGCTGTAGTAGTAGCAGCAGCAGTAGTAGTAGTAGCAGTACTAGCAGCAGCAGTAGTAGTAGTAATAGTTGCACTAGTAGCAGAAGAAGTAATAGTAGCAATGGTGGTAGCCATTGTAGTAGTAGTAGTTGTAGCAGTAGTAGAAGAAGTAGCAGTAGTGGTAGTGGTAGTGGTAGTGCTAGCAGTAGTAGCAATATTAGTACTAGTAGTTGCAGTAGCCATTGCAGTAGCAGTAGTAGATGAAGTAGCAGTAGTATTAGTATTAGTAGTAGAAGTAGTTGTAATAGTTGCAGTAGTAGCAACAGTAGTAGCATTATTAGTAGCAAAAGTAGTAGCAACAGCAGTAGTAGTATTGCCATTAGCATGAGTTGCAGTAGTAGTAGTAGGAGTAGTAGGAGTAGCAGCAGTAGTCGTAGTAGCAGTTGTAGAAGTAGTTGTAGGAAAAGTAGTTGGAGTCATAGTAGTACCAGTAGGAGTAGTAGTAGTAGTATTTATAGTAGTAGTTGCGAATAATGTAGTAGTAGTAGTAGTAGCAGTAGTAGTAATTGAAGCACTAGTAGCAGCAGTAGCAGTAGTGGTAGTAGTAGAAACTATAGCTGTAGTAGCGATAGTAGCAATAGTAGGTGTAGTAGAAGTATTAGTAGTGGTCGTAGTAGCAGTTTTGGAAGTAGTTGTTGCACTAGTAGTTGGAGTCATAGTATTATCTTTCGGAGTAGTAGTAGTATTATTTGTTGCAGCTGTAATGGAAAATATAGTAGTAGTAGTAGTAGTAGTAATAGCAGCAGTAGCAGTATCAGTAGTAGTAGAAGCAGTATCAGTAGTAGCAATAGTAGCAATTGTAGTAAAAGTAGTAGTAGTAATCGTAGAACTAGTTGCAATAGTATAAGTAGAAGTAGCTGGAGCTGTAGTAGCAATAGTAGCAATAGAAGCAATAGTAGTAATAGTGGTAGTAATTGCAGTAGTAAAGGTAGTAGCAGTAGTAATAGTAGTAGCCACAGTAGCAGTGGTATTAGTAGTTGTTGCAACAGTTGTTGTAGTAGTAGTAGTAGTAGTAGTGGTAATAGTAGCAGTAAAAGTAGCACATGCAATTGTAGAAGTATAAGAAGTAGAAGTACCTAAAGGAGTAGTAGTATTAGAAGTTGAAGCAATGGAAGTAGCAGTTGTAGTAGCAGTAGCAGTAGTTCCAGTAGTACCAGTAGTAGAAGTAGTAGTAGCAGTAGTTGTGGTAGGAGTAAAACTAGTACTAGTAGCAGTAGTAATGTAGAGCAGTAGTAGCGATAGCAGTAGTTGCAGAAGCTGTAGCAGTAGTAGTAATAGCAGTAGAAATAGTATTAGCGGTGGTAGTAGTAGTAGCAGAAGTAGTTGAAGCAACAGAAGTAGTAGTAAAAGTAGCAGTAGTAGCAGTAGTAGTAGCAGTTCTAGTAGAGGCCATAGTAGTAGTAGTAGTAGTAATAATAATAATTATAGTTAGTAATAACAATAGTTGTAATAGTTGTAGTGGTACAGCAGTAGCAGTCACTGCGACAATAGTAGTAGTAGTTGTTGTAGTAGTGCTAGTTGTAGTAGTAGTTATCATTGTTGTAGTAATGGTAGCCGTAGCAGCCGTAGTAGCAAGAACAGTAGTAGTACTAGTAGTAGCAGTATGAGGAGAAGTAGAGTAGTAGGAGTGGTAGTAGTAGTAGGAGTAGTAGTTGAAGTAGCAGTAGTAGTAGTACTAGTACTAGTAGTAGTGGTTGTTGTCGTTGTTGTAGTAGTAGGAGGAGTATGAGGATGAGGTGGAGGAGGAGATGAAGAGTAGTAGCAGTAGCGGAAATAGTCGTAATAGAAGCAATGGTTATAGTACTAGCAATAGCAACAATAATAGCTGCAGTAGTAGTAGTAGTAGTAATACTAGTTGTAGTAGTGGTAGTAGTAGTAGGAGTAGCAGCAGCAGCAGTAGTAATAGTAATAGTAGCAGTAATAGTTGTAGTGGAGTATACGTACTAACAGTAGAGGTTGTAGTAGAAGTAGTAGTTGGAGTAGTTGTAGCTATAGCTGAAGCTGCAGTAGTATTGGTAGCGATAGTAGTAGTAGGAGCATTAGTAGTAGTAGTAGTTGGGCCGGTATTTATAGCAGTAGTAGTAGAGTAGCAGTTGCAGTAGTAGTTGAAGAACTAGTAGTAGTAGCAGTAGTAGTAGCAGGAGTTATAGTTGTAGTAGTAGTAGCAGTGGTAGTAATAGTAGCAGTTGTAGTATTCATAGTCGAAGTAGTAGTATTAGTAGTAGGAGCAATAGTTATAGTAGTGGTGGCAGTAGTAGTAGTAGTAGAAGTAAAAGCTGTAGTTTAGCTATAGTCATTATTGTAGCAGTAGTTGTAGCAGCAAAAGTAGTAGCAGTAGTAATGGTAGTAGTAGTAGTAGAAGTAGGAGTAAGTAGTAGTAGTAGCAGTAGAAGTAGTAGTAGTAGTAGTAGTAGTAGTAGTAGTAGTAGTAGTAGTAGTAGTAGTTGCAGCAGCAGCAGTAGTAGTAGTAGTAGCAGTAGTAGTTGTTGTTGTAGAAGTAGCATTAGTAGCAGCATAGTAGTAGTGGGCGCTATAGTTGAAGAAACAGTAGTAGTGGTTGTAGTAGTACTAGTAGCTACAGTTGCATTAGTAGCAGAAGCAGCAATAGTGGTAGTTGTAGGAGTAGTAGAAGTATTCATACTAGTAGCGACAGTAGCCATTATAGCAGTACTAGCAGCTGAAGTAGTAGTAATAGTAATAGTAGTAGTAGAAGTAGGTGTAGTAGTTGCAGTAGTAGCAACCGTAGTAGCATTATTTTTAGTAGTAGTAGATGTACCAGTAGTAGTAGCAGTGGCAGTAGCAATAGTAGAGGTTGTCATAGTAGTAGTAGCAGTAGCATGAGTTGCAGTAGCAGTTGTAGTAGCAGTAGTAGTAGTCGGAGTAACAGTTGTAGTAGTCGTTGTAGGAAAAGTTGTAGGAATAGTAGCAGTACTTGTTGAACTTGTAGTAGTAGTAGTTGTAGTAGTTATTGTATTTGTCGTAGTAGCTGTAGTAGTAGTAGTAGCACTAGTAGCAGTAGTAGGGAAGGCAGTCTAATAGAAGGAATAACAGTATTAGTAGTACAAGCAATAGTTGCTATAATAGTAGAAGTAGTAGAAGTAGTAGTAGTAGTAGTAGCGGTAGTCGTTGGAGTAGTAGTAGTAGTTGCAGCAGTAGTAGTAGTAGTTGCAGTAGTGGCAGAAGTAGTAGTTGTAACAGTAGAAGTAGTAGTAGTAGTAGCAACTTTAGTAGCAGCAGAAGTAGCAGCAATAGTTGTAGAACCATTTGTAGTGGTAGATGTAGTAGTAGTAGTAGTCATGGTTGTAGTAATTGTAGTAGTATAAGAAGTAGCTGTAGTAGAAGTAGTAGTAGTAGAACTAGCAGAAGGAGGAGTACAATTAGAAGCAGTAGTAGTAGTAGTGTCAGCAATCGCAGTAGTTGTAGTAGTGGCTGTAGCAGTAGCAGCAGTTGCAGTAGTAGTAGTTGTTGTAGTAGTAGTTGTAATAGAAGTGGTAGTAGTAGTAGTACTAGTAGTAGTAAGAGTTGTTGTAGTAGTAGTAGTAGTAGTATCAGTAGTAGGAGTAGGAGTAGTAGTAGTAGTAGTAGTAGTAGTAGTAGTAGTAGTAGTAGTAATAGTAGTAGTAGCAGTAGTAGTAGTGGTAGCAATAGTAACAGTAGCACTAGCAGTAGCAATAGTAGTAGTTGTCGCAGTAGTAGTAGTATTATTTGTAGTAGAAGTAGTAGTAGTAGCAGTAGTACTAGTAGTGGGAGTAGTAGCAGTAGTAGCAGCAATTGCAGTATTAGCAGTAATAAATGTAGTAGTCGTTGTAGTAATAGTAGTAGTGGAATCAGTAATAGTGGTAGCATTAGTAGTAGTAGTAGCAGTGGTAGTAGTTGCAGTAGTAGTTGTTTTAGTAGTAGCAGAAGAAGTAGTACTAGCAATAGTTGCAGTTGTAGCAGTAGTAGTAGTTAGCAAAGTAGTAGTGCAGTACTACTAGTAGTAGTAGGAGAGGAAGTTGTAATAGTCGTAATAATAGTAAAAGGACTAGTAGCAGTAATAGCAGTAGGAGTAGTGGTAGCAGTAGTTGTAGTAGTGGTAGTAATAGTAGTAGTGGTGGTAGTAGTAGTAGTAGTAGCCGTAGTAGCGGCAATAGCAGTAATAGTAGTAGTAGTAGTAGTCGTAGTAGTGGAGGTAGCAGTTGAAGTGGTAGTAGCAGTAGTTACAGTAGTAGCAGTAGCAGTAGTAGTAGAAGGAGTAGAAGAGTAGTAGTAGCAGTAGTAATGGTAGTAGCAATAGTAGCAGTAGTAGCAGTAGTCGCAGTAGTACTAGTGGCAGCATCAATAGCAGTAGTACTAGTAGTAGTAATAGCAATAGCAACGGAAGTATTTTAAGTAGCAAAAGTAGTATTTGTTGTACTAGTAGTTGCAATAGTTGTGGTGGTATTAGTAGTAATAGTAGTAGAAGCAGTAGTAGCAATAGTAGTAGTGGTAGCAGTAGTGGCAGTAGTAGCCATTGTTGCAGTCATAGTAGTAATAGCGGTAGTAGCGGTAGTAGCAGTGGTAGTAGTTGTGGTAGTTGTGGTAGTAGTAGTAGTAAAAGTAGTAGTAGAAGTAGTTGTGGAAGTAGTAGAAGTAGTAGTTATAGTAGTAGCAACAACAGTAATGGAATTGGTAACAATAGTAGTTGTAGTAGCAGAAGTTGTAGCAAAAGCTGTGGCAATTATATTAGTAGTGGAAGTAGCAGCGGCAACAACAACACTTATAGTGTAGTAGTAGTAGTAGTAGTAATAGCAGCAGTAATCGTAGTAGTTTTAATAGGAGTAGCAATGCTAGTAGCAGTAATAGTACCAAAAGTAGTTGTAGTAGTAGAGGTAGAAGTAGTAGTTGCAGCAGTTGCTGTAGTGGTAGCCATTGTTGCATTAGTATCCATAGTAGTTGTAACAATAGTGGAAACAGTAGTGACAATAGTAGTGGCCGGAATAGTAGTCGTAATAGTAGGAGCAGTAGTAGTTATAGTAGTAGTAGTTGTAGTGGCAGTTGAAGAAGTGTTAGAAGCAGTAGCCGTAGTAGCCATAGTAGCCCTAGTAGTAGCAATAGTAATCATAGCAGTAGTAGCAGCAGCCGCAGTAGTGGTAGAAGTTGTAATAGTAGTAGTAGTAATAATATTAGTCGTAGGAGTAGTAGTAGTGGTGGCAGTAGTATTAGTTAGAGTAGCTAAAGTAGTAGTGGTAGCAGTAGTAGTAGTGGTAATAGTAGCAATAGTCGCATTAGTAGTATTAGTAGTTGCCGTAGTAGTCATAGTAGCAGCAGCAGCAGCAGCAGCAGTAGTAACAGAAGAGCAGCAACTGTAGCAGTGGTAGCAGTTGTAGCAGCACTAGCAGTAGTTGCAGCAGCAGTAGCAGTAGCAACAGTAGTAGTAGTAGTAGTAGGAGTAGCAGCAGCAGCAGTAGTAGCAACAGCAGCAGTAGTAGTAGTAGCAGCAGCAGCAGTAGCAGTAGCAGCAGTAGTAATAGTAGTAGTAGTTGTAGTTTCAGCAACAGCAACAACAGCAGCAGTAGTAGTTGTTGTTGTAATAGTATTAGTAGCTGTAGTAGTAGTGATAATTGTAGTTGCAGTAGTAGTAGCAGTAGTAGTAGTAGTAGTAGTAATAAGTGTAGAAGTTGTTGTAGCATTAGCTGTTGTAGCATGAGGAGCGGCAGCAGCAACAGCAGTAGTAGTAGCATTAGTAGTAATAGAAGAAGTAGCCATAGCAGCACAAGCAGTAGTAATAGCAATTGTTGTAGTGGTAGTACTAGTAGTGGTAGTAATAGAAGAAGTAGATGTAGTTGTAGCAGTAGTAGTGCTAGCAGTAGTTGTAGTAATACTTGTAATAGCATTAATTGTCATTGCAATAGCTATATTAGTAGCAGTCGTAGTAGTAGTAGTACTATTAGGAGCTATAGAAGTTGTAGCATTAGTAGTAGCTGCACCAGTAGCAGTAATAGTAGTATTAGTATTATTAATAGTTGTAGTTGAAGTAGAAGTAGTAGCAGAAGTTGAAGTAGAAGTTGCAGTAGCAGTAGTAGTACTTGGTGTAGTAGTAGTTGAAGCAGTAGAAATTGTTGAAGTAGAAGTAGTTGTAGTAGCAGATGTGGTAGTAGTTGTACTAGTCACAGGAGTAGCAGCAGTACTAGTAGAAGTAGTAGCAAAAGTAGTAGTAGTAGAAGCAGTAGCAGTCATACCATCCTTAGTTGCAGAAGAAGTAGTAGCAGAATTCATTGTAGTAGCAATAGTTGTAGTATTACCAATAGCATTAATTGTTGTAGTCGCAGTAGCAGTAGGAGCAGTAGTAGTAGTATTTCTAGTAGAAGCAGCAGCAGTAGTTGTATTCACATAAGGAGCAGCAGTAGTAGTAGTACTAGTAGAAGTAGTAGTAGTAGTAGTATCAATAGCAACAGTAGTAGTAGCAGTAGTCGTAGTAGTTGGAGAAGCCGCAAGAGTAGTAGTAGCTGTAGCCGCAACCACAGTAGCAGCAGTAGTAGTAGTAGTGGTTGTTGTTGTTGTAGTATTGGTAGTAAAAGTCGCAGAAGCAGATATGGTGGTAGTAGTAGTCAGAGTAGTAGTAGTAGTAGTAGTAGCAGTCGTTGTAGTAGTAGCAGTAGGAGCAGCAGTAGGAGTAGTAGTAGTTGTTTTAGTAGTAGCAGAAGTAGCAATAGTAGCAGTGGTTGCGATAATAGCAGTAGTAGCAGAAGAGGCAGTAGTTGTACTAGTAGTAGTCGTAGTTTTAGTAGTTCGGGTAGTAGTAGTAGTAGTAGTAGAAGTAGTTGTAGTGCAATAGTATGAACAATAGCAGTAGTAGTAGTGTAGAAGTAGTTGTAGTAGTAGTGTAGTAGTTGTAGCAGCATCAGTAGTAGTAGAGGTAGTAGTTGTAGCAGTACTAGTAGTAGCAGTAGTTGTAGTATGCACTGTAGTAGTAGTAGCAGGAGTAGTAGTAGTAGAAGTATAGTAGTAGCTAGAGTAGTTGTAGTAGCAGTAGGAATAGTAGTAGTAGGAGTTACAGTAGTTTTAGCAGTAGCAGTAGTAGAAGTCGTAGGTATAGTGGTGGTAGTAGTGGTAGCTGTACTTGTTGTTGTTGTAGCAATAGTAGTAGTAGTGGCAATAGTAGTTGAAATAGTAGTAGTAGCAGTAGTAATTTTAGTAGCAGTCAAATTAGTGGTTGCAATAGGAGTTGTAGTAATAGTAGCAGTAGTAGCAGTAGTAGTAAAAGTAATAGTAGAAATAGTAGTTGTAGTGGCTGTCAAAGAAGTGGTAGCAATAGTAGTAGAAGTATTAGTAGTAGCAGTTGTAGCAGTAGTTGCACCAGCAGCAGTAGTAGTAGAAGAAGTAATAGAACTAGAAGTAGTAGTAGTAGTAGTAGTGGTAGTAGTAGTAGTTGTTGTACTAGTAGTAGTAATAATATTAGTAGTAGTATTACCAACAATAGTATTAGTTGGACTAGCAGTAGTAGTAGCAGCGGTAATTGTAGTAGGAGGAGTAGGAGTAGTAGCAGTAGCAGCGGTAGTTGTATTAGTAGTTGTTGTAGTAGTCGTTGTAGCAGTGGCAGCAGCAGCAGCAGTTGCACTAGTAGTAGCAGCAACTATTTTAGTTGTAGTAGTTATAACAGCAGCTAGAGTTGTAGTAGTGGTAGTAGTAGCAGCAGTAGTAGTAGTTGCAGCAGTTGTAGTAGTTGCAGTAGCAGTAGTAGGAGGAGTAGTAGTGGTAGTAGTAGTAGTAGTAGTAGTAGTAGTAATAGTAGTAGTAGTAGTAGCAACAGCAGTAGTATTCGTAGCAGCTATAGAAGTTCTAGTGTAGTAGTAATTGTAGTAGTAGCGTAGTGGCTGTAGTTGTAGCAGTAGTAGTACTAGGAGCATTAGAGGTAGAGTAGCGGTAGTTGTTGCAGTATTAGAAGTAGTAGTAGTAGTTATAGCATCAGTGGTAGTAGTAGTAGTAGTAGCCGCAGTTGCTGAAGTAGCAGATGTAGCAGTCGTACTAGTAGCAGTAATAGTTGTAGTAGAAAAAGTAGTACTAGTTGTAGTAACATCAGTATTAATAGTCGTAGTAGCAATACTAGTATCAGCAGTGGTAGTAGTAGCAATAGTAGTATTAGAAAGAGTAGCAGTTGTAGCAGTAGCCGAGGTGGTAGTGGTAGTAATAGTAGTAGCAGATGTAGTAGTAGTTGCAGAAATAGTAGAAGTTCTAGTGGTAATATTTGTGGTACTAGTGATACCTGTAGTAGTAGTAGTAGTAGTAGTAGTAGTAGTAGTAGCACTTGTGGTAGTTGCAGTAGCAGTAGCTGTAGCAATATTAGTAGCAGCAGGAGTAATGGTAGTAAGATTTTCGTAGTAGTAGTAGTTGTTGTCGCAATAGTAGCAGAATTAGCAATTGTTGTAGTAGCAGTAGCAGTAGTAATTTTAGTTCCAGTCAAATTTGTGGTAGTAGTAGTGGAAGTAGTAGCAGAAGTAGTAGTTGTTATTGTTGTAGCGACAGTAGCTGTAGTAGCAGAAGTAATACTAATAGAAGTAGTTGTTGTAGCAGTAGTAGTTGCAGCGGTAGTCGAAGACGTGGTAGCAATAGTAGTAGTAGTAACCGTAGTAGCAGTAGCAGTAGTAGAAATAGTCATAGCAGTAGTAGTAGCAATAGTAGCAGTAGTAGAAGTAGTAATAGAACTAGAAGAAGTAGTAGTAGTAGTAATAACAGTAGTAGTAGTAGCGGCAGTAGTATTAGTTGGAGCAGCTACCGAAGTAGTAGAGATAGTAGTGGCAGCAGTAATTGTAGAAGCAGTAGCAGTAGTAGTTGCAGTAGTAGCAACAAATGTAGTAGTTGTAGCTGTTGTAGCGGCAGCTGTAGTAGTAGTAGTGGTAGTAGTAGTAGCAGTAGCATTAGTTGCTGTAGTTGTAGTAGTAGCAATAGTAGTAGTCATAGTAGCAATAGTGGGTGGTGTAGTAGTAGTAGTAGTAGTAGTAGTAGTAGTAGTAGTAACAGTAGCAGCAGCAGCAATTGTAGTAGTTGTAATAATAGCAGTAGTAGTAGCGGTAGTAGTAGTAGTGGTAAGAGTAGTAGTAGCAGTAACAGTAGCAGAAGTAGTAGAAGTAGTAATATTAGTAGTAGTTGTACTAGTACTTCTAGTGGGAGGTGTAGTAGTAGTAGTAGTAGTGGTGGTGGTGGTGGTGGTAGTGGCAGTAGTAGAAGCAGCAGTAAGTGTAGTAGTTGTAGTAACAGTAACTGAAATAGCAGTAGGAGTAGTAGCAGTAGATGTAGTAGTTGTAGTAGCTGAAGCAGTAGTAAAAGTAGTAGTAGAAGTAGTAGTAGTAATAGCAGTAGCAATCGTACCGTCCGTAGTAGCAGTAGAAGTAGCAACAGAATTTGCAGTAGTAGCAATAGTTCTAGTATTGCCAGTTGCCTTTATTATTCTAGTAGCAGTAGCAGTACGAGCTGTAGTAGTACTATTTATAGTAGAAGCAGTACTTGTAGTTGTATTCGCATATGGAGTAGTAGTAGCAGTAGTACTAGTAGAAGTAGTAGTAGTAGTAGTAGTAGCAGTAGTAGTAGTAGCAGTGGTCATAGTAGTTGGAGAAGTCGCAAAAGTAGTAGCAGCTGTAGTAGCAGACGCAGTGGTAGTAGTAGTAGTAGTAGTAGTAGTAGTAGTAGTATTGGTAGTAAAAGTAGCAGGAGCAAAAATGGTGGTAGTAGTCGTAGGAGTTACAGTAGTAGTAGTAGTAGCACTTGTTGCAGTAGTAGCAGTAGGAGCAGTAGTAGGAGTAGTAGTAGTAGTTGTAGTAGTAGCAGTAATAGCAGTATTAGCATTAGTAGCAGTAGTTGCGATAATCACAGAAGTAGTACTAGCTGTAGACGTAGTTTTAGTAGTTGGGGTGGTCGTAGTAGTAGTAGTAGTAGTAGTAAGTGTAGTAGTTATAGTAACAGTAACTGAAGTAGCAGTAGTAGCAGTAGTAGTAGATATAGTAGTAGTAGTACCAGTAGCAGGAGGAGTAGTAGTCGTAGTAGTAGCTGTAGCAGTCGTACTGTCTATAATAGCAGTAGAAGTACTAGCAGAATTCGCAGTATTAGCAATAGTTGCGGTATTACCAATAGCCTTACTTATTTTAGTAGCAGTCGCAGTTGGAGCAGTAGTAGTAGTATTTGTAGTAGAAGTAGCGGTTGTAGTTGTATTCGCATATGGAGCAGTTGTAGCAATAGTGCTAGTAGAAGTACTAGTAGTAGTAGTAGTAGTAGTAGTAGTACTAGTAGTAGCAGTAGTCGTTGTAGTTGGAGAAGTAGGAAGAGTAGTGGCTATAGTAGCTGCCGTAGTGGCAGAAGTAGCAGCAGTAGTAGTAGTATTGGTAGTAAAAATAGCAGTAGCAGAAACGGTGGTAGTAATAGTAGGAGTTGTAGTAGTAATAGTAGTAGTAGTCGTTGCAGTAGTAGCAATAAGAGCAGTAGTAGGAGTGGTAGTAGTAGTTGTAGCAGTAGCAGTAGTAGCAGTATTAGCAGCAGTCATAGTTTTAGTAGTTGGGGTAGTAGTAGTAGTAGTAGTAGTAGTAGTAGTAGTAGTAGTAGTAGCTGTAGTACGAGCAATAGTAGTAGTAGTAGTGTAGTAGTTGTTGCAATAGTAGTTGTAGTAGAGGTGGTAGTAGTAGCATAGTAGCAGTAGCAGTAGTAGTATGCATTGTAGTAGTAGCTGGAGTAGTAGTAGTAGGAGTTGTATTAGTAGCAGTAGTAGTTGTAGTAGTAGTAGAGGTGGTAGTAGTAGCATATTAGCAGTAGCAGTAGTAGTATGCATTGTAGTAGTAGCTGGAGTAGTAGTAGTAGGAGTTGTATTAGTAGCAGTACTAGTTGTAGTAGTAGTAGTTGTAGTAGCAGGAGTAGTAGTAGTAAGAGTGGCAGTAGCTGTAGCTATAGTAGTAGTAGTAGCCGTAGGCATAGTGGTAGTAGTAGTGGTAGCAGTATTTCATGTTGTTATAGCAATAGTAGTAGTAGTAGCAATAGTAGTTCAAGTAGTAGTAGTAGCAGAGGTAATTTTAGTGGCAGTCAAATTAGTGGTAGCAGTAGTGGCTGTAGTAGCAACAGTAGTAGTAGTAATAGTAGTAGTAGTAGCGGTAGTAGTAGAAGTAATAATAGTTGTTGTTTTAGTGGCTGTCGAAGAAGTGGTTGCCGTAGTAGCAGTAGTATTAGTAGTAACAGTTGTAGTAGTAGTTGCACCAGCAATAGTAGTAGTGGTGGTGGTGGTACTATTAGTAGTAGTAGTAGTAGTAGTAGCGGCGATAGTATTAGTTGTAGCGGTAGTAGTAGCAGCTGTAATTGTAGTTGGAGGAGTAGGAGCAGTAGCAGTAGTAGTAGCAGCAGCGGCAGTAGTATTAGTAGTTGCTGTAGTAGTCATAGTAGTAGTATCAGCAGCAGCAACTATTATAGTTGTAGCAGTTGTAGCACCAGCTATCGTTGTAGTAGTGGTAGTAGTATTAGCAGTAGCAGTAGTTACAGCAGTTGTAGTAGTTGCAGTAGCAGTAGTAGGAGGAGGAGAAGGAGTAGTAGTAGTAGTAATAGTAGTAGTTGTAGTAATAGTAGGAGGAGGAGGAGCAATAGTATTGGTAGAAGCTGTAGAAGTTGTAGTGTAGTAGTAATTGTAGTAGTAGTAGTAGTCACAGTAGCTGTAGTGGTAGTAGGACTAGTAGCATTAGTGGCAGAAGTAGCAATAGTTATAGCCGTATGAGAAGTAGTAGTAGTAGTTATAACATCAGTGGTAGTAGTAGAAGTAGTAGCCACAGTTGCTGAGGTAGCAGTAGTAGCTGTCGTAGTAGTAGTAGTAATAGTTGTAGAAAAAGTAGTAGTAGTTGTAGTAACATCAATATTAATAGTCGTAGTAGCAATACTAGTAGTAGCAGCGGTAGTAGCCGCAACAGTAGCATTAGGAGGAGTAGCTGTTGTAGCAGTAGCAGAAGTGGTAGCAGCAATAATAGTATTAGCAGAAGTAGTAGTAGTTGCAAAAATAGTAGAAGTTCTAGTCGTAATATTCAAGGTAGCAGTGGTACTAGTAGTAGTAGTAGTAGTAGTAACACTTGTAGCAATTGCAGTAGGAGTAGCTGTAGCAATAGTAGTAGCCGCAGGAGTAATGGTAGTAGTATTTGTAGCAGTAGTTGTTGTTGTTGTAGCAATAGTAGTAGTAGTAGCAGTTTTAGTAGTAGTAAAAGTAGTAGTAGCAGTATTAATTTTAGTTGCAGTCAAATTAGTGGTAGCAGTACTAGAAGTAGTAGCAGAAGTAGTGGTAGTAGTTGTTGTTGTTACTATTCTAGCAATAGTAGCAGTAGTAGTAGAAGTAATAGTAATAACAATAGTTGTTGTAGCAATAGTAGTTGCAGTGGCAATCGAAAAAGTGTTAGCAATAGTAGTAGTAGTAACCGTAGTAGTTGTAGCAATAGTAGTAGCAGTTGTAGTAGTAGCAGTAGCAGCAGCAGTAGTAGTAGTAGTAATAGAATTAGAAGTAGTAGTAGTAGTAGTAGTAGTAGTGGTAGTAGGAGTACTAGAAGTAGTAGTAATAGTAGTAGTAGTCGTAGTACAAGTAGTGGTAGTAGTAGCGACAGTAGTATTAGTTGGAGCAGCAATAGTAGTAGTAGCAATAGTAGTGGCCATGCTAATTATAGAAGCAGTAGCAGTAGTAGTTGTAGTAGTAGCAACAACTGTAGTAGTTGTAGCTATTGTGGCGGCGGCTGTAGTAGTAGTAGTGGTTGTAGTAGTAGCAATAGC
Organism: Trichopus zeylanicus subsp. travancoricus; assembly: GCA_005019695.1. Classification (NCBI taxonomy): domain Eukaryota; kingdom Viridiplantae; phylum Streptophyta; class Magnoliopsida; order Dioscoreales; family Dioscoreaceae; genus Trichopus; species Trichopus zeylanicus. Next base: position 295,039 of record RXID01021425.1, on the reverse strand, counting down.
ATTAGTTGTAGCAATTGTAGTAGTAACAGTAGTAGTAGTGATAGTAGCAATAGTAGCAGTAGTAGTAGTAGCAGCAGTAACATTTGTAGTTGTTGTAGCAATAGTAGTAATAGTAGCAGTACCAGTAGTTGTTGTAGTAGCAGTAGTAGTAGCAATAACAGCAGTAGTAGTACTACAAGTAGCAGTATTTAGTAGTAGTTGTACTAGTACTAATAGCTGTAGTAGTAGTAGTAGTAGTAGTAATAGTAGTAGTAGTAGTAGTAGTAGTAGTAGTAGTAGTAGTGGTATTAGTAGTAGTAGAAGTGTAGTAGTTGTAGTAGCGGTAGCTGTAGTAGCAATAGTAGTAGTTGTAGTAATAGTAGCAGCAGTTGTAGTAGTAGTAGTAGCAGCATTAGTAGTAATAGTAGTAGTAGTCATAGCAGCTCTAGCATTAGTAATAGTAGTGGTTGTAGTGGTATTAGTAGTTGTGGTAGTAGTGGAAGAAGTAGCTGTAGTTGTATCCATAGTAGTTGTAGCCATAGTAGTAGTAGTAGTAGTTGCAGTAGTAGTGGTAGTTGTATTTGTAGTCATTCGAGGAGTAGTAGTAGCAGCACCAGTAGTAGCAGTACTGTTAGGAGTTGAAGTTGTAGTAGTAGTTGTAATAGTTGTAGTAGTCGTCGTCATAGTAGTAGTGGGAGTTGAAGTAGAAGTAGTAGCTGAAGTTGAAGTAGAAGTAGTAGTAGCAGTAGTAGTAGTTGGCATAGTAGTAGTAGAAGCAATAGCAGTAGTTGAAGTTGAAATAGTAGTAGTTGTAGTTGTCATAGTAGTAGCAGCCGCAGTTGTAGAAGTAGTAGCAGAAGTAGTAGTAGTTGTAGCAGTAGCAATCCTACCATCTGTAGTAGTAGTAGAAGTAGTAGCAGAAGTCGTAGTAGTAGCTGGAGTAGGAGAAGTAGTGGTAATAGCTTGAATAGTTGCCACAGTAGTAGTAGTAGTAGTAATTGCAGGAGTAGTAGTAGAAGTAGTAGGAGTAACCGCAGCGGTAGTAGTAGTGGAAGTAGTAGTAGCAGCAGCAGTTGTAGTAATAGGAGTAACAAGAGCGGTTGTAGTAGTAGAAGTAGTTATTGTAGCAGCAGTAGTTGGAGCATCAGTAGTAGCAGTAGAGGTTGTATAGTTGTAGCAGTAGGGGTAGTAGTTGTTGTAGCAGGAGCTGTAGTAGTAGTGTTGTGTTGGGATTCGTAGTGGAAGGTTCACGAATCACCTTATTTTCAAACAACACAAGAAACGAGAAGTAATACAAGATAAAAGAAAATAACAAGATAAGGCAGCGAGAGATCCACTATCAAAAGAAAAGGCTTTTACAAGAGTTTGCAAGAAAGACTTCACTCTTTCTTACTCAACTAAACTCTTTGTCCAAGCCTCGACAACGTCTCCACCTTCAGAGAAAATCTCCAAGAGAGCACCACGAGGAACCACCACGAGAGACCAATGAGAAGCACTAGAAAGACCCACACAAGAGAGCTGGCACTCTCTCTCTTTATTTTCTCTCTACTCTCTTTATTCCTATCTCTCTATATCTCTCTAGTTCAACCTTAATACTACACCATACCTAAGCCCTATGTATTGTAGTATATTTATAGACCATTATTGAGTCGGAAGTTTACTCTAATTATAACTCCTAATATTGCAAATCAATCATAAATCTAAATCCAACTTTGGATTCCTACCTTAACTCAAACTCTAATTTCAGTTCGAGAGACCTAAAACTCAACAATCTCCACCTTGGCTTGGACTCGGGCGTGCCACCATCACGAATCTTCAGCCGTCATCTCTCATCCAGCCTCTACCCCTGGGCTACTAGCTTATTCCGCTAATCGCAAGATGTGAGCTTGAGCCAACCTCGAATTCGCTCTTCGACCTCATTCTTGGTCTTGCTTCCTCATGGCTTCACACAACAGCCACTGCCTTCTCCATTTGCCGGACCTCCTGAGCACCGCTTCCTATCGCTAGAGCACTACCTCAACTAGTTTGTACCCTAGCAACTGGCCTTCCAGGACGAGAAGGCCCACTAATGCTTCCACCATCTGCCTACATGCGCCTACATAACCTACCACACTCTTCGAGCCCCTCCACCGGCTGAGTCATCGCCATCATCTGACTCCTGAGCTCCAACCTTCGTCTCTACTCACACAACTCTACTCAGTCAAAATCACAAACATTGTGACTGTAACGGAAGGTTCACGAATCACCTTATTCTCAAACAACACAAGAAATGAGAAGTAATACAAGATAAAACAAAATAACAAGATAAGGCAGCGAGAGATCCACTATCAGAAGAAAAGTCTTTTATAAGAGTTTACAAGAAAGACTTCACTCTTTCTTACTCAACTAAACTCTTTCTCCAAGCCTCAGCAACCCCTCCACCTTCAAAGAGAATCTCCGAGAGATCACCACGAGGAATCACCACGAGAGACCAACAAGAAGCACTAGAAAGACCCACACACGAGAGCCGACACTCTCTCTCTTTCTTTTCTCTCTATTCTCTCTATTCCTCTCTCTCTATTTCTCTCTAGTTCAACCTCAATACTACACCACACCTAAGCCCTATGTATTATAGTATATTTATAGACCATTATTGAGTCTGAGGTTTACTCTAATTATAACTCCGAATATTATAAATCAATCATAAATCTAAATCCAACTTTGGATTCCTACTTTAACTCAAACTCTAATTCAAGTTCGAGACACCTAAAATTCAACTGTGTTGGCCATAGTAGAAGTAGCAGTTGCAGGAGTAGTAGTTGTAGAAGTACCAGGAGCAGTGGGAGTACTAGTAGCAGTAGTTGTAGTAGTTGGAGCGATATTAGTAGATGTAGTAGTAGCAACTATCATAGTAGTAGGAGTAGCAGCAGCAGCAGCAGTAGTAGTAGGAGTTGTAGCTATTATTGTTGGAGCAGTATTGGTAGTAGTAGAAGTAGCCATTGTAGTAGTAGTAGCTAAAGTAGTAGTAGCCACAGTAGTAGCAGGAGTATCATTACTAAAAATAATAGTAGCTGCAATAGTAGTAGTAGTAGCAGAAGTACTAGTAGCGGTAATTGCCGTAGTAGTAGCAGAAATGTAGCAGTAGTAGTAGCAGCAGCAGTAGTAATGGTAGTAGTAGCAGCAACAGTAATGGTAGTAGTAGCAGTAGCATTAGTAGTAGGAGCAGTAGTAGTGGTATTATTAGTAGTAGCAGCAGCAATAGTAGCATTTGAAGAAGGAGAAATAGTAGTAGTTGTAGTAATAGTAGAAGAAGAAGTAGTAGTAGTAGTAGTACTAGGAGTAGTCGTAGTAGCTTGAGAAGTTGTAGTAGTAGTAGCAACTGCAGCAGCAGTCGTAGTGGCAGTAGTAGTAGTAGTAGTAGCAGTAGTAGTAGTAGTAGTAGTAGTAGTAGTAGTAGTAGTAGTAGTAGTAGTAGTATTGGTAGTAAAAGTAGTAGCAACAGAAATAGTAGTAGTAGTAATCATAGCAGTGGTAGCATCAGTTGCAGTAGTAGCAGTAGTACCTGTAGTAGTAATAATAGTAGTAGAAGTAGTAGTAGCAGTGGTAGTAGTAGTAGTAGTTGTAGTTTCAGTAGTTAGGGTAGTAATAGTGGTAGTTATAGCAGTCATAGCGGTAGCTGTAGCAGTAATAATAGTAGTAGCAGTAGTTGATGTAGTAGAAGTAGAGGTTGCAATAGCAGTGCAGTAGCAGTAGCTGTAGTGCTAGTAATAGTAGCAGAAGACGTAACAATTGTATTAATAGTAGTAGTTGTTGTTATTGTAGTAGTAGTAGTAGTAGAAGCAGCAGTAGTAGTAGTAGCAACAGGAGTAGCAGTAGTAGCGGAAATAGTTGTTGTAGTAGTAGTACTAGTAGCTCTACCAGCGGCAGTAGTAGTAGCAGTAGTAATAGTAATACTAGTAGTAGAAGTAGCTACTGCAGGAGTAGTTGTAGTAGTAGTAGTTGTAGCAGTAGTTGTAGGAGAAGTAGAAGTCATAGTTTTAGTAGTAGTAATAGTAGGATAAGAAGTCATAGTAGTAGTTGTACCAGTAGCTGTATTGGTTTTGATAGTAGTAGCAGTTGTTGTTGTAGAAGAAGTAGCAGTAGTTATTATAGTAGCAATAGAAGTAGCTGTAGTAGTAGTAGTTGTTATAATAGTTGTAGTGGTCGTTGTACTAGTGGCATTAGTACTAGTACTACTAGTAGTAGTAGTACCAGTCACTGTAGTAGTTGTAGTAGTAGCAGTAGTTGTAGTGGTAGTAGGAGTAGTAGGAGTAGCAATAGAAGTAGTAGTAGTAGTAGCAGTAATAGTAAAAGTGGTAGTAGTAGTAGGAGTAGTAGTAATTGTAGTAGCAGTATTTGTAGCAGGCGTAGTAGCGGTAGTAGTAGTAGCATCGGTAGTTGCAGTAGCAGTAGTAATAGTCAATGTTGTATTAGTAGTAGAAGTAGTTGTAGTAGTATTTGTAGTTGTAGTTGTAGTAGGAGGAGGAGTGGAAGTAGTGGTGGTAACTATATTTGTAGTATTTGTAGTCATAGTAGTAGTAGTATTAGTAGCAGTAGCAAGAGTAGTAGTAGCAGTTAGCGTAGTAGTGGTAGTAGTAGCAGCAATAATAGTAGTAGTGGTAGTAGTAGCAGTACCAAAAGTATGAGTATTTGTAGCACTAGTAATACTTGTAGCCGAAGTAATTATAGGAGTTATTTTAGGAGTAGGAGTAGAAGTAGTAGCAGTAGTTATAGTAGTAGTAGTAGTAGTAGTAGAAGCAAAAGTATTAGCAGTAGTAGTTGTTGTAGTAGAAGTTGTTGTTGTAGTAGTAGTAGAAGTAGTAGTAGCAAAAATAGTTGTACTAGCAGTAGATGTACTAGTAGTAGCAATAGTAGTAATTGTAGTAGAAATAGCAGCAAAAGTAGTAGTCATAGTAGTCGTAGTAGTAATAGTAGTAGGCGTAGTAGTACCTTTAGTAGTAGTAGAAATAGTTGTAGTAGTAGTGTACTTGTAGTTGCAGTAGTAGTAGTAGTAGAGGTAGTCGTTGTAGTAGTAGTAGTAGTAGTAGTAGTAGTAGTCATTCTTGTAGTAGTTGCACGAGCAGTAGAAGTAGCAAGAGTAGTAGTAGTAGTAGTAGTAGTGGTAGTTGTAGAAGTAGAAGTAGAAGTAGAAGTAGAAGTAGTAGTAGAAGTTGTAGTAGAAGTAGCAGTATTATTGTTGTTGTTGTTGTTGTTGTAGTAGTAATGGTAATAGTAGTAGTAGTAGGTCGTCGTAATAGTACTAGTGTCATGTGTAGTAATAGTAGTGGTAGTTGTAATTGGTGTAGTAATAGTACTAGTAGTAGGAGCAGAAGTAGAAGAAGTCGTAGTAGTAGTAGTACTAGTAGTAGTTGCCATTGTACTAGTAGTAGTTGCAGTACTAATAGTATTAGTCATTATAGTAGTAGTGGGAGTAGCAGTAGTAGTCGTAGTTGTAGTAGCGGGAGTAGTAGTAGTAGTAGTAGCAGTAGGAGCAGTAGTAGTAGTTTTTGTAGTAGAAGCAGGAGTAGTTTTGATAGTAGCGATAGTAGTTGTGGCAGCAAGGGTGGTGGTGGTAGTAGTAGTAGTAGCAAAAGTAGTAGTAGTAGTTGCAATAGTAGCAGTCGAAGAAGTAGTAGCTGTCGTAGTAGTAGTTGTTGTAGTAGAAGTAGTAGTAGTTGTGGGAGTAGTCTAGTAGTAGTAATAGTAGTAGAAATTATTGTTGTAGTAGCAGTAGCAGGAGTAGTAGTAGTTGTGGTAATAGTAGTAGTAGTAGTATAAGTAGTAGCAGCAGGAGTAGTAGTAGTAGTAGCAATAGCAGCAGTAGCAGCAAGGGCAGTAGTTGTACTTGTAGAAGTAGTAGAAGTAGTAGTAGTAGTAGTTGCTAGAGTAGTAGCAATGTTAGTAGTAGTAACAGTAGTATTAGCAGTATTTCTAGTAGTTGTTGTAGCAGTAGCAGTGGTTTTGGTAGTAGTAGTGGAAAGAACGGTAGCAACAGTAGTAGTAGTCATAGTAGTACTAGTTGAAGGGGTAGTAGTAGTAGAGGGGGTAGTAGTAGTAGAAGTAGTAGTAGCAATAGTAGTAGTTGTTGTAGCAGTAGTAGTAGTAACAATAGTAGTAGTAGTTGTCGTAGTAAAATTAGTAATAGGTATAGGAGTAGTTGGAGTTGAAGTATTTGCAACAGTAGTAGTTGTTGCAGCAATAGGAGTTGTAGTCGTAGTAGTTGCTGAAGTAGTAGTTGTTGTAGCAGTAGTAGTTATTGTACTAGTAGTATTAGCAGACGTTGTAGTAGTAGTTGTAGTAGCAAGAGTAGTAGTAGTAGAAGTAGTGGTAGCAGTAATAGTTGTATTAGTAGTAGTAGTTGTATAAATAGTAGTAGTAGTAGTAGTAGTAGTAGTAGTATTAGTATTAGTAGTAGTAGTAGTAGTAGTATTAGTAGTAGTAGCAGTAATAGTAGTAGTAACAGAAGTAGTAGTAGTGTTAGTAGTAGGAATAGGAGTAGTTGTAATAGAAGTTATTGGAACAGTAGTTGTAGCTGTAGCAACAGGAGTAGAAGTTGTTCTAGTAGTAATATTAGCAGAACTTGTAGTTGGTATAATAGTAGGAGTAGTAGTGGTTGTAGTAGGAGTAGTAGTGGTAGTAGAAGTAGTAGTAGTAGTAGTAGTAATAGGAGTAGTAGTAGTGATGGTAGTAGCCGTAGCAGTAGCTACAATAGTAGTAGTAGTAGCAGTAGCAGTAGCAACAGTAGTAGTAGTTGCAGAAGTAGTGATCGTAGTAGTGGTTGTGATAGTAGTAGCTCTTGCGGTTGTAGAAGTAGTAGTCAAAGTAGTCACAGTGGTAGCGCAAGTAGAAGTAGTACTAGCAATACCCTAAGTCATTATAGCCGCTATAGTAGTAGTGCTAATAACATTAGTAGTTGTTGTAGCAGTAGTAGCAGAAGTAGCAGAAGGGGGAGAAGATGTAGTTGTAGTAGTAGTGGTAGTATTAGTTGTAGTAGTAGTAGAAGCAGCAACAGTAGTAGTATTAGTTGTCATAGTAGTAGTTGCAGTAGTAGTAGTAGCAGCAGTAGTAGCAGTAGTTGCAGTATTAGAAGTAGTAGCAGTAGAAGTAGTAGTTGCTGTTGCAACAGTTGTAGCAAAAGCAGTAGCAATAGTAGTGGTAGATTTTGTATTAACATAGAGGCCGTAGTAGCAGTAGTAGTATTAGGAGTAATAGTTGCGATAGTCGCAAAAGAAGTAGTTGTAGCAGTAACAGTTGTGATAGTAGTAGTTACAGTAGTAGTAGCAGTAGCAGTAGCAATAGTAGTAGTAGTAGTAGTATTAGTTGCTATATTAATAGAAGTAGTAGTAGCAGTAGTAGTAGTGGTGGTAGTAGCAATAGTAGAGGTAGTAGAAGTAGTAGTAGTAGTGGTGGTAGTTGCAGTAGCAATAGTTGTAGTAGTAGCAGTAGTAGTAGGAGAAGTAGTAGTAGTTGTTATTGTAGGAGAAGTAGTAGTAGTAGTGGTAGTAGTAGTATTAGTTATAGTAGTAGTACAAGTAGTAGTAGTAGTTCTAATGGTAGTGATTGTAGAAGTAGTAGTAGTAGGAGAAGTAGTAGTAGTTGTTATTGTAGGAGAGGTCGTAGTAGTAGTGGTAGTAGTAGTAGTAATAGTTCTAGTAGTAGTACAAGTAGTAGCAATAGTTCTAATAGCAGTGGTTGTATTAGCAGTTGTAGTAGTAACAGTAGTGGTAGAAGCATTAGTAGCCGCATTAGTTGTAACAGCAGTAGTAGAAGTAGCAATAATAGCAGTAGTAGCAGTTGTAGTAGTTGTTTGTTAACAGTAGTAGCAGTACTAGTAGAAGCAGTAGCAGTGTAGTGGTAGTATAAGCAGTAGCAATAATAGTTGTTGTAGCAGGAGTCGTACTAGTAGTGGTGATAGCAACAACAACAATAACAACTGTAGTAGTAGTTGTTGTTGTAGCAGCAGCAACAACAACAACAGCTATACCAATAGTGCTAGGCGTACTAGTAATACTATTAGTTGCCACAGCAGCAGCAGCAGCAGCAGCAGTAGTAGTAGTTGTAGTGGTTGTAGCAGTAGTAGTACTAGTAGTACTAGTAGTAGCAGTAGAAAAATGTATTAGCAGTAGCACTAGTTCTTGTAGTAGTAGTTGTAATAGTTGTAGCAGCAGCAGCTGTAGCTGCTGTAGTAGAAGTAGTAGTAGTAGCAATTGAAGTAGTGGTAGTTGTAGTAGTAGCAAGAGTAGTAGCAGTCGTAGTAGTAGTTGTTGTTGTTGTTGTAGTAGAAGTAGTAGCAGCAACAACAACAGTAGTAGTAGCAATAGTTGTAGTAGTAGTAGTAGCAATAGTAGCAGCTGTAGTTGTAGCTGTAGTGGTAGGAGTAGTAGTAGTAGCAATAGTAGTAGGAGTTATAGTAGTAGTAGTAATAGTAGTAGTAGTAGTTGCTACAGCAGTAGCAGTAGGAGAAGTAGGGGGAGTAGTAATATTAGTGGCAGTAGCAGTAATTGCAGCAGCAGCGGCCATAGTAGTTGTTGTAGTACTAGCAGTCTAGGTAGTATTAGTAGTTGCTGTATTAATAGTAGCAGCAGCAGTTGTTGTATGTATTGTGGTAGATGTAACAGTCGCAACAGTACGTAGAAATAGTAGTAGGCAGAGTAGTAGTAGTGCCAATAGTGGCAGCAATGGTTGTAGTTATTAGAGTAGAAGTAGTAGTAGTAGTAGTTGTTGTTGTAGTAGTAGTGGTAGTAGTAGTAGCTGCAGTAGTAGTGGTAGTAGTAGAAGTACGAGTAGTCGAATTAGCAATAGCAGTCGTGGTAGCAGTGGAAGCAATATTAGTAGTAAAAATAGGAGTTGTAGTTGCAATAGTTGTAGCAACAGCAGTAGTCATAGTAGTAGTAGTAGCTGTCGTAGCAGCTGCCCTAGTAGTAATAGTAGTACAACTTCTACTAATCTTACTGTTATTACTACCACAACAACTACTACTCCTACTGCTGCTCCTACTCCTACTGCTACTATTACTATTGCTATTACTACTAGTAGTACTTACAGTGCTACTATAATAACAACTACTATAACAACTACGGTTACTACTACTAATCTTGCTGCTGCTGCAACTACTACTGCTATTGCTACTGCTACCACGATTACTACTACTACTACAACACTACTGCTATTATAGCTGTTGCCGCAACTACTACAACACCTATAGGAGTTGTTGCTACTAGTGCTACTACTACTGCTACTAATACTACTACTGGTACCACTACCAATACTACTGCAGTTGCTACTACTAATACTACTACTACTGCAAAACTACAACTTATCCTACTACGATTATTGCAGCTACTACTACTGCTACTCCAACTAATACTACAGCTACTTCTACTACTATTGTGACGATTAGTATTACTTCTACGACTATTACTTGCACAACTACTCATACTATTACTATTACTTCTATTGCTATTACTACTATTGCAAATACTGCTACCACTACTTCGACTGCTACAACTGCTACTACAAGTACTACTACTACAACTACTACTACTACGGTTACACCAACTAATATTGCTGCTGGTACTACCACTACTGCTACTAATAGTACTACGACTACTGCTACTAGCGACTGCTACTATTGCTACCACTACTTGGGCTGCTACAACTGCTACTACTTCTACTACAATTACTACTACAACTACTACTACATCTACTCCTACTGCTATTACTGCAACTGTTGCTACAACAAATACTACTACTGCTACTACTATGACAATTACTATTGCTACTACTACAACTACTGCTACTGCTACGACTACTACTACTACTACTACTACTATCTCTCCAACAATAACAATAACTACTACAACTACAACTTCTCCTACAACAACAACAATAACTACTACTACTGCTACTAATGCTACTACTACAACAACTACTGCTGCTGCTACTGCCACTACTACTACTACTACTATGGCTAGGACTACTACTGCCATTACTGCTACTTCTTTGACTACTATTACTACTGCTACTACTACTCCGACTACAACTAGTGCTACTCCAACTAATACTACAACTGCTACTACTGCAACTGCTACTACTAGTGTTACTGCTACTACTTTTACTACTACTAATATTACTTCTATAACTATTACTACTTCTACAGATACTGCTACCACTACTTCGAATGCTACTACTGCTACTACGGCCACTATGGCTACTTCTGCTACCACTACTTAGACTGCTACAACTGCTGCTACTGCTACTACATCTACTACTACAGCTACTTCTGCTACTGTTGCTGCTACTGCTACTACTATTATGACTACTATTGCTGCAGCTACTACTACTACAACTCTTACGACTACAACTACCACTGCTACCGCAACTACTAGTACTTCTATTACCGCTACTACTACTACTATTCATTCTATTGCTACTACTATTACAGTTAATCCTACTACTCCTTGTCCTACTATAACTACTACTACTACTGCTACATCTATTACTACTACTACCACTACTACTGCTACTACTACTAGTACTAGTACTACTACTACTGCAACTACTACAACAACTACTAGTATGACAACAACAACTTCTTCTTCTACTACTACTACTCCAAATACTACCACTGGTACTATAGCTACTATAGCTACTAATACTACTACTACTACTTCTACTAGTACTGTTGCTGCCGCTAATACTACTACAGCTACTTCAACTACTAACACGACTACTACTCCCACTGCAACTACGGCTACTACTGCTACTCCTACTACTACTACTCCAGCTACTACTACAATGGATGCAACTACTACGACTGCTATTACTCCAACTACAACAACTACAATCACTACTAGTACTACTACTACTAGGCTGCTAATACTGCAACTCCAACTACTACAACAACTAATACTACTACTAATACTGTTGCTACTACTACTACAACTGATACTACCGCTACTGCGACTGCTACTACTATCGCTACTACTACTACTGCTGCTGCTAATACTACTACTACTACTACTACTACTGCTACTGCTAGTATGGCTACTACTACTCCTCCTGATACCACTACTTCAACTGCTACTACAATTACCACTACTACTATTACTACTGCTGCTGCTACTACTATACTACTTCTCCTACTACTATTACTACTGCTACTATAACTGCTAGTACGACTTTTGCCTCTCCAACTAATACTAGTTCTGCTACTGCTACTACTCCTACTACGAGTTTTGCTAGTACTACTACTACTACTACTACTACAACAACAATAATAACTACTACTTCTACTACTACTACAACTACTGCTGCTACTACTACTGCTTCTACTATTACTGCCGCTACTACGGCTACTACTGCTTCTACTGCTATCACTACTTCAACAGCTACAACTACTGCTACTGCTAATACAATCACTACTATAGCTACAACTACTTCTACTACTACTTCTACTACTACTATTGTTGCTACAATAGAAGCTACAACTACTACAATTACTACTACTACTATTGCTATTATTGTGACTACTGCTGTTGCTACTACTACTACTACTACTACTACTACTATTACCACAACTGATACAACTAGTACTACTACGACAACCAATACTACTACTACTACTACAAATATTGCCGCTACCTCTCCTACAACAATGATAACTATTGCTACTACTACTTCTCCTACAACAACAACAACTACTACTATTGCTACAACTACTTCCACTACTACTGCTGCTACTATTGCAATGACTCCTACTACAAGCATTACTACCACTACTACTACTATAATTGCTACTACAAATATAGCTACTACTACTTCTATTGCTACCGCTACTAATACTACTTCTACTACTACTACTATTAGCACGACTACTACTACTACTACTACCAATTCAACAATAACTACTACTATTCCTACTATAGCTACAGCTAGTACAGCTACTACTACTACTACTACAACTGCTATTGCTACTGCTGTTGTCGTTGCAATTGCTTCTACTACTACTACAACTGCTAGTTCTACTAATACTAAGACTACTACTACTATTGCTGCTGCTTCCACTACTACTGCTGCTGCTACTACAACTACTGCAACTACTACTACTACTTATGCTACTGCCAATAATAATACTACTACAGCTACTCCTACTACTACTCCTAGTACTACTACTATTACTACTGCTACTACGTCTACTACTACTACTACTACAACTACTATTACTACTGCTTCTTCCACTATTACCAGTACTACTACTAGTAGTAGTACTATTGCAACGACTACTACTATTATTGTTGTTACTACTACTATTACAACAACTTCTGCTGCTATTATCATGGCTACCGCTACTACTGCTACTACTACTACACCTACTGCAACCACTACAATTGCTGCTACACCTATTACTGCTACTACTACCACTACTGCTAATACAACTACTACTCCTACTACACCTTCTATTGCTACTACCATTTCTATTACTTCTGGTCGTACTACTATTCCAAATTCTACTACTACTTCTGCGACTACTACTACTACTACTACTACTACTAGTTCTACTACCACTACTACTACACATAATTCTACTAGGACTACCACAACAACTACTGATACGACTACTACTGCTGCAACTATTGCTAGCACTGTTGTTGCTACTATTACAACTACTGCTACTGCTACTACTATTACTATTGCTGTTGATGCTCATACTGCTACTACTGGTACTACTCCTGCTGCTGCTGCTGCTACTTCCAATACTACTTTAGCTACTTCTACAACTACTGCTACTGCTATTACTACTACTACTAATGTTACTTCTGCTTCTGTTACTCCTACTTCTCCTAGCACTACTACAACTGCTACTACTACTACTACTACTATTGCTGCTGCTGCTGCTGCTACTATGACTACTACTACTCCTACTACTACTACTGCTACTATTACTGCTACTACTACTATTATCGCAATAACTACTACTGCAACAACTTCTACTTCTACTACTACTTCCACTACTACTGCTACTGCAGGTACTGCTACTATTGCTGGCACTTCTCCAACTACTTCGACTTCTCCTACTACTACTATTGCTACTGCTACTACTACTCCTCTAACTGCTATTATGGCTACTACTACTATTGCTACTGCTACTACCACAACAACTACTACTACTGCTGCTGCTAATACTACTGCTGCTACTCCTACTACTACCACTACTGCTCCTACTGCAATTACTACTACTACTGTTCCTACAACTCCTACTACTACTACTACCGCTGCTTCTACTACTAATACGACTACTACTAATCCTTCACTGGTACTACTACTATTGTTTTTACTAATAATACTCCAACTACTACTGCTACTACAACTATGTCTACTGCTGCAACTTCAACTGCTACTCCTACTAATACTTCTATTGCTACTGGTCCTAACACTACTACTACTACTACCACTACTACTACTACGACCACTACTACTACTACTACTAATATTGCTCCAACTACTACTACTACTACAACTACTACTCCTACTCATACTCCTACTACTACTCTTGCTCCTGCTCCTGCTACTACTACTCCTACTACTACTACAACTGCAACCACTACTACATCTACTTATACTCCTACTACTACTGCTACTATTGCCACTCCTACTACAACCACTGCTCCTCCTACAATTAATTCAACTACTACTTCAACTCCAACTACTACGAGTGCTTCAACTGCTCCTACTACTACTACTAGGTGACTACTACAAATACTACTACTAGTACTATGGCTACTACTATTGCTATTACTGCTACTCCTACTCCTACTCAGACTACTACTACTACTACTACTATTGTCGCGACTATAATAGCTACTATTGCTACAGTAAGTACTACTACTTCTCCTACTACTACTATTGCTGCTACTACTGTTGCTGCTACTAATACTGCTACTACTACTACTTCCGCTTCTACTACTACTATTGCTACTATTACTGCTACTAGGACTACTACTACTTCTCCTCCTCCTCCTCCTCCTGCTACTATGATAGCTACTGCTACTACTATAGCTACAACGGCTACTACGACTACCACAACTACTAAAAATACTATTGCTACTGCTACAATTGGTACTACTGCTATTATTGCTACTACTACTACAACTGCTACAATGGCTACCACTACTGCTACTAATATTACTACTACTATTGCACACACTTCTACTGTTACGTTTTCTACTGCTACTACGACTCCTGCAACAACAAAAATGACTACTACTACTACTACTATTACAACTGCTACAATTATTTCAGCTACTATTACTTTTACTACTACTACTCTAACCACTACTGCTAGTGGTACTACTACATATTCTACTACTATTATTGGTATTTCTCCATCTATTATGACTACAACTAGTATAATAACAACTACTACTATTGCGACTGCTACTACTACTACTCCAACTGCTACTGCTGCTACTACTACTGCTACTACTGCTGCTCCAACTACTACAACCACAACTGCTCTGACTACTATTGCTATTGCTACTATTTATTCTACTCTACTGTGACTATTATTACTACTACTCCAGCTTCTACTACTACTTCTACTACTATTACTTTTAGAAATAATACTGCTACTATTAATGCTACTACTACTACTTCTACTACTGCAACTGCGATTGCTACTCCTACTACTAATTCTATTGCTCCGATTACTACTACTACTTCCCCTACTGCTACTGCTACCGTTGCTACTATTACTACTGCGACTGCTACTACTACCACTACCACTAATACTGCTCCAACTACAACAACAACTGCAACTACTACTCCTATTGCGACTACTACTGCAGCAGCTGCTGCTGCTCTTTCTACTCTACTACTGCTCCAACTACTACTATTGTTACGACCACTACTGCTACTGCTGATACTGCTCCTACTACTACTACTATAGCTACTCCTACTACAACTACAATTGTTCCTACTATTACTACTACTACTACTACAACTCATACTACTACAAGTGCTCGAATCGCCCGTATGGCACCTACTACTTCTACTACTACTACTAATGCTCCTACCACCACCACTACTACTAGTACTGCGGCTACTATTGTTGCTGTTACTACTATTGCCACTTGTACTGCTACTACTGCTACAACTACTACAGCTGCTAAGACTACTTCTCCTATTGCTACTGCTACCATGACTTCTACTACTATTGCAAACACTACTAGACTACTAATACTACTACTATTTCTACTACTACATCTACTTCTCCTACTATAACTACTTCTGCTACCACAACTACTACTACAGCTACTACTACTACTACTTTTGCTGTTGTTGCTATTACTATAGCTATTACTGCTACCACCACCACTACAGCAACTTCTGCTACTACTGCTACTACAAATACTACAACAACTTCTCATACTGCTACTACTTATACTACTTCCCCAACACCAACTACTACTACTAGCGCTACAACTACTAGTACTCCTAATTCTACAACTACTGCAACCACTGCTGCTACTCCAAAAAAAACTGCTACTGCTACTACTACTACTAATTCTATTACTAAAGCTTCTGCTGCTATGGCTACTACGACTATTACTATTGCTCCTATGATTAGCACTATAATTGCTACTCTTACTACCACTGCTGCCACTACTGCTGCTAATACTCCTACTCCTACTACTATTACTACTGATGCTACTGTTACTCCAACTACAACTACCACAACTGCAGCTACTACTGTAGCAATTACAACAACTGCTACTGCTACTACTTCTACTACTAGTATGGTTGCTATGATGACTACTACTACTACTACAACTCCCACTACAACTACTGCTACTACTACTACTTCTGCTGCTCCTACTACTACTACTACCACCTCTCCTACAATAGCTTATTCTACTGCTACAACTACTGCTGCTACTACTACTGTTACTGCTAATGTTGCCTCTACTACTGCTACTACTGCTACTACTACAACTACGGCTACATTTGCTACAACTGCTATAGCTAGTACTACTTCTCCTATTACAATTGCTACCACCACTACTGCTACTACTGCAGTTACAACTACTAATACTACTACTACCACTACTACTACTACTACTTCTAACACTACTACTACTACTTTTACTACTACTACCTCTCCAACTACTACTTCTACTACTACACTAATACTACTACTACTACTACTACTACACTAATACTACTACCACTACTACTATTATTGTAACAATTGCTGCCACTACTAGTGCTACTGCTGCTAGTTGGACTGGATCTATTATGGTACTACTAATACTTCTCCCACCACTATAACTACAACTACTACTACTGCTGCTAGTTGGACTGGATCTATTATTATTTTACTGTTACTACTACTACTACTACCATGACTACTACTAGTATTGTTGCTTCTGCTATGACAACTATGACTACTACTACTTCCACTATGGCTACTACTTCTACCAATACTAGGCCAGCAACTACTGCTACTACTGCTTCTACTGTTACTACTACTACTACTACAACTGCTACTACAGATACTACTACTAATACTACTACTATAGCTACTACTACTACTACTACTCTTGCTGCCACTATTACTTCTCCCACTCATTCTACAGCTGCTACTTTTTCTATTACAACTACCTATGCCACTACAACCACTATTACTATGACTACTACAAAAACTATCGCTACTACTGCAACAACAACTACTACTACTACTACTGCTCCAACTACTACAACTACTACAACAACTACTACAGCTATTGCTACTACTATAGCTGCTGCTACTACTACTGCTTCTACTATTCCTATAGCTTGTAATACTACTCCTACTACTACTACTATTGGTACTACTACTGCAACTATTACTTCAGCTACTGCTACTACTACACCAACTGCTACTACTACTACCGCTACTACTACTAGTACTACTGCTACTGCTACTTTTGCAACTAGAATTACAACTAATGCCACGGCTACATATTCTACAACTATAACTTTTGCTACTACTACTGCTACCACCCCCATTGTGACTACAGCTACTACTATGACTGCTACAACTACTACTACTACTACCCCAACTACTAAAATGACTACTACTACTACCACTACAACTATTGCTACTATTGCTACTACTTCTACTATTGCTACTATTGCTACTACAACTACTAAAACTACTACTACTACTACTACTACTACAAATGTTACTACTGCTATTACTACTACAACAACAACAACAACAACTACTACTACTCCTGCTACTACTACCACTACTACTACTACTACAACTATTATTAGAACTACTCCTACTACTCCTACTACTTCTATTACTCCTACTACTACTATTTCTACTATGAGCACTCCCACTACTATTGCTACTGCTACTTCTACTACTACTTCCTCTCCTACTACTACGACTACTGCTACAACTACTACTACAATAACTACTGCTATTGGTGCTACTACTACTATCACTACTACAACTGTTACTATAGCAACTACTACTACTGCTGCTACTGCTGCTACTACGACAACTGCTACTCGTACTACTAATACTATAGCTTCGACTATAACTATTGCAACTACTACTATTATTACATTTGCTATTACTACTAGTACTACTACAACTCCTGCTACTACTGCTACTACTATTATTTTTACTAATGATACTCCTGCTACTACGACTACTACTACTACTTTCTCAACTCCAACTACAAATGGTACTATGGCTACTACTAGAAATATTGCACCATTGCTACCAAAACTATGATAGCTTCTGCAACAACTACTACTACAACCTCCATTGCTACTACTGATACTCCTATTACTACTACTACTACTACTACCTCTATGACTACTACTACTACTACTACTATTGCCACTATTACTACTACGTCTACTGCTCCTACTACTGCTGCTACTCCTACTGCTACGACCACTACAACTACTACTACTAATATTACTACTACAACTACAGTGGCTATTATAGTTGCCGTTAATGCTATCGCAACTACGACTACTACAACAACTACTTCTATTACTACTATAGTCGCTATGACTACTATATTTACTACTACTACTACTACTACCACCACCACCACCACCACCACTACTACTATTACTGCTACTAGTACTACTACTACCATTACTACTACTATTGTTGCTACTGCTCCTTTTGTTACTACTACTACTACTCCTATTGCTGCTACTCCTACAAATACAACATCTCCTCCTGGTACTACTAGTACTACTACGCTACAACAATAACTGCTACTACTTTCACAACTACAACTACTGCTACCACTGCCACTAATAGTAGTAGCAGCAGTAGCAGTAGTAGTGGGAGTAATAGCAACTGTAGTAGTTGTAGTAGTAGTAGAAGTAGTACTTAGTATTAGCAGTAATAGTAGTAGTAGTAGTAGTAGTAGTAGTAGCAATAGTAGTAGTAGTAATAGAAGCAGTATTAGTAGTAGTATTAGTAGTAGTATGAGTAGTGGTAGTTCTAGTGGCAGTAGTAGTAATTGAAATAGTAGTAGTTTTAGCAGTAATAGCAGTATTTGTTATTTTAGTAGTAGTATAAGCAGCAGCAGTAGTAGTAGTAGAGGTAGTAGTAGTAGTAGTAGTTGTTATTGTTGTTGTTGTTGTACTACTAGTAGTAGTAGTAGTAGTAGTAGTAGTAGTAGTAGTAGTTGCAGTAGTAGTAGAAGTTACAGAGGTAGTAGTTGTTGTTATAGTAGTAGTGGTAGTAGTAGCTATTGTAGTAGCAGTAGTAGTAGGAGTTGTAGTAGTATTAGTAGTAGTAGTAAGAGAAATAGTGGTAGCAGTAGAAGCAGTAGCAGCAGTAGTGGCAGTAGTAGCAACTGTAGTAGTTGTAGTAGTAGTAGTACTAATAGTTAGTATTAGTAGCAATAGTAGTAGTAGTAGTAGCTAAAGTAGTAGTAGCAAAATAATAGTAGTAGTAGTAGAAGTTAGTAATAGTAGTAGGCCTAGCAGTAGTAGTAGGAGCAATAGTAGCATAAGTAGTAGTAGTAGAAGTAGTAGTCGTAGCAGTAGTTGTTGTATTAGTAGTAGCATTTGTAGCGGTAGTAGTAGCAGTTGTAGCAGTAGTTGTTGTACCAGTAGTAGGATTTGTAGTAGTAGTAGCAGCAGCAGCTGTAGTAGCAGTAGTAGTAGCAGTAGTAGAAGTAGCAGTAGTAGTAGCCACAATAGTCATAGTAGCATTATTAGTAGTAGTAGTTTTAGTAGCAGTAGTTGTTGTAGATGTAGTCAAAGTAGCAACAGCACTCGTAGCAATAATAGTAGTCACAGCAGCAGTCATAGCAGTAGTGGTACCAGTAATAGTAGCAGCAGCAGCAGTAGTAGTTGTAGAAGTAGTAGTAGTAGTAGCAACAACAGAAGAAGTAGCAGCAGCAGTAACAGTAGTAGCAGTAGTAGTAGTAATCATTGTAATAGTAGTAGCAATAGTAGTAGTGGTAATTGTAGTAGTAGTAATCGTAGTAGTAGTAGTAGTAATAGTACATTAACAGCAATAGTAGCTGTAATAGTACTGTTGGAGTAGTAGTAGCAGTAGGAGCAGTAGTAATGGTAGTAGTGCTAGTAGCAGTAGTAGTAGTAGTAGTAGTCGTGGTGGGAGTGGCAGTAGCAACAGTTGCAACAGGAGTAGCAGCAGCAGCAGTAGTAGTAGTAGCACCGGTAGTGGCAGTAGCAATAGCAGTAGTAGCAATAGTAATAGTAGTAGTAGCAGCAGCAATAGTAGCAGTGTATTAACTGGAGAAGTTGTAGTAGTAGTAGTAGTTGAAGTAGTGGTAATATGAGAACTAGTGAAAATTGTTGTAGTAGTAGTAGCTATAGCAGCAATTGTCATAATACTATAAGTTCTAGTAGCAATAGTTGTTGTAACAGAAGTAGTAGTAGTAGTAGTAGCAATAGTAGTCATAGTTGTAGTCTGAGCTGTTGTAGTAGTGGTAGTAGTACGAAATGAAGTGGTTGTAGGAGTAGTAGCTGCAGGAGTCGTAGTAGTGGTAGTAGTAGTTGTAGCAGTAGTAGTAATAGTAGCAATTGTGCCAATAGTAGTAAAAGTAGTAGTTGTAGCAATAGAAGCGGTAGTTGCAGTAGCCGTAGAAGTGGTAATAGAAGTAGTAGTGAGAAGCGAAAGTCGTAGTGGCTATAGTCGTAATAGCAGTAGCAGTAGCAGCAGTAGTAGTACTAGTACTAGTAGTTGTAGTAGTAGTTGTAATAATAGTAATAGTAGTAGTGGTTGTAGTAGAAGTGGTAGTAGTAGCAGCGGTAGAAGCAGCAGCAATAGTAGTGGAAGTAGTTTTAATAGTAACAGTAGTAGGGGTACTATAGTAGTAGCTGTAGGAGTAGTAGAAGTAGTAGTGCTAGTATTAGTATTAGTTGTAGTAGTACTAGTACTGGTACTAGTAGTAGTAGAAGTACCAGAAGTAGTATTTATTATTGTTGTTATTGTTCTTATTGTAGTAGCAGTCATTGTGGTAGCAGTTGTAGTTGCAAAAGTAGTAGAAGTAGGGGAAGTAGTAGTAATAGGTGTAGCAGCAGTGGTAGAAGTAGCAGTGGTACTAGTCGTAGAAGGAGTAATAGTATTAGTAGTAATAGAAATAGTAGTTGTAGTAGCCATAGTTGTTGCAATAGTTGTAGTAGCAATAGTTATTGCAATAGTTGTAGTAGTTGTAGCAGCAGCGATAGTAGTAGCAGTAGTTGTAGCCATAGTAGAAGCTGTAGCAACTATAGTAGTAGTGGTAGTTGCAGTAGCAGCAATAGCAGGAGTAGCAGTAGTAGTAGTAAAAGTAGTAATTATAGTAGCAGTTGCAGTAGTTGTGCTACTAGTGGTACTAGTAGTCGTATTACTAGTAGGATCATTTGTTGTAGTAGAAGTAGTGGTTATCGTACTAGTAGTGGTAGTTTGAGAAGCTGCAGTAGTAGAAGTAGGAATAGTAGTAGTAGTAGTAGTAGGAGTAGCACTAGTAGTGGTAGTAGTAGCAGCAGCACTAGTAGTAGTTGTAGTACTAGCAGTAGCAGTAGTAATAGCAATAGTAGTAACCGTAGTAGTTATCATAGTTGTAATAGCACCAGCAATAGTAGTAGCAGCAAAAGTAGTAGTACTACTAGTAGTAGTAGCAGCAGTAGAAGTAGCTACAGTTGTTATAGTAGTAGTAATAATAGTAGTAGTAGTAGTGGCAGTAGAAGTAGAAGTAGTGGTAGAAGTAGTAGTAGCAGCCATAGCAGCTGCAACAGTAGTAGTAGTATTAGCAATTACAACAGGAGCTGTAGTATTAGTAGTAGTAGTAGGAGTAGTAGTAGTAGTAGTAGTAGTATTAGTAGCAATAGTTGAAGCAGTAGCAAAAGTAGCATAGTAGCAGCAGTAGTACTAGTTGTAGTAGCTGTAGCAGTAGCACTAGCACTAGTAGTTGTAGTAGTAGTAATAGTAGTAGTATTTGTCATAGTAGATGTAGTCAAAGTAGTAGCAATTATAGAAGTAGGAGTAGCAGTAGTAGTAGTATGAGAAGTAGTTGGAGTAGCAGCAGTAGTTGTAGTAGTTGTTGTAGTAGTAGTAGTAGTAGCTGTAGCAATAGCGGTGGTTGCTGTAGCATTAATAGTAGCAGGAGTTGTAGTGGTAGGAGAAGTAGTAGTAGTAAAAGTAGTTGTAGAAGTAGTGCTTTTAGTAGTAGTAGTCGTAATAGTAGTAGTAGTACTAGTAGTAGTAGTGGAAGTAGCAGGACTACTACTAGTAGTAGTATGAGTAGCAGCAGTAGTTGTTGTTGTAGGAGAAGTAGTTGTTGTGGTAGTAGAAGCAGTAGTAGCTATACTAGCAATAGTAGTAGTTGTAGTTTTTGTCATTGTTGTTGTTTCTGTTTTATTAGTAGCTATAGTAGTACTAGCAGCAGTAGTAGTAGTGGTAGCAAAAGTAGCCGTTGTAGCAAAAGTAGTAGCATTAGTAGCAATCGTAGCAGTAGCAGGGGTAGCAGTAGCAGCTGTAGTAATAGTAATAGTACTTGTTGTGATAGTAGTAGTTGTAGTAGTTGTAGTAGTAGTAGGAAGAGTAGCAGCATTAGTAGTAGGAAAAGTAGTGGCAGTAGTAGCAATAGTAGTATTGGCAATAGCTGCTGTAGCTGTAGCCGTAGTAGTAGGAGTAGTAGTAATAGTTGTAGCTATAGTAGTGGTAGCAATAGTGATTATAGTGGTAGTAGTAGTAGGAGGAATTGGAGCTACAGTAGTAGCAGCAGCAGCACAGTACCTATAGCAATAGTAGTAGGTATCATAGTAGTACTTATTGTTGTAGTAGTTGTAGTAGTTGTATTACAAGTTGTTGTAGTAGTAGTAGTAGTAGTAGTAGCAGTGATAGCAATTGCAGTAGAGTAGCAGTAGAAGCAGTAGTAGTTGTAATAATAGCTGATGTAGTACTAGTAGCAGTATAGCAGTAGTAATAGTAGTGGTAGTTGTGGTAGGATCAATTGTTGTAGTAGTAGTAGTAGAAGATGTAGTAGTTGTAGTAGCAACAGTATTAGTAGTAACAGTACTATGACTAGAAGTAGCAGTAATAGTACTTGTAGAAGTGGTAGTTGCTGTTGTTGTTGCTGCAACACTAGAAGTAGTTGTTGTAGTTGTTGTAGTAGTTGCAGTAGTGGTTGTACTAGTTGTAGTAGTAGTAGTATTTATAGTAGTAGTACTAGAAGTAGTATTTGTTGTTATAGTAGTTGTGTTGGTAGTATCAGTAGTATAGTCGCAGCAATAGTAGTAAAACGAATTGTAGCAGCAGTAGTAGCTGTTGTAGTAACAGCAGCAACAACAAGAGTAGTAGCAGTGGTAGTGGTTGTAATCATAGTAGTCGTAGTGGTAGCAATAGTTGCGATAGTAGCAGTAGTAGTGGTAGTAGTAGTTCTATTAATTGTAGTAGTAGTAGCTATAGTCATAGTAGAAGTATTAGAAGTACCTAGTAGTAGTTGTAGCAGCCATAGCTGTAGTATAAGTAGTACTAGTCGTAATAATAATAGTAGTGTTAGAAGGAGAAATATAGTAGTAGCAGTGGCAATAGTCATAGTGGCAGTGTAGTATTAGTAATAGTGGTGGTGCAAGTGTAGTAGTAGTAGTAGTAGTAGTAGGAGTAATAGAGATGGCAGTAATAGTAGTAGTAGTAGTAGTAGTAGTTGTTGTTGTTGTTGTTGTTGTTATTGTAGTAGTAGTAGTAGTAGTTGAAGCCATAGAAGTAGTAATAGTAGTAGTAGTATTAGTGGCAAAGGTAATAGTAGTAGCAGTAATAGTAGTAGTACTAGTTGTAGTACAAGCTATAGCACTAGTAGTAGCAGTTGTAGTAATAGCAAGAGTAGTAGTAGTCGGAGTAGAAGCAATAGTAGTAGTAGTAGTTATTGTGGTGGTAGTAGTTGTAGTAGCAACAATAGTACTTGTAGTAGCAGTAGTAGCAATAGTGACAGTATGAGTAGTTGTCGTAGTAATAATTGTAGTTTTGGTCGGAAAAGTAGTGGTAGTTGCTGTAGTTTTAGTTATAGTAGCCATAGTAGTTGTAGCACAAGTAGTAACTGTAGTAGGGGTAGTTGTAGTAGTAGTAGTACTAGTAGTTATTGAGGTAATAGTAGTAATAGTAGTAGTCGTCGTCGTCGTAGTAGGAGTAGTAGTATATCAGAAGTCGTAGTCATGGTAGTAGTAATAGTAGTACAAATAGTAGTAGTAGTAGTAGTAATAGTAATAGTAATAATAGTAGTAGGAGGAGCAGCAGTAATATCAGTAATAGTAGTAGTAGTAGTGGTAGTAGCGCTAGCAGTGGTAGTAGCAATATTAGTAGGTATAGTAGTAGTAGCATTAGTAGCAGTAGAAGTAGTTACAGCAATAGCAGTAGAAATAGTAGTAATAGCGGTCGCAGTAGTAATAGTAGTAGCAGCAGTGGGAATAGTAATAGTAGTAGTAGTGGTAGTGGTAGCAGTAGTAGAAACAGTAGCAGTAGCAATACTAGTAGGTATAGTATTAGTAGGATTAGTAGTAGTAGTATCATGAGTGGTAGTAGTAGTAGCTGCTGTAGTAGTATTAGTTTTAGTGGTAGTTGTACAAGTAGTTGTTGTTGTTGTAGTAGTAGCAGTAGTAGCCATAATAGTAGTAGTCGTAGAGTAGCAGTAGGAGTAGTAGTAGTTGTAGTAGTTGTAGAATTAGTACTAGTAGCAGTAGAGCAGTGGTAGCAGTAGTGGTGGTCGCAATAGGAGCAATTGTTGTAGTAGTAGTGAAAAATTTAGTAGTAGCAGTTGTAGTAGCCATAGTAGCAGTTGCAGTAGTAGTAGTTGTTGTAAGAGAAGTAATAGTAGTAGTAGTACTTGTACTAGGAGGAGGAGTAGTAGTAATAGTAGTAGCGTAGTGGCAGTTTTTGTTGTTGCTCCTATAATGGTTGAAGTAGTTGTTGTAGTTATTGTTGTAGTAGTAGTAGTGGTTGTAGTAGTTGTAGTTGTAGTACTAGTTATAGTAGTAGTAGCAGTAGTTGTAGTAGTTGCAGTAGTTGCAGTATTAGTAGTCATTGTAGTAGTAGGTTTAGTAGTAGTGGTAATAGCAGTAGTTGTGGTAGTAGTACTAGTAGTAGTAGTAGTAGTAGTAGTAGTAGTAGTAGCTGTAGTAGTAGTTGTAGTCATTCTTGTACTAGTTGTGTTCGTAGTAGCTATAGTAGCAGTCGCAACAGCAGTAGTAATAGGAGCAGCAACAGTAGCAGTAATAGTAGAAGTAGCAGCAGTAGCCGCAGTAGTAGTAGAAGCAGCAGTAGTTGGAATTGTATCGATAGTAGTAGTGGCAGTAGCAGTAGTAGCAGCCGTAGTCACAGTAGTCGTCGTAGTAGCAATAATAGTGACAGAAGCAGTGGTAGTACTAGTAACAGTAGTAGTGGTATTAGTTGTAGTAGTAGTAGCTATACTCAAAGTACAAGAAGTAGTAGTAGTTGTTGTAGAAGTGCTTGTGCTAGTAGTAGTAGTAGTAGGAGTGGAGGTAGTAGTCGTCATAATAGTGGTAGCAGCAGTAGTAGTAGGAGAAATAGAGTGGTAGCAGTTGCAATAGTCGTAGTAGCAGTAGTTGTATTAGTAGTAGTGGTGGTTCTTGCAATTATAGTAGTAGCAGTAGTAGTAGTACTTGGAGTAGTAGTAGTTGTAGCAAAAATAGAAGTAGTTGTGGTAATAGTAGTAGTAGTAGTAGTAGTAGTAGTAGTAGTTGTTGTAGTAGTAGTAGTAGTAGTAATGGTTATTGTAGTACTACTAGTAGCAGTAGTAACAGTAGTAGGAGTAATAGTAGCAGTAGTATTAGTGGCAATAGTAGCAATAGTAGTAGGAATAGTCGTAGTACTATTTGTAGCAGTAGTAGTAGCAGTAGTAGTTGCCATTGGAGAAGTAGTAGTAGCTATAGTAGAAGCAGGGGAAGTAGTAGAGGTAGTAGTAGAAGTAGTAGTAGCAGGAGTTGTACTTGTGGTGGTAATAGTAGTAGTGGTAGCAGTAGTAGCAGAAGTGGCAGTAGTAGTAATAGTAGAATTAATAGCAGTAGTGGTAGTATAACTAGCAGTAGCAGTAGTAGTAGTAGTTGTACTAGCAGTAGCAGAATTAGTGGTAGGTGTAGGAGAAGCAGCAGCAGCAGCAGCAATGGTAGTAGTAGCAGAAGTAGTCGTAGTAGTAGTAGTAGTAGTAAAAGCAGCAGTAGTAGTACAAGAAGCATTGGTAGTAGTAGTAGAAGTAGTAGTAGGAGAAGTTATAGGAGTAGTAGTAGTAGTAACAACAACAGCAATTGTAGCAGTTGTTGTAGTAGTGGTAGTTGTTATTGTTATTGTAGTGGTAGTAGTTGTAGTAGTAGCGGTAGTAGCAGCAGTAGCAAAACTAGTAGCAGTAGCAATATTAGTAGTAGTTGCAGTAGGAGTACTAGCAGTAGTAGTAGAAGTTGCATTTGCGGTAGTAGTGCTAGTAGTGCTAGTAGTAGTAGGAGTAGTAGTTGTAGCAATAGTCCTACTAGTAGCAATAGTAGTAGTTGGAGTAATAGGAGAAGTAATAGTTGTAGTAGTAGTTGTTGTAGGAGTAGCAGTAGTTGTAGCAGTAGTATTAGTAGTCACAGTAGTGCTATTTGCAGGAGCAGTAGTAATAGTAGTAGTAGTTGTAGTAGTAGTAGTAGTAGTAGTAGTTGTTGTTGTTGTTGTAGTAGTAGTAGTAGTTGTAGTAGTAGTAGTTGTGGTAATAGTAGTAGTAGCATTAGTAGTAGTAGTAGTAGTAATCCGAGAGTTAGTAATAGTAATAGTGGTAGTAGTACTAGTAATTGTCGTAGTAGTAGTACTAGTACTAGTAGTTGTCGTAGTAATAGTAGTAGTACTAGTAGTAGTAGTATTAGTTGCAATAGTAGTAGTAGTAGCAGTAATAGTAGTAGCATTATTTATAGTAGTAGCAGTAGCTGTAGTAGCAGTAGCAGTAGTAGTTCCAGTTGTAGTAGTAGTAGTAGCGGTAGTAGTAGTAGTAGGCGAAGTAGTAAAAGTAGTAGTAGAAAAGGTAGTTGAAGAAGTAATAGTTATGCTGGTAA
The DNA here is from genome assembly GCA_005019695.1 of Trichopus zeylanicus subsp. travancoricus. Classification (NCBI taxonomy): domain Eukaryota; kingdom Viridiplantae; phylum Streptophyta; class Magnoliopsida; order Dioscoreales; family Dioscoreaceae; genus Trichopus; species Trichopus zeylanicus. Next base: position 268,468 of record RXID01021425.1, on the reverse strand, counting down.
AGTAGTACTTATAGCATTAGCAACAGTTGTAGCAGTAGTAGCAATAGTAGTAATAGCAGCAGTAGTAGCAGTAGTTGAAGTACAAGTGGCAGCAATAGTAGAAGTTGTAGTTGTAGTAGTAGTAGTCGTAGTAGTAGTAGTAGCATTTGTAGTAGTAGCTATAGTTGTAGTAGTAGGAGAAGTTATAGGAGTAGTAGTTGTAGTAGCAACAGCAACAATAGTAGTAGTAGTAATAGTTGTAGTAGTAGTAAACGTAGTAGTAGTAGAGTAGTAGCAACAGCAGCGGATTTGGTATTAGTAGTAGTAGCAGTAGCTGTAGTAGTAGTAGGAGTAATAGAAGTAGCACTAGAAGTAGCTGTAGCAGTAGTATTTGTAGCAATAGTAGTAGTAGTAGCAGCGGTGGTAGCAAAAGTCATAGTAGTAGCAGTAGTAGGAGTTGTAGGAGTAGTAGGAGTAGTAGTAGTTGGAGTAGGAGAAGTAGGAGGAGTAGTAGTAGTAGTAGTAGGAGTACTAATAGTAGTAAGAGGAGTAGGAGTAGTATGAGTAGTAGTTGTAATAGTAGCAGTAGTAGTAGTAGGAGGAGGAGGAGTAAGAGTAGTATGAGTAGTAATAGTAACAACAATAATAGTAGCAGTAGTTGTATTAGCAGGAGCAGTAGTAATAGTAGTAGTAGTAGTTGTAGTAGTAGTAGTTGTTGTTGTTGTTGTGGTTATTGTTGTAGCAGGAGTAGCAGGAGTAGTAGTAGTAGTAGTAGCAGCAACAGTAGTAGTAGTAGTAGTAGTAGTAGTAGTAGTATTACTACTACTTGTAGTGGTATTACTACTACTAGTAGTGGTAATTGG
>RXID01021425.1:51289-267015 GCA_005019695.1 Trichopus zeylanicus subsp. travancoricus | reverse complement strand
CTGCTAATTCTATTACTACTACTACTACTACTACTACTACAACTGCTACTTCTACTATAACTACTGTTGCTACTACTTCTACTTTGTAGTAGTAATAGTAGTAGTAGTAGTAGAAGGATTACTAGTAGTAGAAGTAGTGGTAGTTATTGAGTAGTTGTAGTAGTAGCAGTTGTAGAACTATAAGTAGGAGTCATGGTAGTAGAGGTAGTAGCAGTAGTTGTTGTTGTTGAAGGAGTAGCAGAAACTGTAGCAGGACTAGCAGCAGCAGTAGTGGTGGTGGTAATAGTAGTAGTAGTATTAGTAGTAGCAGTGGTAGTGGCAATATTAGTAGTAGTAGTGGTAGAAGTAGTAGTTATAGTACTAGTAGCAGTAGAAGTAGTTGTAGAAGTCATAGTAGAGGTTGTTGTAGTAGTACTAGTAGTTGTTGTTGTTGTTGTTGTTGTAGTAGTAGTAGTAGCAACAACAACAACAACAACAGTAGTAGTATTACTAGTAGTAGTAATAGTAGTAGGAGTAGTAGTGGAAGTATTAATGGTAATAGATTTAGTAGCAATTATAGTAGTAGTTGAAGCGCTAGTAAAAGTAATAGTAGTAGTTGGAGTAGTAATAGTAGCAGTAACTGCAGCCCTAGTAGTAGTAGTAGTAGTAGTAGTATAGTAAGGATATTTGAAGCAGTAGTAGCAGGAGTATTGGTAGTAATAGGGGCATGTTTAGTAATAGTAGTGGTTGTTGTAATAGTTGAAGTAGGAGTAGTAGTAGTTGTAGTAGTAGTTCTTATAGTGGTAGTAGCTGTAATAGTTGTAGTAGTAGGAGTAGTTGTAGAAGTAGTAGTAAAAGTTGTTGTACTTGTAGTATTAGTAGTAGTACTAGTACTAGTGGTCGTAGTTGTACTAGAAGTAGTAGTAGTTGTAGTTGCAGCAGCAGCTGCAATACTAATAGTAGTTGTTAAAGAATTAGTAGTAATAGGAGTAATACTAGTAGTCATTGTTCTGGTAGTAGTTGTGTAGTTGTAGTAGTTGTGTAGTTGTAGTACTTGTAGTATTTGTAGTAGTGGTAGTAGTAGTAGTGGTGGTGGTATTAGTAGTAGTAGTTGTTGTTGTATTAGTAGTAGTAGTGGTAGTAGTATTAGTAATTATTCTACTAGTGCTAGCAGTAGTAGAAGTGCTTCTAGTCGTAGTGATAGTAATAATAATTGTAATAGTATCATTAGTAGTAGTAGCTACAATAGTAGTTTTAGTAGTAGTAGTGGTAGCAGGAGTAGCAGTAGTAGTAGCAATTATTGTTGTAGTATTAGTCATACTTATAGTAATAGTAGTAGTCGGAGTAGTTGTAATAGTAGTGGTAGTAGTAGTAGTAGAAGTGCTAGAAGTAGTAGTAGTAGTAGTAGTAGTAGTAGTAGTAGTAGTAGTTGTAGAATTAGTAGTAGTAGTAGTAGTAGTAGTAGTAGTAGTAGTAGTAGTAGTAGTAGTAGTAGTAGTAGTAATAGTAGGAGTAGTTGTAGCACTAGTAGAAGTAATAGTAGTAGTAGTTGGAGTAGTAATAGTAGTAGTAGTAGTGGAAGTAGGTGTAGTGGTAGTAGCAGTGGCAGAAGTAGTAATAGCAGTAGCAGAAGTAGTAGTGGTAGTAGTAGTCATAGAAGTTGTTGTTGTTGTTGTTGTAGTAGTAGTAGTAGTAATAGTAGTAGTACTAGTAGTAGTACTAGTAGTAGTAGTACGAGTAATTATAGTAGTCGAAGTAGTAGTAGAAGTAGCTGTGGTAGTAGTAGTAGAAGTAGTAGTAGTAGTAGTAGTAGCAACAATAGTTGTAGGAGTAGTAGTAGTAGTAGCAGTAAGAGGATTAATAGCAGCAGTAGTAGTAATAGTCGTTGGAGTAGCAGCAACAGGAACAGCAACAGCTGTAGTGGTAGTAGTAGAAGTTGTAGTTGTACTAGTAGCTGAAGTACTAATAGTAGTAGTAGTAGTAGTAGCAGTAGTAGAAGCAGTAGTCGTAGTAGTAGTAGTTGTTGTTGTTGTTGTAGTAGTAGTAGAAATAGGTGTAGGAGTGGGAGTTGTAGGAGTAATAGCTGTAGTAGTAGTAGTAGCAGTAGTTGCAGGAGTAGCAGTAATAGTAGAAGTAGTAGGAGTTGGAGGAGTTGTAGTAGTAGCAGAAGTAGTAGTAGTAGCAATAGAAGTAGTGGTAATAGCAGTAGTGGTAGGAGTAGTGGTAGTAGTAATAATAGTAGTTGCTGTAGTAGCAGCAGCAGCAGTAGTAGTATTATTAGTGATAATAGCATTAGCAATAATAATAGTTGTAGTAGTAGTAGTAGTAGCAGTAGTAGTAGGAGTAGTAGTAATAGTAGCAGACGTAGTAGTTGGACTAGCAGCAGTAGTAGTGGTTGTAGTAGTTGAAGTAGTATTAGTAGCAGTAGGAGTAATAGTTGTAAAAGTAATAGTAGAACTAATAATGGAAGTAGTAGTAGTTGCAGTAGTAGGAGTAGTAGCATTAGTAGGTCTAACAGTAGTAGCAATTGGAGTTGTAATAGTGGTAATAGTCGTAGTAGTAGTAGTTGTTGTAGTAGGGGTAGTTGTAGTAGTTGTTGTTGCAGCAGTAGTTGTAGTAGGAGTTGTTGTTGTTGTTGTTATTGATATGGTTATTATTGTTATTGCAGTAGTAGTTGTAGTAGGAGTAGTAGTAGTAGAAGTAGCAATAGTAGTAGTAGTCATAGAAATAGTACTAGCAGTAGTAGCACTAATAGTCATCGTAGCAGTAGCAGAAGTAGTAATAGTAGTAGTCATAGTTGAAGTAGTAGATGTAGTAGTAGTAGTAGAAGAAGTTGTTGTAGTAGTAACCGTAATTGTAGTTGGAGCAGTGACAACAACAGCAACAATAGAAGCAGAAGTACTAATAACAGTGTACTAGTAGTAGTAGTAGTAGTAGTAGTAGTAGTAGTAGTAGCAGTAATAACAGTAGTAGTGGTAGGAGTAGCAGCAGCAGCGACCGAAATAGTAGTAGTTGTAGTAGTGGTGGTGGTAGTTGCAACAGCAGCAGTAGCATTTGTAGTACTAGTAGTAGTAGTCGCAATAGTAATAATATCATTAGTGGTGATAGTAGATGTAGTAGTCACACTAGTAGCAGTGGTAGTAGTAGTAGTTGTAGTAGTAGTAAGAATAGATGTAGAGTGGGAATAGTAGTAGGGGTAGCAATCAAAGTCATAGCAGTAGTAGCAGAAATAATAGAAGTAGCAGGAGTAGGAGTAGTAGTAGTTGTTGTAGTAGCAGTAGCAGTAGCAGTAGTGGTAATTGCATTAGTAGTAGCAGTTGTAGTAGTAGTAATAGTAGTTGTAGGAGTACTAGTTGTAGTAGTAGTAGCAGCAGCAGTAGAATTAGTAGTAGTAGCAATGGTAGAAGTAGTAGTAGTATTAGTAGTAATAGTAGAAGTCATAATGGTAGTTGTAGTTGTAGTTGTAGCAGTATTAGTAATGGTAGTACGAGTAGCAATTGGAGTAGCAGTAGAAGTTGTGGGAGTAGTAGTTGAAGTAGTGTTAGTAGCAGTAGGAGTAATAGTTGTAATAGTAGTAGTAGTAGTAGTAGTAGCTGTAGTAGTAGTACTAATAGTTGAAGTAGTAGCAGTAGCAGTAGCAGTAGTTGGAGTAGTAGTATTAGTAGGTGTAGTAGTAGTAGCAGTAGGGGTAGTAATAGTGGTAATTGCAATAGTAGTAGCGGTAGAAGGAGAAGTAGTAGTAGCAGTAGAAAAAGAAGCAACAGTAGTAGTGGTAGTAGTAGATATAGTAGTGGCACTACTAGTAGTAATAGTAGTTGGAGTAGAAGCAATAGCCACAATAGCAGCAGTAGTAATAATAGTTGTAGTAGTGGCAGTAGCACTAGTACTCGCAGTAGTGGAAGCAGCAGCAGTAGTTGTAGTAGTAGAGGTAGTAGTAGGAGTAGTTGTAATAATAGTTGGAGTAGTAGCAACAACGGTAGCAATAGTAGCAGTAGCAGTAGTAGTAGTAGCAGTAGCAATTGTTGTAGTCATAGTAGTTCCAGTTGTAGTTGTCATAGTTGTACTAGTCATAGATGTAGCAGTAGTAGTGGCAATATTAGTAGCAGTAGTTGTAATAATAGTATTGCTAATAGTAGATATAGCAGTAGAAGTAATAGTCGTAGCAACAATAGTCATCGTAATAGTATTAATAGTAGTAGTAGCAGTTGTAGAAGATGTATTTGCATTAGTAGTAGTAGTAGTATTAGCAGTTGAAATAGAAGTAGTAGCAGTAGTAGGGTAGTAGCAGCAGTAGTAGCAGAGGAAGTAGTAATAGCGGCAAATGTAGCAGCAAAAGTAGTAGCTGTTGAAGTAGTAGAGTGAGTAGTAATATTTGTAGCAGTATTAGTATTAGAAGTTGTTTTTGTAGTAGTAGGAGCCGCACTTGCAGCAGTAGTAGTAGTTGGAACAGCAGAAGTTCTAGCAGCAGTAGCAGTGGTAGTAGTAGTTGTAGCAGCAACAGCCGCAGTAGTAGTAGTAGTGGTAGGAGTTGCAGTAGTAGGAGTAGTATTAGTAGTTGAAGGAGTAGTTAGGTGTAGCAGTAGCAATAGTAGAAGTAAGAGTGGTAGTCGTAGCAGTAGGAGTAGTAGATGTAGTAGTAGTTAATGTAGTGGTAGTGAAAGCGGTATTGGTAGTAGCAATTGTAGTAATAGTAGTAGTAGTAGTAGTAGTAGTAGTAGTAGTAGTAGTAGTAGTAAATGTAGTAGTAAGTGTAGTAGTTGTAGTAGCGGTAGTAGTAGTAGTAGTAGTAGTAGTAGTAGTATTAGTACTAGTCGTAGTAGCAGAAGCAGTAGTCGTAGTAATAGTAGTAATAGTAGAGGTAATAGTAGTAGTAGCACAAATAGTAGTAATAGTTGTTGTAGTAGTAGTAATAGTAGTAGTAGTAGTAGTAGTAGTCATAGCAGTAGTAGTAGCAGTAATAATAATAGCAGTAGTATTAGTAGTAGTAGCAGTAGTAGTAGTGGTAGTGGTAGTACTAATAATAGTGGTAGCAGTAATAGTAGTAGCTGTAGTTGGAGTAGTGGTAGTAGTAGTTGTAGTTGTAGTAGCAGTAATAGTAGTAGTAGTTGCAGTAGTAACAGTTGTTGTAGTAGTAGTAGTTGTTGTTGTAATTGTAGTAGTAGTAATAGTAGTAGTAGTGGTTGTTGTTGTGGTTGTGGGAGTATTAGTAGTAATAGTAGTAGAAGAAGGAGCAGTAGTAGTAGTAGTAGTAGTAGCATTAGTAGCAGGAGTAATACTTGAAGTAGTAGTAGTAGTAGTAGGGGTATTAGTCACAATAGTAGTAGTAGTAGTAGCAGCAGCAGCAGCAGCAGTAGTAGTAGTAGTAGTAGTAGTAGCAACAGCAATAGTAGTAGTAGTAGTAGTAGTAGTAGTAGTAGTAGAGTAGTAGTATTATCATTAGTAGTAGTAATAGTAGTAATAGTAGTAATAGTGGTTGTAGTGGTTGGTGTACTAGTAGGAGTTGTAGTTGTAGTAGTAGAAATTGCAGTAGTAGTAGTAATAGTAGTAGTGGTAGGAGTATTAGGAGAAATAGGAGTATTAGGAGCATTAGTGTTAGAAGTATTAGGTGTAGCTGTAGTAGTAGTGGTTGTAGTAATAGTATTAGTAGTAGAAACAGTAGTAGTGGCATTGGTAGTAGCATTGGTAGTAGTTATAGGTGTAGTCGTAGTAGTTGTTGGAGTAGTCATGGTAGTATTAGTAGTAGTAGTAGTAGTAGTAGCAGTAGTTGTTGTTATTTTGGTTGTTGTTATTGTAGTAGTAGGATTAGGAGTAGTAATAGCAGTAGTAAGAGTTGTGGTAGTAGTAGTAGGAGTAGGAGTAGGAGTAGTAGAGTAGTAGTAGTTGTAGTAATAATAGTAGTTAGAGTAGTTATCGTAATAATATGAGTAGTAGTAGAAATAACAGTAGTAGTTGTAGAGTAGGAGTAGGAGGAGTAGTAGTAGTAGAGTAGGAGTAGTAGTAGAGTTGGAGTAGGAGTAGTAGATTAGTAGTAGAAGTAGTAACAACAAAGGTACTAGTACTAGTATTGATTTTAGTACAAGCAGCAGTCATAGTAGCAGTAGTAGAAGCAGCAGCAATAGCAATAATAGTAGTTGTAGTAGTAGTCATTGTCGAAGAAGTTGTAGTAGTAGCAGTAGAAGTAGTAGCAGTGGTAGCAGCAGTAGTAGTAATGGTAGCAACCGTTGAAGCAGTAACAGTAGTAGTAGCAGTAGTAGGTGTAGCAGTCGCGGTTGCAGTGCTATTAGAAGTTGTAGTAGTAGTAGTAGTAGCAACAATTGCCGTAGTAGTAGCAGTAGTAGCAACAGTAGTTGTACTAATAGTAGTTCTAGTAGTTGCAGGAGTTGGCATAGTAGTGGTAGAAATAATAGTAATAGCAGCAGTAGTAGTAGAAGTAGTAGTAATAGTAGTAGAAGAAGAAGAAGTAGTAGTAGTAATAGTAGCAGTAATAGAAGTAGTTGTCATAGTTGTACTGTAATAGTAGTATTAGTAGTAGAAGCAGTGGTACTAATAACTACTGTAGTAGTTGTACTAGTAATAGTAGCAGCAGCAGAAGTAGAAGTCATAGTTGTAGTAGTAATAGCAGTAGTAGTAGCTCTAGTACTAGTCCTAGAAATAGTAGCAGAAGGTGTAGTATTAGTAATAGTAGTAGCAGCAGCAGTAGTAGTAGGAGAAGTAGAGTAGCAGCAGCCACAATAGTAGTTGTTGTAGTACAAGTAGTAGTAGTAGTAGTTGCTGTAGTAGTAGCAGCAGTAGTAGTAATAATAGATGTAGTACTAGTAGTAGGAAAAGTCGTAGCAGTAGCAGTAGCAACAACAACAATACTAGACGCGATAGTAGTAGTAGTACTAGATGGAGAAGTAGAGTAGTAGCAGTCGCAGTAGCAGTTGTAATAGCAGTAGTAGAAATAGCAATAGTAGTGGTGGTAGTAGTAGTAGTAGTAGCAATAGTAGTAGTAGTAAGAAAAGTAGTAGTAGCAGTAGTAGCAAAAACAATAGTAGTAGTAGTGGTAGTAGTAGTAGTTGATGTTGTGGCAGTAGTAGCGAAAGTTATAGTAATAGTAGAAGTAGTAGTTGTAGTAGTAGTAGTAGAAGCAGTAGTAGTAGGAGTTGTAGTTGTGGGCAGAGTAGTAGAAGTAGTTGTATTAGTAGTATTAGCAGGAGAACTTGTTGTAGTTGTAGCAGTAGTAACAGGAGTAGTAGTTGTTATTTTAGTTGGAGCAGTAGTAGCAGTAGTAGTAGTGGTGGTAGTACTAGCAGTTGTAGTAGCTGTCTTAGAAGAAGCAATGGTAGAAGTAGTAGCAGCAGTGATAGTAGTAGAAGTTGTAGTAGTTGTAGTAGTAGTAGTAGTAGTAGTAAAAGTTGTAGCCATAGTAGTAGTAGTACCAATAATAGTAAAATTAGTGGTAGTAGCAGCAGTAGTAGTAGTACTAGTAATAGCACAAGTGGAAACATTAGTAGTAGCAGTAGTAGTAGTTGGAGTAGTAGTAGTAGAACAAGTAGTATTAGTTGGAGTAGCAGCCGTAGTAGTGGTAGTAGTAGGAGGAGGAATAGGACATGTAGTAGCAGTTGTGGCAGCAGCAGTAGTAGTAGAAGTACTACCAGTAGTAGTAGCAGAAGTAGCAGAAGTAGTAGTAGTAGTAGAAGAAGTACTTGTAGACGTAGGAGTAGTAGTAGCATCTATAGAAGTAGTAGTAGTTTTTGTAGTAGTAGCAAAAGTAGTTCAAGTAGCAGTAGAGTGGTGGTAGCAGTAGTAGTAGTTGTTGTAGCATTAGTAGTAGTAGAGTAGTAGTAGTAGTACAAGCAGTAATAGGAGTAGGAGGAGGAGATGTAGTAGCAGTAGTAATACCTAGTAGTTGTAGTAGTAGTATGAGTTGTTGCAGTGGTTGTAGTAGTAGCAATAAAAGTTCTAGTCGGAGTAGTAGTAGTAGTAGTAGTAGTAGTAGTAATAGTGGCAGTAGTAGTAGTAGTAGAAGTTGTAGTAGTTGTAGTAGGAGTATTGTAGTAGTAGTAGAGGCAGTAGTAGCAGCAGTAGTTGTATTAGTATAGTAGTAGTAGACGTAGTAGTAGTAGTAGTAGCAGTACTAGTAGTAGTAGTATTAGTAGTGGTAGTGCCAGTAGTAGTAGTAGTGGTACTGATAGTAGCATTAGTAATAACAATCGTAGTAGTAGCAGTAGTAGCAGTAGCAGTAGCTGTAGCTATAGAGTAGTAACAGTGGTAGAAGTAGTAGTAGCGGCTGTGATAGTTGTAGTAGTAGTAGTAATAGTAGTAGTACTTGTAGTAGTAGCAGTAATAGTACTTGTAGTGGTTCTAGTAGTAGGGTAGTAGTAGTAAAAGTTGTAGTAGTAGTTGTTGCTGTAGTAGTAGTAGTAGTAGTAGTAGTAGTAGTATTAGAAGTGGTAGTAATAGTAATAGTAGCCGTAATAGTAGCAATAGTTGTAGTAGTAGTAGTAGCAGCAGTAGTATCATTAGTAGTAGCAGTAGTAGTAGCAGTAGTAGCAATAGAATTAGTTGTGGTAGCATTGGCAGTAGTAGTAGCAGCAGCGGTAATAGTTGTTGTTGTATTAATAGCAGTACTACCTGTAGTAGTAGTAGTAGTACTTGTAGTAGCTGCAGTAACGGTAGTAGTCGTTGTCATAGTAGTAGAATTTGTAGTACTAGTAGTAGTAGTCATAATAGTAAAATTAGTTGTAGTAGTATTGGTGGTGGTAGGTGTTGAAGTAGTAGTAGCAGAAGTAGTTCCAGTAGTAGTCGTAGGAGTTATTGTTACAGGTGTAGGATAGTATGAGTATTGGTTGATGTAGTCGTAGTATAGTATTAGCAGCTGCGACAACAGTAGTGGAAGTTGTTGTAGTAGTAGCTGCATCTTCAGCAGTAGTAGCAGTAGTACTAGTAGTAATAGTAGTAGCTATAGTTGTATTGGTAGTAGTGCTAGCTATAGCAGCCGCAAGAGTTGTAGTAGTAGTCACAGTCGCAGCAGCAGTAGCAATAGTAGTAGTAGTAGTAGTAGCAGTGGTAGTAGTTATTGTAGTAGCAGTAGTAGAGGCAGCAGCAATAGAAGTAGTAGAAGTTGAAGTAATAGTTGTTGTAGTAGTAATTATATTAATAGGGGTAGTAGTAGTAGTCATAGCAGCAGCAACAGTAGTAGTAATATCAGTTTTTGTAGTTGCCGCAGCTGCAGAGGTAGAAGTAGTAGTAGCAGCAACAGCTATAGTTGTAGTAGTAGTACGAGTAATTGGTGTAGTAGTAGTAGGGGTAGTAGTTGGTGTATATTTTGTAGTAGTAATAATAGTAGTTGTTGTAGCAAAAGTAGTGGTAGTAGTTGGTGTAGGAGTTCTTGTAGTACTAGTAGTAGTAGTAGTAGGAGTAATAGTAATGGTGGTAGTAGTAGTAGTAGTAGCAGTAGTAGTAGTGATAGTTGTTGTAGTAGCAGCAACAACTGCAGTTGTTGTTGCAGTAGTTGTAGTGGTATAAGTAAGAATATTTATAGTTAAAGTACTAGTAGTAGTAGTAGTACTAGTAGTAGTAGTAATAGTCGAAGTGTTAGGAGGAGGTGGACTAGTAGTTGTTGTTGTTGTAGTAGTAGTAGTAGTACTAGTGTAGTAGTCATAGTAGTAGATGTAGTAGTATAAGTAGTAGGAGCAGAAGCAGTAGTAGTAGTAGTACCAACAGTAGTAGTTGTTGTTGTTGTTGTAGAAGTAGTAGTAGTAGAAGTAGAAATAGTTGCAGCGACATTAGTAGTTTTAGCGACAATAGTAGTAGTTGTAGTAGTAGTAATAGTAGTGGTATCTGTAGTAGTAGTAGTAGGAGTACTTGTACTCGGAGTAGTCGTAGTAGTAGAATTAGTAGCAGTAGTGGTTGTACTAGTAGTAGCATTAGTGGCGAAAGGAGTTGTACTAGTAGTAGCTGCAGTAGTACTAGTATTAGTAATAGTGGTGATTGTAATTATTGTAGGAGTAGTAGTAGTATGAATAATGGTAGATGTAGTAGTAGTGTAGTACTAGCAGTAATGCAGTAGCAAGAGTACTAGTAGTAGGAATAGTAGCAGCAGTAGTAGTGATACTTGATGTTGTTGTGGTAGTAGCAGCAGCAACATCAGCTGTAGAGGTAGTACAAGTAGTAGTAGTAGCAGTAGGAGTACTAGTAGTAGTAGCAGCAGCAGCAGCGGCATAAGTTGTAGCAGCAGGAGTACTAGTAGTAGTAGCAGCAGCAGCAGTAACAGTAGCGGCAGTAGTATTAATAGTTGTAGTAGTAGTGTAATAGTAGTAGTATTAGTAGGAGTAGCAGAAGCGGTAGTAGTAGTAGGATTAGCAGCAGCAGTAGTCGTAGTAGTAGGATTAGCAGTAGGATTAGCAGCTGCAGCTGTAGTAGTCAGAGTAGTGGTAGTAGCAGTAGTAGTAGTAGTTGTAGTAGTAGTAATAGTAGTAGTAGATGTAGTAGTATTAATAGTAGGAGTAGTAGCAGTGGTGGTAGTAGTAGTAGTGGTAGTAGTTGCAACAGCAGGAGTAGTCGCAGCAACAGTAGAAGTAGTAGTAGAAATAGTTACAGCAACATTAGCAGTTGTAGCGACAATAGTAGTAGTTGTAGTAAAAGTAATAGTAGTGGTATCGATAGTACTAGTAGTAGCAGTACTTGTAGTCGCAGTAGTCATAGTAGTAGAATTAGTAGCAGTAGCGGTTCTACTAGTAGCATTAGTGGGGAAAGGAGTTGTAGTAGCAGTAGCTACAGTAGCAGTAGATTTCGTAGTAGTAGTGAGTGTAATTGTTGTAGTAGAAGTAGTTCTCATAATGGTAGATGTAGTAGTAGTGTAGTACAGGCAGCAGCAGTAGTTGCTGGAGTACTATTAGTAGGATTAGCAGCAGCAGTAGTAGTAGTACTTGAAGTTGTTGTTGTAGTAGCAGCAGTAGTAGCAGCTGTAGAGGTAGTACTAGTAGTTGTAGTACGAGCAGGAGTACTAGTAGTAGTAGCAGCGGTAGCAACTACAGGAGAAGTAGCAATAGGAGTAACAGTAGTAGTAACAGCAGCAGCAGCAGTAGTTGTTGTTGTAGTAGTAGTAGTACTAGTAGTCGTAGTAGTAGTAGTAGTAGTAGCAGTAGTAGAAGTAGTAGTAGTTGTAGTAGTAGTAGTCATTGTACTAGTAGCTGTTGTAGTAGTACTAGTAGTACTAGTAGTAGGAGTAGTAGAAGTAGCAGTAAGAGTATCTATAGTTGTAGTAGTAGAAGTAGGATTAGCCGCAGCAGTAGCATTAATTGTAGCCATAGTAGTAGGATAAGCAGCCGCAGTAGTAGTAGTCAGAGTAGTGATAGTAGCAGTAGTAGTTGTTGTTGTAGTAGCAGATGTAGTAGTAGTTATAGTAGTAGTAGTAGTACAAGTAGCAGTTTAGTGGCAGCAGTAGCAGCTATAGTTGTATTTGTTATTGTTGTCATTTTAGTTGTAGTCGAAGTTGTAGTAACAGTACTAGTACTAGTACTAGTAGTAGGAGTAGTAGTGGTGGTGGTGGTAGTAGTAGTAGTAGGAGTAGTAGTAGTAGAGAAGTAGTAGCAATAGTAGTAGCGAAAGTAGTAGCTACAACAATTGTAGTGGAAGTTGTGGTTGTACTTGTAGTAGTTGTAATGGTAGTAGTTATTGTCATAGTAGTAGTAGTTCTAGTAGTAGTAGTGGTAGACTCAGCAGCCGTAATAGTAGTAGTAGCAGCCCTAATAGAGGCAGTAGTTGTAATAGTAGTCGTGGTTGTAATAATAGCAGTGGTAGTTGTTGCTATAGAAGAAGAAGTTGTTGTTGTTGTTGTAGTAGTAGTAGTAGTAGTTCTAGTAGCAATTGTACTAGTCGTAATAACAGCAGCATTAGCAGAAGTACTAGTTGTAAGAGTAGAAGTAGTACTAGTAGTTGTAATAGTAGTAGTAGTGTAGTAGTAGGAGCTGTAGTATTAGTAATAGAGGCAATAATAGTCGCAGAAGTAGTAGAAGTAGTAGTAGTACTAGTAGTAGAAGTAGTAGTAGCAGCAGTAGTAGTATTAGTAGGTGTAATAGTAGTGGTAGTAGTAATAGTATTTGCAAAAGTAGTAATAGAAGTACTAGTAGAAGGAGTAGTAGCTGTAGTAGTCAAAGAAGTAGTAGCAGCAGCAGTAGTAGTAGTCGTAGTAGTAGCACTCGTAGGAGTAGCAGTAGTAGCTCTAGTAGAAATTGTATTAGTAGTAGTAGTAGTAGAAGTAGTCGTAGTTGTTGTTGCAGTATTAGTAGTAGTAGCAGGAGTAGTAGTCGTAGTAGTCATAGTAGTAGTAGTAGTAGGAGTTGCAGGAGTAGTAGTAATAGTAGCATTAGTATTAGTAGTAGTAATAATAGAAGTAGTAATCATATTAGTAGTAGGAATAGGCGTAGTAGTAGTAGTAGTAGTAGTAGTAGTAGTAGTAGTAGTAGTAGTAGTAGTAGTAGTAGTAGTAGTAGTAGGAGTAGTAGTATTAGCAGCAGTAGTAGAAGTAGTAGTAGTAGTAGTAGTAGTAGCAGCAAGTGTAGTAGTAGTAGCAGTAGAAGTAGTAGTAGTTGTTGTTGTAGTGGTACTAATAGAAGTAGTAGCAGCAGCAATAGTTGCAGTAGTAGTAGCAACATTGGTTGCACTAGTAGCACTAGTATTAGAAGTAGCAGCAGGAGTAGTTGTAGTAGTAGAAGTAGCAGCAGTGGTTGTAGTAGCAATAGTCGTAGTTGTATTAGTAGTGGAAGATGTAGTAGTAGTAGTAACTGTAGCTGTAGTAATACTAACGGAAATAGTAGCAGCAGCTGTAGTTGTACTAGCAGTAGCAGTTATAGGAGTAGTGGTAGAAGTAGTAGTAGTAGCTGTCGCAGTAGCTGTAGTAGCAATAGCAATAATGGTAGTAGTAGGAGAATTAATAGAAGTAGTTGTAGTAGCAGTAGTAGAGGTAGTAGTAATAGTGGTAGTTGTAGCAGCAGTAGTAGTAGTAGTAGCAGTAGTAATAGAAGTGGTAGTAGTAGTAGTCGTAATAGTATTGAAATTTGAGGTAGTAGAAGTAGAAGTAGCTGCATTAGTAGTAGCAATACTTGTACTAGTAGTACTAGTAATAGTATCAAGAACAATTATAGTAGCAGCAGTAGTAGTAGTTTAAGAAGTTGTAGTACTAGCAGTGCCAACAGTAGTAGTAGCAGCAGTAGTAGTAGTATGCGAAGTAGTAGTTGTTGTGGTAGTAGCAACAGAAGTAGTAGTAGTTGTAGTAGTAGTAGTAGTTGTTGTTGTAGTAGTTAGTGTTGTTGTTGTCGTTGTTATAGTAGTTGTAGTAGTTGCAGTAGAAGTAGTTATAGCAGTAGCAATAGTTTTAGGAGAAGTAGTGGTAGTAAATGGTGTTGTCGTTGTAGGAAAATTAGTAAAAGTAGTAGTAGGTGTAGTAGTAGTCATCAGAGTCCTAGTTATCAAAGTAGTAGTAGAAGTAGTAGCAGCAACAATAACAGTAATAGTAGTGGTGGTAGTGGAAGCAACAACAATAGTAGTATTGGTAGCAGTAGTGGAAGGAGCTGTGATAATAGTAGTCATAGTAGTAATAGTAGTAGTAGTTGTTGTTGTAGTAGAAGAATAAGTAATAGTAGTTGTTGTTGTAGTAGTAGTAGTTCTAGTTCCAATAGAACTAATCGCAGTAGTAGTAGTATTAGAAGTAGTAATTGTAGAGGTAAAAGTACTACAAGTAGTTGTAGTTGTAGTAGTAGAGCAGTAGTAGGAGCATTAGTAGTAGTAGTAGAGGTGGTAGTACTATTAGTAGTAGTAGAAGTAGTAATAGTAGTAGTAGTAGTATTAGTTGTAGTTGTTGTGGTAGTAGCAGTAGTAATAGTAGCAATAGTAGCAGTAGTAGTAGTAGTTGTTGTAGTATTCTCAGAAGTTGTTGCAGTAATAGTTGTATTAGTAGCAGTTATAGTAGTAGTTGTAGTTGTAGTTGTAGTAGTTATGGTCATAGCTGTAGTAGTTGTACTTAAAGTAGTAGTAGTAGTAGTAGTCATCGTAGGAGGAGTAGTAGTATGGTAGTAATAGTACCAGGAGTAGCAGCAGCAGAAGGTGTAGCAGTGGCAGTAGTATTTGTAGTAGAAGTTGTAGTAGAAGTAGTTGTAGTTGTAGTCATAGTAGTGGTAGTAGTAGTAGCAGTTGTAGTAGCCGTAGTTGTCATAGTAGTAGTAGCGGTAATAGTCATGTAGTAGTAGTAGCAGGACTAGTAGTTGTAGAAGTAGTTGTAGCAGTAGAACGAGTAGTAGTAGCAGTAGTAGTAGTAGTAGTAGTAGTAGTGGCTATAATGATGATAGTTGTAGTAGTTGTGTTAGTAGCCGGAATAGGAGTAGTAGTGCTAGTAGTAGTAGCAAAAAAAGTAGTAATAGAAGTAGTAGTAGTAGTAGTAATTGTAGTTGTGGCAGTTGTAGCAGTAGCAGAAGTAGAAGTAGAAGAAGTAGTAGTAGTAGTAGCTGTCCTAATAGAAGTTGTAGTAGTAGCAGCAGCAGCAGCAGTAGTAGTAGCAACATTCGTTGCACTAGTAGTACTAGTAGTAGCAGTAGCAGCTGCAGTAGTTGTTGTAGTACAAGTAGCAATAGTAGCTATAGTAGCAGTAGTAGTAGCCGTAGTAGATGTGGTTGAAATAATAGTAGTATTAGTTGCAGTAGTTGTAGTAGTACTAATAGTAGTAGCAGCAGTAGCTGTAGTAGTACTAGAAGTAGCAGTAGAAGCAGTAGTAGCAGTTATAGAAAGATTGGTAGAAGTAGTAGTAGTAGAAGTAATATTTGTTTTAGGAGAAGTAGTGGTTGCAGTTCTCGTAGTAGTTGTACTAGTCGCAATAGTAGTAGTAGTAGAAGCAGTAATTGTAGGAGTACCAGTAGTACAAGCAGTTTTAGTACTATAGTAGTAGTAGGAGCATTGGTAGTAGTAATAGAGGTTGTAGTACAAGTAGCAGTAGCAGAAGTAGTAGTAGTAGTAGTAGTAGTAGTAGTAATAGTAGTGGTAGTAGTAGTAGTAGTAGCAGCAGCAGCAGCAGCAGCAGTAGTAGTAGTTATAGTAGTAGTTGTAATAGTAGTAGTAATAGTAGTAGTAATAGTAGTAGTAATAGTGGTAGAGGTAGCAGTAATAGTAGTTGTTGTAGCAGTAGTTGTAATAGTAGCTGAAGAAGTAGTAGTAGTAGTAGAAGTAGAAGTAGCTGCATTAGTAGTAATAGTTGTAGTAGTGTAAGGAACAATTGTAGTAGCAGTAGTTGTAGTAGTTTAAGAAGTAGTAGCACAAGCAGCGCCAGCAGTAGTTGTAGCAGTAGTAGTTGTTGTATGCGAAGTAGTAGTTGCTATGGTAGTAGCAAAAACAGTAGTAGTAGAAGTAGCAGTTGTAGTAGTAGTAGTAGTAGTAGTAGTAGTAGTAGTTTCCATAGTAGCAAAAGCACTAGTAGAAGTTGTAGTTGTTGTTGTAGTAATAGCAGTAGTAGTAGCAGTAGCAGTTGCTATAGCAGTTGCACTAGTTTTAGGATAAGTAGTTGTAGTAGTTGGTGTTGTTATTGTAGGAAATTTGGTAAAAGTAGGAGTTGTAGGTGTAGTAGCAGTCGTAGTAGTAGTTGCTATCATAGTAGTAGCAGAAGTAGGAGTAGCAGCAGTTGCAGTAGCAACAGTAGTAGTACTTGTGGTAGTAGCTACAGCCGTAATAGTTGTAGTAGTAGTAGTAGTGGAAGCAGTTGTAGTAATAGTAGTCATAGTAGTAATACTAGAAGTAGTAGTTGCTCTAGCGGAAGAAAAAATAAGAGTAGTTTTTGTAGAAGAAGTAGTAGTTCTAGTAGCAGTTGTACTAGTCGCAACAGCCGTAGTAGTACAAGTAATAATTGTGGGAGTACAAGTAGTACAAGTAGTTGTAGTTGTAGTAGTAGAGTAGTAGTAGGAGAATTTGTAGTAGTAGCGGAGGTGGTAGTACTAGTGGTAGTAGTAGAAGTAGTAGTAGTAGTAGTAGTAGCAGCAGCAGTAGTAGTAGTAGTAATTATAGTAGTAGTTGTAACAATAATAGTAGTAGTAGTAGTAGTAGTAGTAGTAGTAGTAGTTATAGTATTAATACTAGCAATAGCAGTAGTAGTTGTAGTAGTAGTAGTAGTAGTTGTTGTTGTTGTAGTAGTCACAAAATTAGTAGCAGTAATATTTGTAGGAGTACCAGTAGTAGTAGTTGTTGTAGTAGTCACAGAAGTAGTAGCAGTAATATTTGTAGTAGTACTAGTAGTAGTAGTAGTTGTAGTAGTAGTAGCAGTAGTAGTTGTAGTTGAAGTAGTAGTAGCAGTAGTAGTAGTGGCAGCTGAAGTAGTACTAGTAGTAGCATGAGTAGCAACAGTAGAAGTAGTAGTAGTAATAGTTACTGTGGCAGTAGTAGGAGTAGTAGAAGTAGTAGTAGAAGCAGTAGTAGTTGTAGTAATAGTAGTAGTAGCAGTAGTAGTAGTCATAGTAGTCATAGTAGTAGTAGTGGTAGTAGCATGACCAATAGCAAAAGAAGCAGTTGTAGTTGTAGTTGTAGTAGTAGAACGAGTAGTAGTAGTAGCAGTAGCAGCAGTAGTATTAGTAGTAATAATAGTAGTAGTAGTCATATTAGTAGCCGAAATAGGAGTATTAGTAGTAGTAGTAGTTGCTAGAGTAGTAGTAGCAAAGTAGTAGTAGTAGTAGCAGGTGTAGTAGTAATAATAGTAGCAGTAGTATTAGAAGTGGTTGTGGTAGTAATAGTAGCAGTAGTTGTAGTCCTACTAATAGTAGTATAGTAGCAGCTGTTGTAGCAGTAGTAGTAGCAATATTAGTTTCACTAGTAGTGCTAGTAGTAGCAGTATCAACAGGGGTTGTCGTTGTAGCAAAAGTAGCAGCAGTAGTCGTAGCTATTGCAGTAGCGGTAGAAGTAGTAGTAGAAGTAATAGCAGTAGCTATAGTAGTACTAGAAGTTGCAGTAGCAGAAATAGAAGCTGTAGTAGTAGCAGCAATAGTGGCTGTTGTTGCAGTAGCAGTAGTGGTAGTAGTAGAAGTAATAGTACTAGTTGTAGCAATAGTAGTAGAGGTAGTAGTAATATTAGTTGTACCGGTAGTAGTAGTAGTAGCAGTAGTAATAGAAGTGGTAGTAGCAGTAGTCGTAATAGTGGTGGAAGAAGAAGTTGCAGTAGTAGAAGTAGAACTAGCTACATTAGTAGTAGTAGTAATAGTAGTAGTAGTAGTATTCAAAGTGGTAGTTGTTATGGTAGTGGCAATAGAAGTAGTAATAGAAGTACTAGTATTAGAAGTCGTTGTTGTTGCTGTAGTCATAGTAGTTGCGGTAGTAGCAAAAGCAGCAGTAGTGGTAGCAGCAGTAGTAGTACTTATAGCAGTAGCAGTAGTTTTAGGAGAAGTAGTGGTAGTAGTTGGTGTTGTTGTTGTAGGAAAAGTAGTAAAAGTAGGAGTAGTAGGTGTAGTAGTAGTCGTAGTAGTAGTTGTTATCATAGTAGTAATAGAAGTACGAGTAGTAGTGGCAGCAGTAGCAGGAGTAGTATTTGTAGCAGTAGTAGTGGTAGCAGCAGTAGCATTAATAGTAGTAGTAGTAGCAGTAGTGAAAGCAATAGTAGTAATAGTAGTCATAGAAGTTAGAGTATTAGTTTTTGTAGTGGAAAAAGAGCTAATAGTAGTTTTTGTAGTAGTAATAGTAGTAGTTCTATTAGTCACAGTAGTAGTAGTAGTAGAAGTAGTAATTGTAGGAGTAGAAGTAGTACAAGTAGTTGTTGTTGTAGTAGTAGTTGTTATCATAGTAGTAATAGAAGTAGGAGTAGTAGTAGCAGCAGCAGGAGGAGTAGTACTTGTAGTAGTAGTGGTGGTAGAAGCAGCGGTCGTAATAGTAGTAGTAGTAGCAGCAGGAGGAGTAGTACTTGTAGTAGTAGTGGTGGTAGCAGCAGCGGCCTTAATAGTAGTAGTAGTAGCAGTAGTGGAAGCAGCAGTAGTAATAGTAGTCGTAGTAGTTATAGTAGACGTATTAGTTGTTGTAATGCAAGAAGAGGTAATAGTAGTTTTTGTAGTAGTAGTAGTAGTAGAAGTAGTAATTGTAGGAGTAGAAGTAGTACAAGTAGTTGTTGTTGTAGTAGTAGAGTTGTAGTAGGAGCATTAGTAGTAGTAGCAGAGGTGGTAGTCCTAGTAGTAGCAGCAGCAGTAGTAGAAGTAGTAGTAGTAGTCATAGTGGTGGCAGTAGTAGTAATAGAAGAAGTAGTAGTAGTAGCAGAAGTAATTGTAGTAGTAATTTTAGCAATAGAAGTAGCAGTAGTCGTAGTAGTAGTTGAAGTAGTCATAGGTGTAGTAGAAGTAATAGTTGTAGTAGTAGCAGTAGTAGTAGTTGTTGTTGTAGTCGTAGCACTAGCTGTCGTAGTAGTAGTAGTAGTAGTTGTTGTTGTTGTAGTTGAAGTAGTAGTAGTAGTAGTAGTAGTAGTTGAAGTAGTCACAGGTGTAGTAGCAATAATAGTTGTAGTAGTAGCAGTAGTAGTTGTTGTTGTAGTTGTAGCAGTAGTAGTCGTAGTAGTAGTTGTTGTTGTTGTAGTTGAAGTAGTAATAGTAGTAGCAATAGTAGCATTAGGAGTAGTAGTAGTAGTAGTAGTAGTACTAGTAGTAGCAGGAGTAGCAACAGTAGAAGCAGTGGTAGTAATAGTTACTGTGGCCGTAGTAGTACTGGCAGTAGTATTTGTAGTAAAAGCGGTAGTAGAAGCAGTAGTAGTTGTAGTAGTAGTAGTAGTAGCAGTAGTAGTAGTAATAGTAATCATAGTAGTCATAGTGGTAGTAGTCATAGTTGTAGTCATAGGATGACTAGTAGCTGTAGAAGTAGTTGTAGTAGTAGTTGTAGTAGAAGTAGTGGTGGTAGTAGTAGTTGCGGTCGTTGCAAAAGCAGTAGTAATAGTAGCAGTAGCATTAGTTTTAGCAGAAGTAGTGGCAATAGTTGGTGTTGTCGTTGTAGGAAAAGTAGTAAAAGTAGTAGTAGTTGGTGTAGTAGTAGTCGTAGTAGTAGTTGTTATCATAGTAGTAGTAGAAGGAGTAGTAGCAGCAGGAGTACTTGTAGTAGTAGTAGTGGTAGTAGCAGTAGCCGTAATAGTAGTGGAAGTAGAGGTAATAGTAGTTTTTGTAGTAGTAGTAGTAGTTCTAGTAGCAATTGTACTAGTCACAGCAGACGTAGTAGTAGAACTAGTAATTGTAAGAGTAGAAGCAGCACAAGTAGTTGTAGTTGTAATAGTGGAGTAGTAGAAGGAGCATTAGTAGTAGTAGTCGAGGTGGTCGTAGTAGTAGTGGTGGTGGTGGTTGTGGTGGTGGTGGTAGTGGTAGTAATAGTAGTAGTAGTCGTCGTAGTAGTAGTAGTAGTACTACTACTACTACTACTATTTTTACTACTATTGCCGCTACTACTACACTACTACCGCTACAACTATTACTACTACTACAACTCCTACTATTGCTACTGCCACAATTGCTACTATTTGTACTGCTATAGCTACCGCAATTACCACTACTAATACTACGACTGCAACTACTTCTACTGCTACTACTTCTGCAACTACTGCTACTACTGCTACTACTACTACTACCACTACTACTATGACTATTGCTACTGCTGCTACTACAGCTGCTTCGGCTACTATTGCCACTACTGCTTCTCCTGCTGCTACTACTTTTGCTACTACTACTACTACTACTTCTGCTACTACAACTAATACAACTACTACTGCTATTACTACTACTACTATTTCTACTTCACTGCTACTGCTACTACTACAACTACTACTACTACTCCAAATGCGGCTACTAACTAACACTAGTACTACTACTAACACTTCTACTACTATTGCTGCTGCTACTGCAACCAGTACTATTTCTACTACATCTACTACTTCCACTAGGCATGCTATGACTTCTACATCTACTACTTCTACTTCGGCTACAACTACTTCTATTACTGCTACTACAACTAATGTTGCCACAACTTCTACTACTATTACTACTACCTCGACAACTACGACCACTACTACTGCTACGACTACTGCTACTGCTTCTACTACTGCTACTATCACTACTACTATGGTTGCTACGACAATCACTACTACTACTACTCCTACTCCTATTACTACTACTACTACTGCGATTACTACAACCACTCCTACTACTAATACTACTCATACTACTATTACTACTACCATAATGACTACTACTACCACTACTACTACTATTACAACTACTACTCCTACTGTTACTATTACTACTACTACTAGTAGTACTACTGCTGCTATTAGTACTGCTGCTACGACTACCACTACTACTACTGCTACTGCTTATGCTACTACTACAACGACGACTACTACTGCAGATGTCGCTATTGTTGTTGCTCTTCCGACTACAATTACTACTACAATTACTACTACTACTACAACTACAACTACTACTACTCCTCCTCCTACTACTACTTCTTCTATCGCTACTGCTACAACTCCTACTGCTACTACTACTACCACTACTACTGCACCTTCTACTTCTGCTACTACAACAACGATAATAACAACAACAACTACCACTGTTACTAATACTACTATAGCTGCTACTGCTACTTCGACTACTACTCCAACTACTGCTCCAACTAAGACTACTATTTCTAGTATTACTACGAATACTACAATTACTACTACTACTACTACTACTACAACAACAACAACTACTACTGCTACAACAACAACTACTACTACTACTACTACTACTACTACTTCTACTGCTACTATTACTACTCCAACTACTGATACTATGGCTACTATGGCTACTACTATTAATTCTACCACAGCTCTACGACTAACTGACTACTTTTACTTCTCTACTCCTACTACTACTTCTACTTCGACTACTACTACTACTGCAACAAGTACTACTACAACTACTACCACCTCTACCAATACTGCTATTGCTACTACTACTACTACTACATCAATGACTACAACTATGATGACTGCTACTATTACAACTCCCACTACTACTTCTACTACTACTACTACAACAACTCCTAACACTCCTGCTACTATTACAACTTTTCCAACTACTACTACAACTACTACAGTTACAACTACTACTACTACTTCTACTACTACTACTACAGTTACTACTACTACTGCTACTACTACTACTTCTTCTATTATAACTGCTATCACAACAACAACAACTCCTACTACTGCTGCTACTTATACTCCTACTACTACTTCTACTACAATTATTACATCAACTACAACTACAATTACAACTACTATTGCTACTACTCTTACTTCTACTACTACTACTATTACTATTACTGCTACAACTCCTACTACTACTAGTACTACTACCACTACTACTACTACTACTACTACTACTACTACTACTACTACTACTACTACTACTACTACTACTACTATTACTACTACTATTACTACTGCTACCATTATTATCACTACCATAGCCACTATTACTACTACTTCTACTTCTGCTACTTCCACTACTACTACTATTACTACTATTGCTGCAACTACTACTACTACCACCACCACTACTACTACTACTATTATTCGTACTGCCATAGCTACTATTACTACTACTTATACTTCTGATTTTGCCTATGCTACTGCTTCTACTGCTACTGTTGCTGCTACTGCCACAACTACTGTTGCTACTACTACTACCACAGTGGCTCCTAATAGTACTACCACTTTAGCTACTTCTATGACTACTACTACTACTACTACTACTGCAGGTACAATAACTACTACTACTTCTGATTCTACTACTACCTACAACTGCAACTACTTCTACTACTATGCCTACTATGACTCCTATTGCAACTACTACTACTACCACTACCCCAACTAAGAGTACACCGACTACTGCTCCAACTTCAACTCCTACTATGATTATTACTACTATTACTCTTACTACTACTATTGCTACTACTACCTCTACTAATACTGTTACTACTACTACTACCGGTACTACTACTGCTACTACTACTCCTCTACTTGTACCAATACTACTAATACTACTACTACTATTACTACTACTTCTGCTACTGCTGCTGGTACTACTACTATGACTACTACTCCTACCAATACGACTATTACTTATGCAATTACTACTACCACAACTACTTCTCCCACTCCTACTGTTGCTACTACTACAACAACTACTACTATTACTACTACTACTACTACTACTACTTCTACAACTACAACTACTCCTACTACTACTACTCCTACTCCTACTCCTACAACTACTCCTACTGCTACTACTACTACTGCTACTGCTACTACAATAACAACTACTACTATTATTGCTGCTACTTTTGCTGCTGCTGCTACTTGCAATACGGTAGCTACTACTACTACTACTAGTACTCTGACTCTTACTATTGCTACTACTATCCTACTACTATTACGACTACAACAACTCTTACTACACTCCTACTCCAACTTCTACTTCTACTACTACTCCTACTACTACCACAACTGCTACTACTACCATTCCTACTACTACTCCTACTCCTACTACTACTCCGACTATACCTAGTACTACAGCAACAACTACTACTGCTACCACTATAACTACTACTATTGTTGTTGTTGCTGCTACTACTACTACTACAACTACGATTACTACTACTACTAGAACTTCTACTACTACTATTATTACTACTTCTACTTCTATGACTACGACTACTACTACTACTACTACTACTACTACTACTACTACTACTACTACTATTACTACTACTACAAGTACAAATACCACTACTACTACTACTACTATTACTACTACTTCTACAATGGCTATTACCACTACACAACTACAACAACTACTACTACTGCTACTACACTACAACTACTACTTCTACTACTACTGCTACTGCTACAACAATTACTACTACTAGTACGACTTCAGTAACAACATCTACTACTACTCCTACTACTCCTACTACTACTACTACTACATCTATAACTACTACTACTCAAAATCCTACTATTACATCTTCTATTGCTATGACTACTCCTACGAGACTCCTATGGCTACCACTACAAATACAACTACTTCTGCTATAAATACTACTACTACTACTACTGCTACTCCAACTATTACTACTACTTCTTCCTCTACTACTATAACTACTACTACTATTGCTAGTTATTTTTTTCTACTATTAGTACTACAACTAATGACACAACTACAACAACTACAACAACAACTACTCGTACTAAAACTACTACTACTACAACAATAACTACTACTACTACTATTACTACTACTACTACCACTACTACTATTACCACTACTACCACTACTACTACTACTACTACTAGTGATGCTACTCCTACTGCTACTACTTCCCCTACTACTATTACAACTACAGGTACAACTTCTTCTACTTCTATAACACATTCTACTACTACCATTGCAGCAACGAATACTCCTACAGCTATCACTACAATTACAACAACTACTATTACAAATGCTACTACTACTATTACAACTCCTACTGCTAATTCTACTCCTACTACTTTTACCACTACTACAAATGCAGCTACTTCCACTACTATTGTTACTACTGCTAATGCTACAACAACTACTACTATGACTACTACTACTACTCCTACTACTACTCCTACTACAACAACTACTACTACAATGACTACTACTACAAATACTACTAGTGCGACTACTATTACTACTACTACTACAACTACTACTTGTGCTGCTACTCCAACTGCTACTACTTCCCCTACTACTATTACAAATACTACTACAACTTCTACTACTTCAACAACTTATACTACTACTAATACTACTACTTCTATTGCTGCTACAATAACTACTACTGCTGCTGCTGCTGCTGCTACTATTACTACTGCCACTACTGCTATTACTACTACTACTACTTCTTCTTCTACTACTACTACCCCTACTACTACAATTGCTACTATTACTTCTACTACTACTTCTTCTGCAACTATTTTTGCTACTACTAAAATAACTAATACTACTACTACTACTACTAGTACTATTACAACTACAACTACGACTCCTACTAGTACTACGTATACTACTATTATTCCTACTCCAACTCCTACTTCTACTACTATAACTACCACAACTATTGCTCCTGCAACTTCTGTTTCTGCAAGTTCTACTATTGCTACTACTACTACGACTGCTACTATGGTTACTATTGGTACTATATTTATTACTACTAATACTACAATTACTACAAATGCTACTACAGCTACAACTACTACTACTTCTACTTCTACTACTACTTCTACTATTTCTAGTACTACAATAAGTACTGCTACTTCTACTACTAATACTTCTACTACTGCTACTATTACTGCCACTGCTTCAACCACTACTACTACTACCACTGCTATAACTACTACCACTGCTACTACTATAGTTACCGCTACTAATGCTACTGCTACTACAACTACTTCTATAACTACTGCTACAACTACTACTAATGCTAATGCAGTAGTAGTGTAGTAGTAATAGTAGTAAAAGTAGTAGGAGTAGTACTACAACTAGTAGTAGCTGTAATAGTGGTGGCAACAGTAGTATTAGTAGGAGTAGCAGTAGTAGCAATAACAAAAATAGTAGCAATAGTAATAGTTATGGGAGAAGTATTAGTAGTCACAATAGTATTAGCATTAATCGAAGAAATAGTACAGCAGTAGTAGTACTAGCAAAAGTAGTAGCAAAAGTAGTAGTAGTAGTACTAGAAGTTTGAGTCATCATAGTAGCAGTAGCTTTTGTAGTAGTCATAGTAGCAGTACTAGCTATAGTTGCAGAAGTTGAAATAGTACTAGTAGTACTAGTAGTAGTAGTACTAGTTGTAGTAGTAGTAGCAGCAGTAGTAGTAGTAGTAGTAGCGGTAGTAGAGGTAGTAGTAATAGTAGCAGTAGTAGTAGTAGTAAAAGTAGTAGTAGTAGTAGTAGGAGGAGGAGTAGTAGTAGTAGTAGTAGTAATAGTAGTAGTAGTTGTTGTTGTTGTTGTTGTAGTAGTAGTAGTAGTAGCAGTAGTAGTAGTAGTAGTAGTAGTAGTAGTAGTAGTAGTAGTAGTAGCAGCAGCAGTAGCAGCAGCAGCAGCAGTAGTTGGAGTAGTAGTAGAAGCAGTAGTTGGAGCAATAGTAGTTGTTGTGGTAGTCGTAGTAGTAGTAGTAGTAGTAGTAATAGCAGTAGTAGCAGTAGTTGCAGTAACTACTATAGAAGTAGTTATTGTTGTTGTTGTTGTAGGAGTATTAGTATTTGTAGTAGTAGTAGTAGTAGCTGTAGAGGCATCAATAGAAGTAGCAAAAGTCATAGTAGTAGTAGTAGTAGTAGCAGTAGTAGTAGTGATAGTAGTAGCTATAGTAGCCATAGTAGTAGTTGGAGCAGGAGTAGTTGTAGCAGTAGTAGTGGTAGCATTAGAAGTAGTAGTAATGATAGTAGTTGTAGTAATAGTAGTAGTGGTACTAATAGTGGTATTACTGGGAATAGTAGTAGCAGTAGCAGCAGTAGTAGTGGTAATAATAGTAATAGTAGCGTAGCAGTAGTAGAAGCAATAGTAGTAGTAGTAACAATAGTGGTAGCAGTAATAGTATTAGTAGGAGTAGAAGTAGCATTAGTAGCAGCAGTAGCACTTGCAGTAGCAATAGTAGCTACAATAGCACTAGTAGTAGTAGTAGCAATAGCAGTAGCATCAGCAGCATTACCAGCAGTAGTAGTGTAATAGTAATAGTAGTAGTAGTAGCAGCAAAAGCAATGCCCAAAGTACTAGTAGTGGTAGTAGTTGGTACTGTAGCATTAGTGGTGGAGTAGTAATCGTGGCAATAATAGTTGTTGTAGGTAAAGCAGTGGTAGTTGTAGTAGTAGCAGCCTCAGCAATAACATTTGGAGCTGGAACAGCAACAACAGAAGTTGTAGAAGTAGCAGTAGTAGTAGCAATAGCAGTATAATACTAGTAGTAGCTCCAGTTGTAGTAGTAGTAACAGTAGTAGTACGAGTAGTAGTAGTAGTATTAGCAATAGTAACAACAACAGTAGTAGTAATTGTAGTAACCGTACCAGCAGCAATAACAGTTGTAGTATTGGTTGTAGTAGTAGTGGTAGCAGTATTAGTAGTAGTCATATTAGTAGAAGCAGAAGTAGTATTAGTAGCAGCAGCAGCAGTAGTAGGTGAAGTAGTAGGAGTAGTAGTAGTTGTTGTAGCAATGACAATAATAGCATTCGTTGTAGTAGTGGTAGCAGCAGTAGCAGCGGGAACAACAGTAGTAGTAGTAATAATAGAAGTTGGAGTAGTAGTAGTAGTTGTTGTAATAGTAGTAGTAGTAGGAATTGGAGCAGTAGTAGTAGTAATGGTAATAGTAAAAGGAGTAGAAGTAGCAGTTATGGTAACATAAGTAGTAGTAGTAGTAGTTGTAGTTGTAGTAGTAATTATTATTGCAGTAGTAGTTAACAGTAGTACTAGTTGTAGTAGTAGTTGGAGTAGCAGCAGTAGGAGTAGGACTAGTAGTAGTAGTTGCATTGGTGGTAGTAGTAGTTGGAGTAGGAGTCATAGTAGTGGTATTAGTAGTAGTCAAAGCTGTAGTAGTTGTAATACTAGTAGCAGCAGCATTAGTAGCAATAGTGATAGTAGTAGTAGAAGTGGTAGTAGTACTTGTAGTAGTAGAAGTAGCAGTTATTATTGTAGTAGTATTGGTAGAAGTGGTACGAGTAATTGTAGAAGTTGTAGTAGTAGTACCAGTAGTAGTAGCAGTAGTAGTAATAGTTGAAATAGGAGTAGCAAAAGTAGTAGTATTAGTAGTGGTAGTAGCAGGAGGAGTAGTAGTAGTAGTAGCAGCAGCAGCAACAGCAGTAGTAGCAGTTGTAGTTGTAGTGTAGTAATCATAGTTGTAGTAGTTGTTATTGTTATAGTAGTCTAATTAGTAGCATCAATAGCATTAGAAGTAGTAGTAGTAGTCATCGTAGTAGTAATAGCAAGAGTAGTAGTAGTAGTAGCAGTAGTAGTTGTAGCAGCAGAAGTAGTAGTGGCCATGCTCGTACAAGTAGTAGTAGTAGCGCTAATTGTAGTATTTGCAGTAGTAGTACAAGTAGTAGTAGGAGCAGTATTAGCAGTAGTAGCAATAGCAGCAGTAGCATCGGCGATAGCAGCATTGGTAATACTAGTAGGAGAAATTGGAGTAGTAGTAGTAGTAGTTATACAAGAAGTAGCAGTGGTAGTATTAGTACCAGTGGCAGCAGCAAAATAGTAGCATTAGTAGTAGTGGTAGTAGTAGTAGTAGTAGTAGTAGTAGTAGTAGTAGTAGTCGTCATCATAGTAGTAGTAGTAGTAGTAGTAGTAGTATTAGTATTAGTAGAATTAGTAGTAGCAAGAGTTGTAGTGGTAGTAGTAGTAGTAGCAGAAGCAGCAGTAGTTATAGTAGGAGGATTAGTAGTAGTGGTGGTGGTAGTAGTAGTAGCAGCAGCAACAGCCGCAGCAACAGCCGCAGTAGTATTAGTAGTAGTAGTTTTAGTAATAGTAGTATTAGTAGTAGTAGTAGCATTAGTAGTAATGGCAGTTGTACTAGTAATCGAAGAAGTAGTAGTAGTAGCAGTAGTAGCAGAAGAGCAGCTGCAGTAGTAGTAGTAAAAGGAGTAGTAGTAGTTATAGGAGTAACAATAGTAATAGTAGTAGTACTAATAGTAGCAATGGCAGTAGTAGCAACAGTAGTAGGTGTAGTCATAGTTGTAGAATTCAGAGTACTACGGGTAGGAGTTGGAGTAGGAGTTGTAGTAGTCATAGTAGTGCCAGTAGGAGTAGTCATAGTAGTAGTAGTAGGAGTAGGAGTATTAGTAGTAGTATTAGTAGTAGTAGTAGTAGTAGTGGTGGTGGTGGTGGTGGTGGTGGTGGTGGTGGTAGTAGTAATAGTAGTAGTAGTAGTAGTAGTAGTTGTAGTAGTAGTAGTAGTAGCAATAGCAGTAGTATCAGTAGTAGCAGCAGCAGTAGTAGTAGCAATAACAACTATAGTAGTAGTTGTTGTAGTAGGTATAGCATAAGCAGTTGTAGTAGAAGTTGTAGTAGTTGTGGAAATAGTAGTGGTAGCATTAGTAGTGGTAAAATAAGTAGTAATAGTAGAAGTTGTTGGAGATGTAGTAGTTGTAGTAGTAGTAATAGTTGTAATAGCAGAATTAGTAGCTATAATATTAGGACTAGGAATAGTAGTAGTAGTAGTAGTAGTAGAAGTAATAGTAATAAAAGTTGTAGAATGAATAGTAGGTGTAGTAATAGCAACAACAGCAGTAGTGGTAGTAGTAATAGTTAAAGTAGCTGGAGTAGTAGTAGTAGATGCAGTCGTAGTAGTAGAAGTAGTAGCAGTAGAAGTAGTTTTAGGTGAAGTAGTAGTAGTAGTAGTAATAGTAGTAGTAGTTGTAGTGGTTAGCAGTCTAAGTAGTGGTAGAAGTCGTAGAAGTAGTAGTAGTTGTAGTAGTAGTGGTAGTAGTAGTAGTAGTAGTAGTAGTAGTAGTAGTAGCAGTAGTAGCAGCAGCAGCAGCAGTAGTAGTAGTAGTAGTAGTAGTAGTAGTTGTTGTTGTTGTTGTTGTTGTTGTTGTTGTTGAAGGAACAGTAGTAGTAGTAGTGGTGGTACTAATAGCAACAAAAGTAGTTGTAGTAGTAGTAGTCGTAGCCGTAGTGGTACTGGTAGTAGTTGTAGCAGCAGCAGTAGCATTAGTAGTAGTAGTAGTAGTAGCAATAGTAGCAGTAGTGGTGGTAGCGGCAGTAGTAGTAGTGGTGGTAGTAGTTGTAGTAGTAGTAGTAATAGTAATAGTTATAGTAGCACTAGTTGAAGCGGTAGTAGTAGCAGCAAAAGCAATACCAGTAGTACTATTAGTGGTTGTAGTAGATGTAGTAGCATTAGTAGTGTAATAGTAGTAGCAATAATAGTTGAAGTAGGTGAAGTAGTGGTAGTTGTAGTTGTAGCAGCAGCAACAATAATAGAAGGAGCAATAGCAGCGGCGGCGGCAGAAGTAGTTGTTGTAGTAGGACTAGTAGTAATAGTAGTGTAGTACTAGTAGCAGTAGCAGTTGTAGTTGTAGTAACAATTGTAGTAGGAGTAGTAGAAGTAGTATTAGTAATAGTATTAGCAATAGCAACAATAGTAGTAGTACTAGTTGTAGTATTAACAACAACAGCAGGGGCGGTAGAAGTGGTCATAGTAGCAGTAGTACTAGTCATGTAGCAGAAGAAGAAGCAGTAGTAGTAGCAGTAGTAGTAGAAGTTGGTGATGTAGTAAGAGTAGTAGTAGTAGTTGCCGCAGCAGTGACAGTAATAGTATTAGTAGAAGCAATTGTGGTAGTAGCAGTAGCAGCAGCCATAGCAGTAATAGCGACAGCAATAGTTGTATTAGTAGTAATAGAAGCTAGAGCAGCAGTTGTGGTAGTAGTAGTAGTAGTAATAGCTCGACCAAAAGTAGTAGTACTAGTAATAGTAAAAGCAGTTAGAGTAGTAGTGGTTGTAATAGATGTAGTTGCAGTAGTTGCAATATTAGTAGAAGTAATATAAGTTGTAATTGCAGTAATTGCAGCAGCAATAGTAGTAGCAGCAGTAGTAGTAGTAGAAGAAGTGGTAGTAGTAGTCGTTGTATTAGTAGTAGCAGTAGCAGTATTCGTAGAAGCAGTTGTAGTAGTAGTTGTAGGAGTAGTAGTAGTTGTTGTTGTTGTTGTAGTATTAGTAATATTAGTGGCTGGAATAGTAGTAGTAGTAGTAGCATTAGTAGCAATAGTAGTATTAGTAGTTGTAGCAGTAGTAGTAGTTTCAATAGTAGAAGTTGTAGTAGTTGTAGTACTAGTCGATGTAGCAGTAGTAGTTGTTGTAGTGGTTGTATTAGTAGAAATTATAGATGTAATTGTAGTAGTAGCAATAGTAGTAGCGATAGTAATAATCGTACTAGTAGTTGGAGTAGTAGTAGCAGTTGTAGTTGTAGAAGTACTAGTAGTGGTGGTAGTAGTAGTAGTGGAACTAGACGCCGGAGTAGTAGTAGAAGTAGTGGTAGGAGTAGCAGTCGTACTAGTAGGAGTAGTAGTAGTAGTCGAATGAGTAGTCATAGTAGTGGTAGGAGTAGTAGAAGTAGTAGAATTAGTAGTAGCAATAGGAGTAGTCGTAGTAGTAGTAGTAGTAGTAGTAGTAGTACTAGTAGTAGTAGTAGTAGTAGTAGTAGTAGTAGTAGTAGAAGTAGTAGTAATAGTAGTAGTAGTAGTAATGGTAGCAGTAGTAGCAGTAATAGTAGTTGTGGTTGTCACAGTAGTAGTCGGAGTAGTAGTAGTAGTAGTAGTAGTTGTAGTAGCAGTAGTAGTAGTAGTAGCAGTCATTATAGTATTTGTGGTAGTAGTAGTAATAGTGGTAGTCAATATAGTAGAAGTAATAGAAGTAGTAGTAGTGGTAGTAGTAGGAGTAGAAGTATAAGTAGTAGCGGTAGTGCTAATACTAGTAGTAGTAGTAGTAGTAGTAGTAGTATAAGTAGTAGCGGTAGTGCTAATACTAGTAGTAGTAGTAGTAGTAGCAGTAGAAGTAGTAGTAGAAGGAGTATAAGTTGCAGCAGTAGTGCGAGTAGTTGGAGTAGTAGAAGTAGTTGTAGTAGTTATAGCAGTACTAGTAGAAGCATTAGTTGTAGCATCTGTTGCAGTAGTAGGTAATAGTAGTAGTTATAGTAGTACTAGTAGCAGCAATAATTGTAGAAGTAGTGGTAATAGTAGTAGCAGTAGCAGCAGCAGTGGTAGCAGTCGTACTAGTTATGATCATCGTAGTAGTAGTGACAGTGGTAGCAGTAATAGTAGTAATACTAGTTGTAGTAGTAGTTGTAGAATTATTTGTGTCAATTATAGTTGAGGCAGTAGTAGTGGCAGTAGGCAAAGTAGTAAAAGTAGTAGTATGAGTAGTAGTA
Source organism: Trichopus zeylanicus subsp. travancoricus (assembly GCA_005019695.1). Taxonomy (NCBI): domain Eukaryota; kingdom Viridiplantae; phylum Streptophyta; class Magnoliopsida; order Dioscoreales; family Dioscoreaceae; genus Trichopus; species Trichopus zeylanicus. The sequence continues at coordinate 236,080 of RXID01021425.1, read as the reverse complement.
GGAGGAGAAGTAGTAGTAGTATTAGTTGTAGTAGTAGGAGGAGGAGAAGTAGTATTTACAATAATAGAAGCAGTAGTAGCAGAAGTAATAGTAGTATTAGTAATATTGTAGTAGTAATAATAGTAGTGCTCGTAGTAGTGGTTGTTGTTGTTGTTGTAGTAGTAGTAGCATTAGTAGCAGCAACAACAACAATAGTAGTAGTAGTAGTAGTAATAGTAGGAGTAGTAGTAGAAGTGGTAGTAGCAGTCGCAGTAGTAGTTGTAGTGGTGGTGGGGGTAGTAGTAGTAGTAGTAGTAGTAGTAGTAGTAGTAGTAGTAGTATAGTATTAGGAGTACTATTACTAGTTGTAGTAGTCATAATAGTAGTAGTAGGAGTAGTAGTAGTAGAAGCACAAGTAGGAGTAGGATTAGTACTGGTAATTCTGTTGCTGCTACTACTCCAACTACTGCTACTTATGCTTCTACTGCTACAAAAATGTTTTCTACTATTACTAGAACAACCAATACGGCTACTACTACTGCGGCTACTACTTCTGCTATTACCGCTACTACTACAACAACAACTACTACTACTACTACTATTACTACTCTGATTGCTTCTACGAGTACTACTATTACTACTGTTGCTGCTACAACTACATTTTTACTACGACTACAACTATTGTTGTTGTTGTTGCTGCTACTACTAGTATACTACTACTACAACTACTACTACTGTCACTGCTACTACTCCAACAACTACTCCAATTACTACTACTATTACTATTGCTGCTACTACCGCTACCACTATTACGGCTACTACTACTACTTCTACAACTACTCCTACTACTACTACGCCCACTACTACTACTACTACAGCTCCTACTGCTAATACTACTACTACTACTACTGCTACTAGAACTTCTCCTATTGCTACTACTACTACTCCTACTACTACTACTGCCGCTACTACTACTGCTGCTACTGCTGCTACCACTTCTACTAATCCTCCTACTACTACAACAACTACCACTGCTGCTACTACTACTACTTCTACTACTACTCCAACTCCTACTCCTACTGCTACACCTAATACTACTTCTACTACTAGAACAACTACTGCATCAATTGCTATTGCAAATAATACTTCTTCTATAACCACTACTACTACTATTCATGAAACAACTGCTACTGTTTCTACTACAACTACTACCGTTGCTATTGGTACTACTACTACTCCTCCTATTACTACAACTAGTTTTGCTACTTCTGCTTCTACTGTTGCTACCACTCCAACTACAACACTACTTCTACTCTTACTGTGACTACTGCTATAACTTCTGTTGCTACTTATACTACTACAACTACTACTAATACTCCTACTAAAAGTCCTACAACTACTATTACTACTTCTGCCACTACTATTGCTACAACTTCTACTATAGCTTCTACTACTACTAATACTACTACTTCTACTGCTACTCTGCTTCCAATACTAGTACAACTCCCGATATTATTACTACTTCTACAACATCAACAACGACAACAACAACATCTAATACTAGTACTTCTACTACTATTGCTACTGCTACTACTACTACTAGTACTACTACTAGTACTACTACTCCCACTACTACTACTACTACTTCTACTACCACTACCATTACAACTACTAGTACGGCTGCTGCTACTTCTAATACTAGCACTACAACTGCTATTTCTACTACTGCTACTACCAGTAGTAATACTACTAATACTACAACTTCTACTTCTACTACTACTTACTACAACTTCTGCTTCTACTACTAAAACTTCAAACACTGCTACTGTTACTGCTAGTACTATTACTACTACTACTCCTATTACTATTACTACACCTATTACTACTTCTACTACTATTACTACTACAACAACTATTACTACTACTTCTACTACACTTGTTGCTGCTACTACTACTAGTGCTACTACTACTACAACTAGTACACTGTTACTACTTCTACTATAGCTGTTATGACTACTACCACTATAATTACTACTACTTCCACAATGGCTAGTACTTCTACTACTACTACTGCTATTACTACTATGACTACCGCTATACTACTATAGCTACTACTACTGCTACTGCTACTGCTGCTTCTACTATTACTCTAACCACTGCTACTACTACTACTACTGCTACAACTACTCCTATTGCTACTGTAATTGCCACTACTACTACTACTCCTCGTCTTGTTGCTGCTACTGCTGCTGCTGCTACCACTACTGCGGCTACCACTACTACTACAGCTACTACTTCTCCTACTACTTCTACTCCTTCTACTACTACTGCTATTAGTATTGTTGCTGCTACTACTACTATTGCTACTACTATTGCTACTACTGCTACTACAAATACTAGTACTACTACTACTACTACTGCTACAAATACTACTATTACTTCTACTCCTACAACTTCAACTACTGCTACTACTAGTCCTACTACTACTACTACTGCTACAACTACTATTACTGCTACCACTACTGCTAATACTACGACTACAACTAGTACTGCTACTTCTTCTACTACTGCTACTCCAACTACTACTTCTAAGACTATTACTACTACTACTGCTACTACTAGCACTACTACTACTACTAGTACTACAACTACTATACTTCTACTGTTGCTACTACCACTACCACTACTATGACTGACACTCCAGCTACTACTACTGCAACTACTTCTACTACTACTAATATTAGTATGACGACTACTACTACTACTACTTCTACTACTATGACTACTACTACCAATACTACTACTCCTAGTACAACTACTACTATGACTGCTACTACCGCCACTGCTAGTCCTACGACTACTACTACTGCTACTATGCCTTCTACTACCGCTACTGCTACTCCTACAAAAACAACAATAACAATTACTATTACTACTCCTCTTACTACTACTACTACTCATACTCCTACTCCTAGTACTATTCCTTGTCCTACATGTATTCCTACTACTACTCCCACTACTACCACTACTACTGCTACTATTACTACTACTGCAACTACTATTACTTCGGCTACTACTACTACTATTACTTCTACTACTACTACTACTGCTACTAGTAGTACTGCTACCACTTCTACTCCTGCTATTCCTACTACTACTACTGCTACTACAACTATAGTCGTTGCTGCTTTTGCTATTGTGATTATTACTATTGCTGCTAGTACTACTACTACTCCTATTGCTACTTCTATTACTGCTACTACTACTACTACAAGTACTGCTACTACTACTACCATTACTGCTGCTGCTGTTGCTCCTAATACAACTATTACGACTACAACTATTACTACTACTGTGACTTTTACTACTACTACTGCTATTGGTACTACTATTGCCACTACTACTACAACTAGTACTACTACAGCTGCTGATGTTGTTGTTGCTACTGCTACTTCAAATACTACTGTGAGCAGTAGTAATACTACTACTTCTGCTACTACTACTACTACTACTACTACTATTATTCTGCTCCTAGACTACTCTGTACTCCTACACTACTACTACTAACTACGACTACTTACTACGATTCCTACTCCTACTACTACTGCTACTTCTACTACTATTCTCTTACTACTTGTACTACTAATATTAATACTACTACTAGTATTCCAAGTACTCCTACTATAATTATTACTGTTACTACTGCAACTACTACAATTTGTTCAACTACTACTATTACTACTACTACTACTACTATTACTACGACAGCTTCTGCTACTACTACAACTACTACTGCTGCTACTATTGTTGCTGCTGCTAGTACTGCTACTAATGCTGCTACTACTGCTACTGCTATTAATACTACCTCTTCTGCTACGAGTTTCGATTTAGGGTTAGTGTGCTGCAAATGGCAAGCAGAGTGAGCAAGCGCGTGGCCAGCGACTGCGCGGGCGCGAGTGATCTCGTACTGTGAGATTGCGTAGCACTGGTGAGCAAAGCGAGTCAGCGTGAGGCCAGTGATAGCGTTGGTGCGAGCAAGCTCGCACGGTGACATCGAGAAGACCAAGCGGGCGCACGACATCATGCCTGCACCCTTGTGTTGGCGTCACCCTTGTTCCCGAGCCTCACTGACATCATGCCTGCAACCTTGTGTTGGCATCTTCCGCCGGTGCCCTCACGGGTGCTAGAGGCAGGCCAGGGTGCAGGCTCAAACTTACCGACGCAAGGGTGCGGGTTCAGGGTCTAGAGGGCACGTGTTCGAGCATCAGTGCGGGTGTGGTTATGAGCATGAGTACTAGCTCGCCGGTAAGGGTGCGGTCGAGGTGCAGGTGCCACTACCTACTCCCGCTGGCCTCTAGTCCTCACCCCAGAGCGTGAGGGCGAGCGCGGTCACCAGCCCAGTACACTACAACAACAACTACTATGACTAGTACTACTTCTACTCCTACAACTACTACTATTACTATTGCGAATACTACTACTACTACATCTACTACAACTAGCACTACTACTTCTACTACTACAGCAACAACTACTACTCCTACTAATAATACAACTACTCCTACTGCTACTACTACTACTCCTACAACTACTACTCCTTCTAATACTACGACTACTGCTTCTTATACTACTACTACAACCACTACTACTACTACTACTCCACCTACTACTACTACTACTATTACTGCTATTGCTACTACAACTACTACTACTACTTATACTACTACAATTCAACAACTACTACTGCTATTGCTACTACAACTACTACTACTACTTATACTACTACAATTCAACAACTACTACTGCTATTCCTACTTCAACTCCTACTCCTACTACTATTCCTACTGCTACTTCTCATACTACTCCTCCTCCTACTACTACTTGTGCTACTGCTACAGCTTCTACTGCTTCTACTACTATTACTACTACTTCTACTACTACAATTACAACTTCTACGACTTCTGTTAGTGCTACTAGTGCTACTGCTACTACAACAACTACTTCTACTACAACAACTAATGTTATTAATACTGCTGCTACTACTATTGATGCAGCTACTCCTACTATAGCTACAACTCCTAGACCTACCACTACTACTCCTACTACTACCACTAATACTACAGCCACTACTACTACTACTACTGCAACTACTTCTACTCCAACTCAAACTCCTATTACCACTGCTTCAACTATGACTACTACTACTAGCACAACTTCTACTCCTACTACTACTACTACTACTTCTACTTCTGTTACTAGTACTACAACAAAAACTACTGCTAATGCTACTAGTACTACTATAACTACTACTACTACTACTACTGTTGTCCCTTCTAATACGACTTCTCGTAGAACTACTAGTACTTTTGCTACTGCTAATACTACTACTATTACTATTAGTACTACTACTACTACTACTACTACTACCACCACTACAACTACTTCCACTACTGCTACTCCTACAACAACTACTACTAATACTACTACTACTGCAAATACTACTACTACTGCAGCTACTGCTGCTACTAGAACTTCTACTATTACTACTCCTACTACTACTACTAGAATGACTACTACTAACACCGATACTGCTACTCTTACTACTTCGACTACTACTACGACTACTACAACTGCTACCTCTACAACTACCACTTCCTCTACCACAACCACTACTACTGCTGCTACTACTACTACTACTACTTCAGCTACTACTACTCCTACTACTACCACTACTATGACCACTACTACTACCACTAAAGCTAAAACTGTTGTTGATATTACTACTATTGCTACTACTACTAGTACTGCAACTAGTACTATTACTACTACTACTACTTCTATTATTACTTCTACTTCTACTACTACTTTGGTTGCCACGCGTACTGCTACTCTTACTACTACGACTACTACTACTGCTGCTACTGTTGCTGCTACTACTACGACTACTACTACTACTACTACTTCTTCTTCTTCTTCTTCTACTACTACTACTACTACTACCACTTTTACTACTACTACTACACCATTACAGCTTTGCTATTACCACCACGACTACTACTACTGGTACTACTACTACTACTACTACTACTACTGCGACTGGTACTACTACTACCACCACCACCACCATTACTACTACAACAACAACTACTACTACCACTACTACTTCAACTCCTACAACTAATACAACTAGTCCTACTGCTACTACTACAGCTCCTTCTAATGCTACTGCTACTACTTCAAGTACTACTACTATAACCACTACTACTACTATTCCTCCACCGACTACTACTACTATTATTAATGCTACTACTACTACAGCTACGACTACTACTTATACTACTATAATACAACTACTACTACTGCTACTCCTACTCGAACTCCTACTCCTACTACTATTCCTACTGCTACTACTCCTCCTCCTCCTCCTACTACTACTTGTGCTACTACTACAACTTCTACTGCTTCATCTAGTACTACTACTACTTCTACAACTACTGTTAGTGCTACTAGTGCTACCATTGCTACAACAACTACTTCTACTACTATTGCTTCATCTAGTACTACTACTACTTCTACTACTATTGCTGCTGGTACTCCTCCTATAGCGGCAACTCCTAGACCTACCACTACTACTCCTCCTCCTACTACTACTAATACTACAACCACTACTACTACTACTACTACTGCAACTACTTCTACTCCAACTTCTCCTCCTATTACAACTCCTTAAACTATGACTACTATTACTAGCACAACTTCTACCTACTAATAGCACAACTTCTACTACTACTACTACAACAAAAACTACTGTCAATGCTACTAGTACTACTATAATTACTACTACTACTACTGTTGTTCCTACTAATACGACTTCTAGAACTACTACTAGTACTTCTACAGCTGCTACTACTACTATTACTATTATTACTACTACGAGTACTACTATTATTACTATTACTAGTACTACTACTATCACCACCACCACCACCACAACTACTACTCCTACTTCCACTACTACTACTTCCACTATTGCTACTCCAACTACTATTACTAATACTACTACTGGTACTACTACAAATACTACTACTACTACTACAGCTACTGCTACTACTATAACTTCTACTACTAATACTATTGCTACTACTACTAGAATGACTACTACTGAATCAACCACCAAGATATGTACGGCTAAACTACTTCGACTGCTACTACGACTACTACAACTGCTACCTCTATAACTACCACTTCCTCTACTACTACCACTACTGCTGCTACTACTACTACAACTACTACTATTTCAACTACTGCTACTCCTACTACTACTACCACTATGACAACTACTACTACCACTACTACTACTACTACAATGACTACTTCATCTGCTGCTACTACTACTGCTTCCTCTACTTCTACTACTATTACTACTACTACTACACTACTACTACAACAACAACAACTACTACTACTTCAGCTACAACTGCATGACTACTAATTCTACTTCTATTCGACTACTACTACTACTACTCCTACTACTACTTGTATTACTGCCACTACTTCTTCCTCTAATACTACTACTACTGCAACTGCTACTATCTCTACTACTACTACTACTACTACCTCTACTAGTACTACTAGTACTACTAGTACTACTACTACTACTACTACTATTGTTGTTGCTGCTGCTGCTCCTGTTGCTACTGTTGCTGCTACTACAACAACAACTACTACTACTATTACTAGTATAACTACAACAACTACTACTACTGTAACAACAACTATTACTGCTACTACTTCTACTCCTACTACAATAACCACTACTAATGCTACAACCGCTATTCCTACAATTGTTACTTCTCTTACTACTACTCTTGTTGCTACTAATACTACTACTCGTTCTGCTATTTCTACTCCTAGTCCTCCTCCTCCTCCTCCTACTACTACTACTACTACTACTACTATGACAATTACTCCTAACATTACCACTACTATTACAACTAATATTACTACTACTGTTACTTCAACAACTACTATAGCTGCTACTACAACAACAACAACTACACCTATTAAAACTAGTACTACTACAACAATAACTACTACTACTACTATTACCACTTCTATAATAATTACAACTACTGCTGCTAGTACTGCTACTACTGCTATTGCAACTAGAGCCCCAACTACTACTATTCCTACCACTAAAGCTATTACTATTATTGATATTACTACTACTGCTACTACTACTAGTACTGCTACTAGTACTATTACTACTACTCCTCCTACTACTACTTCTATTATTACTTCAACTACAACTACTACTTTGGTTGCGACGCGTACAGCTACTCCTACTATTACTACTACCACTACTACTGTTGCTGCTACTACTACTACTACTACTATTACTACTACTATTACTACTACTACCACTACTACTACTACTACTCCTACTGCTACTACTACTATTAGCAATACTACTACTACTACTTCTGCTACTACTACTACAACTTCTACTACTACTACTATACCATTACAGATTCCTTACTACCACCACCACTACTACTACTACTAGTACTGCTACTACTGCTGCTGCTACTACTACTATTACAACTACCACCACCATTACTACTACTACTGCTACTGTTGCTGCTACTAATACTACGACAATAACTTCTACTACTACTGCTATTGTTGCTGTAGCTTATACTACTACTACTTTTGCTGCTGCTACTACTACTACTACTACTATTAGTACTACTGGTACTGCTACAGCTATTACTACTACTATTTCTGTTATTGCTACTGAGGCTATTAATACTACTACTACTACTATTGCTATAACTACTATAGCAACTCCTCCTACTACTACTAGTACTACTACTTCTTCTACTGCTACTACTCCTATGGCTGTTTCTGTTGCTTTAACTACTACTACTATTGCTACTACTTCTCCTACTACTTCTACTACTACTAGTACTACAACCACAACTACACTGCTACTACTTGCACTACTGCTTCTACTACTACTTATGCTATAACTACCTCTGCTACTGCAAATGGTACTACTGCTACTACTTCCACTACAACTACTATTAGTACTAGAGCTTTTGCTACTACTACTACTGCAGCTACTACTATTCCTAATTTTGCTACTATTACTATAACTACTACTACAACAATGAATACTACTACTGCAATTACAACTACTACAACAACAACAACAACTACTACTTTTCCCATAATTACAACGACTACTACTTCTTGTACTACCACGACTGCTGCTACTACTACTTTTGGTACAACTACTACTATTCCTACTACTACTACTACTACGATAGCTACAACTACTTCTACAACAACTACGGCTACTACTAGTACTACTGCTAATACTACTACTACTACTGCATCTATCGCTACTACTACTACAATTACCACTGTAACTACTACTACAACAACTACTATTACTACTACTACTACTTTAGCTACTAATACTTTAACACGTTCTACTACTGCTACTACTACTGCTACAACATCTACAACTACGACTGCCACTACTGCTACTACTACTACAAGTACTATTGCTACTGCTACTGCAACTACTACCACTAATCCAACTACTACTACAACTACTAATACTACTACTACTTCTATTGCTACTACTACTTCTACTATTATTATTACTACTACTACCATGACTACTACTGCTACTACTACTGCCATTGTTACCACTGCTCACTACTCTGACTCCTACTACTACTCCTACAACTACTATAATTATTACTACTAGTACAGCTACTATTGATTCTGCTACTACAACAGCTACTACTAATACTGCTGCTGTAACTGCCACTACTAATGCTATTGCGACCACTACCACTACTATAGCTGTTGCTATTGTTGCTACAACTACTACTATTACTACAACTTCTAATACTACTACAACTACAGCTACAACAACTATTGCTGCTGCTACTATTACTGCTGCTACTACTACTACAATGACTACTACTAGTACTACAACACTACAACTTCTGCTACGATTGCCACTACTAAAAGTGCTACTACAACAACAAGTGCTGTGACGACTACTTCTATTGCTGCTACTACTGTGCTATTCATAGAACTACTACTACTGCTGCTGCTACTACTACTACTACTACTATAACAACTACTACAGCTACTACTACAACTGCTCCTACAACAATAACTACTACCACTCCTACAACTGCTTCTACAACTACTATTACAAATACTACTAATACTGCTACTGCTACTACTACTACTATTTCTACAACTACTAAGACTGTTACTATTACTACTGCTACTACTTCTACTCCTATAATTATTGTTATTACTAATATGACCTCTATTATTACCAGAACTACTACTACTTCTAATACTACTAATACTACTACTACTTTTACTATTATTGCTACTATTTCTACAACATCTATTGCTGCTTCTTCTACTAATCCTACAACTACTACTATTACTACTGTAACTTCTACTGCTGCTACTTCTACTACTTCTACTGTTACTCCAGCAATTTCTACTACTACTCCTAACACTACTATGACTACTATTACTACTCCTACTACTACTACTACTACTCCAACTACTATTATAACTACTATTACTACTTTTATAGTGGAGTAGTAGTAGGAGTAGTAGTAGTAGTAGTAGTAGTAGTAGTAGTAGTAGTAGTAGTAGTAGTAGTAGTAGTAGTAGAAGTAGAATTAGTAGTAGTAATAGGGGTAGTAGTTGTAGCAATAGTAGTAGTTGTAGTAGCAGTGTTATAGTAGTGTAGTAGTAGTAGTAGAGCTTGTATTAGTAGCAGTAGTGGCAGTAGTAGTTGTTGTAGTAGTAGCTGTAGAAGTAGTAGTAGTCATAATCATAGTATTAGTAGTAGCAAAAGTAGTAGTAGCTATTATTATTATTGTTGTCGTAGTAGTTGCAGTAGTAGTAGTAGTAGTAGTGATAGTAGTAGCAGAAGTAATAGCTGTAACAGGAGAAGTAGAAGTAGTTGTACATGTTATAGTAAAAGTAGTTATCATGGTAGGAAGAGTAGAAGTAGTCATACTAGTAGTCATAGTAGAAGTAATAGTAGTAGTAATAGTAGTTGCAGTAGTAGCTGTAGTATTAGAAGTAATAGTGGTAGTAGTTGAAGTAGTAGCAGTAGTAGTAATAGTAGTACCTGTAGTAGTAGTAGTTATAGTAGTAGCTATAGTAGCAATAGTAGTAGTAGCAGCAGCAGCTAGAGTAGTAGTAGTAGTAGTGGTAGTAGCAGCAGCAGAGGTGGTAGTAGAAGTACTAGTAATAGTATTAGTAGTTTGCAGCAGTTGTAGTAGTAGCAGTCGTAGTAGCATTCTTAGTTGTAGTACTATTAGTCTTAGCAGTCTCAGTAGTAGCAGTAGTAGCCATATTAGTAGTAGTAGCAACAACAACAGTAGTAACGGTGGTAGTAATATAGTAGTAGGAGCAATAGTAGGAGTAATGGTAATAGGTGTAATGGTTGCAGTAGTAGTAGTAGTTGCAGTAGCAATATCAGCTGCAGTGGCTGTATTTGTTGCACTATAAGTAGTAGTACTAGTAGGTGTGATATTAGTAGTAATAGTAGTCATCATAGTGGTTGTCCTATTAGTACCAGTTGCAGTAGTAGTTATAGTAGTAGTACTAGTAGTAGATGTAGTAGCAGCAGCGATAGTAGAGGTAGCAGTAGTAGTAGCAGTAGCTGCAGCAGCTGTAGGAGCAGTAGCAGTAGTAGTAGCAATGGTAGCTGTAGTAGCAAAAGTAGTTGTAGCAGTTACTGTAGTAGCAGTCATAGTTATAGTACTAGTAGTAAAGTAGAAGCAATTAGAGTAGAAGTAGTAGTTGCAGTAGTATTAGAAGTACTAGCTCAACCAGTAGCTATACTTCTAGTAGTTGTTGTAGCAAAAATAGTAGCACTAGTAGTACTACAAGTAGAAGTAGTAGTAGAACCAGCAGTAGTAATAATAGTAGCCTTAGCAGTAGTAGCAGCAGCGGCTACAGTTGTTGTTGTAGTAGTAGTAGTAGTAGTAGTAGTAGTAGTAGTAGTAGTAGTAGTAGTAGTAGTAGTAGTAGCCTAAGCCATAGTAGTAATTGTAGTAGTAGCAGCTGCACTAGTGATAGTAATAGTAGTATCAGTATAAGTAGTAGCAGTAGTAGAAGAGTAGTAGTAGTAGAAGAGTAGAAGAGTACTACTACTGATACTGATACTACTACCACTACTCTTCTACTCTTCTACTAGTAGTTGAAGTAGTAGTTGTAGTAGTAATAGCCGTACTTATAGTAGTGGTAGTAATAGTAGTATCAGTATAAGTAGTAGCAGTAGTAGAAGAGTAGTAGTAGTAGCAGCAGCAAAGGTAGCAGTAGAAGTACTAGCAGTAGTAGTTGTTGTAGTAGTTGTAGCAGTAGTAGTAGTTCTAGTATTAGTAGTCGTAGTAGCAGTCTCAATCGTAGTAGTAATAGTCATAGCAGTCTCAGTAGTAGTAGCAGTAGTAGGCATATTAGTAGAAGTAGCAGCAAGAGTAGCAGCAACAATAGCACTAATAGTAGTAGTAATAATAGTAGTAGAAGCAGTAGTAGGAGTAATAGTAATAGGTGTAATGGTTGTAGCAGTAGTAGTAGTTGCAGTAGCAATATCAGCTGCAGTGGCTGTATTTGTTGTAGTATAAGTAGTAGTACTAGTAGTGCGGTATTAGTAGCGATAGTAGTTGTTGTTTCAGTTGTAGTACTAATAGTAGTAGTAGTTGTTGTTGTTGTAGTAGTAGTAATAGTAATAGTAGTAGCAGTAGTGGTGGTGGTGGTAGTAGTAGTAATAGGACTAGTAGTAGCAGTAGTAGTAGCAGTAGTAGTAGTCATACTAGTAGTAGTAGTCATGGTTGTAGTAGTTATTGTAGTAGTAGTAGTAGTAGTAGTAGTAGTTGTTGTTGTTGTTGTTGTTGGAGTTATGGTAGTGTGAGTAGTAGTAGTATAGTAATAGTAGCAGCAGCAGTAGTAGTAGAGGTAGTAGAAGTAGTAGTAGTAGTAGTAGCAGTAGTAGCAGTGGTAGAGTAGTACCAGTAGTAAAAGGACTAGTTGTAGTACTAGTAGTAGAACTAGCAGTAGCAGGAGTAGTAGTCAAAGTTGTAGTAGTAGTTGTAGCAGAAGTTGTTGTAGTAGCAAAAGTAGCAGCAACAGTTGTAGTACTAGTAGTAGTTACAACTATAGAAGAAGTAGATGTAGCAGTAATATTAGTAGTAGGAGAAGTAGTTGCAATAGTAGTAATAGTTGTAGCAGTAGTCGTAGAAGTAGTAGCAGTGGTGATAGGATTAGAAGTAGCAGTAGTGGTGGTAATAGCGATAGTAGTAGTAGCAGTAGCAGTAGTAGGAGTCATAGTAGTAGCAGCATAAGTTGTTGTTCTAGTAATCATAGTAGTATTAGTAGCAAGAGTAGCAGTAGTAGTAAAAATAGTAGTAGTGGTAGTAGTAGTAGTAGTCATAGTAACAAAAGTAGTAGTAGTAGTACTAGTTTTAGTAGTAGTAGAGGTAGTAGTAGCAGTAGTAGTAGTAGCAGCAGCAGCAGTAGTAGTGGTGGTGGTGGTAGTAGCACTAGTAGTAGTGGTAGTAACATTAGTAGTCATGGTAGTAGTAGTAGGAGGCGGAGGAGGAGGAGTAGCTGCTGTAGTAGTAGTAGTTGTTGTTGTTGTACTAATAGTAGTAGTAGTAGTTATAGCAGTAGTTGTATTAGTTCCAGTAGTCGCAGTAGTAGTAGAAGTAGTAATAGTAGTAGTTGTTGTTGTAGGAGTAGTAGTAGTTGTAGTAGTAGCAGTTGTAGTATTAGAAGTAGTAGTGGTAGTAGTAGTCACTATAGTAGAGGTGGTAGTAGTGCGAGTAGTTGTAGTTGTTGTAGTAGGAGTAGGAGTCGTAGTAGTAGCAATACAAGTGGTTGTCATACTAGTAGTTATAGTAGTAGTAGTATTAGTAGTTGTAGAAGTAGTAGTCGTAGTAGTATTAGTAGTAGTAGTAGTAGTAGTATTTTGGTGTAGGGGGAGTAGTAGAAGTAGGAGTGGTAGAAGAAGTAGGAATTGCAAGTGGAGTAGTAGTAACTATAGTAGTAGTATTAGTTGTAGTAGTAGTAGTGGAAGTAGTAGTAGTAGTAGTAGTAGTAGTAGTAGTAGTAGTAGGAGTGGTAGAAGTAGTAGGAGTTGTAGGTGGAGTAGCAGCAGAAGCATACTAGTATTAATAGGAGTGGTAGTTGTGACAGTAGTAGTAGTAGTAGTTGGAGTATTGTTTGAAGTAGTGGTAGTAGGAGTTGCAGTAGGAGTCGTAGTCACTATAGCAGTAGTAATAGGAGATAGTAGTAGTAGTAGCAATAGTAGGAGTAGGAGTTGGAATAGTAGTAGTCGTAGTAGTTGCAGCAACAACAATAGTAGCAGCAGTTATTGGTAAAGTAGTAGCAGTAGTAGTAGTATTCATAGTAGTAGTAGTAGTAGCAGTAGTAGCAATAGTAGAAGTAGTAGTAGTAGTGGCAACTGTACTTTTAGTAATGTAGTAGTAGTTGTGGTAGTAGTATCAGTAGCAGTTGTTGCAATACTAGTAGTCAAAGGAGTGTTTCGAGTGGTAGTATTAGTATAACAAGTAGTAGTAGTAATAATAGAAGTTGGAGCAGTATTAATAGTAGCAGTAGTCGTAACAGTAGTAGTAGTAGTAGCAGTGGGAATAGTTGTAGTAATAGTAGTACTAGTTGTTGGAGTAGTAGTCGTAGAAGTCATAGGAGTGTTAGGAGTCGTCATTGTAGTAGGAGTAGTAGTTGTAGTAGCTTTAGTAGTAGTAGTAGTTGTGGTAATAAGAGTTGTAGTACTAGTACCGGTAGCAATAGTAGTAATCGCAGTAGTAGAAGTAGCAATAGTATCTGTAATAATAGCAACAATAGCAGTAGAAGTAGTAGTAGCAGTTGGAGTTATCGTAGAAGTAGTTGTAGCCATAGAAATAGTAGTCAGAGTAGCAATAGGAGTAGGAGTTGGAGTAGTGGCAGTTGTTGTAGTTGCAGTAGTAGCAATAGCAGTAGTAGCAATGGTAGTTGTACTAGTAGTAGTAGGAGCGATAGTAGAAGTGGTAGTAGTACTGTTGTAGGAGTAGTGGTAGTAGTAGTAGTATCATTATTAGTAGTTGTAGTATTAGTAGTAGCAGTTGGAGGGGTAGCAGTTGTAGGACTAGTAATATCAGTCGGAGTAGAAGTAGTAGTAGCAAAAGGAGTTCTTGTAGTAGTAGTAGTTGTAGTAGTAGTATTAGTAGTAGTAATAGTAGTAATTATTGGACTAGTAGTGTGGCTAGTCTAGAGTTGTTACGTAGTTCCAGTAAGTTAGTAGTAGTGGTAGTTGTTGTTGTTGTGCTTGCGGTGGTGGTGGTCGTACTTTTTGTTGTTGTTGTAGTGAGTAATGTTGTAGCAGCAGCAGCAATAATAGAGAAAATAGTAGAAAGAAGACAGAGCTAGTAGTAGTACTTGTAATAGTAGTAGTAGTATGAGTAATAGTAGCCGTAGGAGCAGTAATAGTAGTCATAGTTGTAATAATAATAGTAGTAGTAGTAGTAGTAGTAGTAGTAGTAGTAGTAGTAGCAGTAGTAATGGTAGTTGTAGTAGTAGAAGCAGTTGTGGTAGTTGTAGGGTAGCAATAGTTGTAGTCATTGTAGAAGTAAGAGGATTAGTCATAATAGTAAAAGTAGTACTAGTAGTAGTTGTAGTAGTACGAGTAGCAGAAACAATAGCAATCGCAACAGCCGCAGTAGTGGAAGTAGTAGTAGTATCAGTAGTAGTAGTAGTAATAGTATTAGTAGAAATAGTAGCAGCAGTAATGTTAGTGGTAGTAGTGGTAGAAGTCGTAGTAGTAGTACTAGTAGCACTAGAAGTAGTTGTAGAGGTCGTAGTAGAGGTGGTAGTAGTAGAAGTACCAGTAGTAGTAGTAGTAGCAGCCGTAGTAGTAGTAGTGCAAGTAGTTGTAGTAATCGGAGTAGTCAGAGGAATAGGTGTAGGAGTACGAGTAGTAGTTGAAGTATTAGTAGTAATAGTACTAGCGGTAGTAGTAGTAGTAGTTGTTGTAGTAGGAGTAGTAGTAGTTGTAGTAGGAGTAGTGGTAGGAGTAGCAATAGCTGTAGTAGAAGTAATAGCAGCAGTAGTCTTAGTAGTAGGGGTTGTAGTAGTGGTAGTTGTTCTTGTAGCAGTAGTAGAAGCTGTATTAGTAGTAGCCATAGTAGTAATAGTAGCAGTAATAGTAGTAGTTGTTGTAGCAGTAGTAGTACTTGTTATAGTAGTAGTAATAGTAGTAGCAGTTGGAGTAGTAGTAGTAGTAGTAGTTGCTGCAGTCATAGTTGTAGTAGTAGTAGTAGTAATAGTAGTAGTTGTTGTAGCAGTAGGAGTAGTAGTAGTAGTGTTAGTAATAGTAGAAGTAATTGTGGTAGTAATAGTAATAGTAATAGCAGTTGCACTAGTAATAGTAGTAATTGTAGCATTCGTAGTAGTGGTAGTTGTTGTAATAGCAGGGGTATTTGGAGTAGTAGTTGTTGTTATTGTTGTTGTTGTGGTACTACTACTATCGCTGCTGCTGCTGCTACTACTACTACTACAACTACGACTCCTACTACTACTATTACTACTAATACTAGTACTAATACTATTACTAATACTACAACTAATATTGCCACTATGACTACTACTACTCCTACAACTACTATTACGACTCCTATTACTAATACTACAGCTACTACTATTAATTCTACTACTGCTACTGCTACTCATTCTACTACTACTACAACTCCTACTGCTACTTATTCTCCTGCAATTCAAACTACTACTCCTACTATTACTACTACTAGTATGACTACTACTACTACTACTACAACAACAACAACTACTACTTCTACTACTACTACCACTACTACTACTTTGACTACTACTACTACTACAACTAATACTACTACAACTACTACCACCTCTACCAATACTGCTATTGCTACTGCTACTACTACTACATCAGCGACTACAACTATGATGACTGCTACTACAACTCCCACTACTACTTCTACTACTACTACTACTACAACTCCTAACACTCCTTCTACGACTATTACAACTTTTACCACTACTACTACTTCTACCACTACTACTACTACTACAACAACTGCTACTACTACTACTATAGGTACTACTGCTACTGCTACTAATACTACTAATTCTACTACAACTATTATTACAACAGCAACTCCTACTATTACTGCTACTCACACTCCTTCTACTCCTACTTCTACTACAACTGTTACATCAACTACAACTACCACTATAACTACTATTACTATTACTAATAATGCTGCAGCTACTACTACTAGTACTACAACTGCTACTAGTAGTAGTAGCTGTATTACTGCCACAGTGGCTTCTAATACTACTACTGCTGTTGCTGCTACTACTATTGCAGCTACAATAACTACTACTACTTCTGAGACTACTATTGCTACAACTGCAACTACTTCTACTACTACTACTACTACGACTCCTATTGCAACTACTACTACTACCACTACTCCAACGAAGACGACACCGACTATTGCTCCAACTCCAACTCCTACTACGACTATTACTGCGGCTACTACTACTACTACGACTGCTACTACTACCTCTACTACTACTATTACTACTACTAGTACTACTACTGCTGCTACTACTACTCTACTTCTACTACTACTACTACTACTACTACTACTACTACTACTACTACTACTACTACTGTTGCTGCTGCTGCTATTACAACTACTTCTGCTTCTGCTGCTGCTACTACTACTACGACAACTACTCCTAGCAGTACCACTATTACTTATGCTATTACTACTACCACAACTACTACTACTGTTGTTGCTGCTACTATAACTAATACTACTATTACTGCTACTACTACTACTACTACAATTGCAATTACTCCTGCTACTACTGCAACAACTACAACTACTCCTACTAACACTAATCCTACTCCTACTCCTATAACTACTCCCACTATTGCTACTACAATAACTACTACTACTATTACTGCTACTACTATTGCTGCTCTTGCTACTTGCAATACAACAGCTACTACTACTACTACTAGTACTCCAACTACTACAGCTACTACTACTCCTACTACTATTACTACTACTGCAACTCTTACTACACTCCTACTCCAACTTCTACTCCTACTACTACCCCTACTACTACTACAACTGCTACTACTATTATTCCTACTACTCCTACTCCTACTCTTACTAATGCTCCAACTACAACTACTACTACTGCAACAACTACTACTGCTAGTACTACTTAAACCACTACAACTACTATTGTTGTTGTTGTTGCTGCTACTACTACTATAACAATAACAACAACAACTACTACTACTACAACTGTTGCTGCTGCTGCTGCTGCTGCTACTACTACGACTACCACTACTACTACTACTACTACTACAATAACAACTACTACTACAATAACAACAACTACTACTATTACTACTAATACTACTACTACTACAACTACAACTAATTCTACTACTACTTGTACAAATACGACTACTACTATTAGTACAACTATAACTCCTACTACTACTATTACTACTACTACTACTACTAATACTATCCCTACTACTACTACTAAGAACGCTTCTAGTACTACTACAACAATAATAATGACTACAACTACTCCTACTACTTCCATAACTACTCCTACTATAACCACTACTACACGGACTGCTGCTACTTCTCATGCAACTATTCATATCACTACTCCTACAACTACTACTACTGCTGCTGCTGCTAATACTACTACTAGTAATTCTACTACTACTACTACTACTACTACTAGTACAGCTACTATTAAAACTACCACAACCAATATTCCTATTGCTACTACTGCTACTGCTAATAGTACTTATACAATTACTACTACAACTACTACTAGTACTCCTGCTGCCGTTGTTACTCCTACTACCACTACTACTATGAGTACTACTACTACTTCTTCTTCCTCTACAATATCAACAGCAACAACTACTACTAGTAGTACACCAGTTGCTGCTGCTGCGGCTATTCCTACTACTACTACAGCTAGCACAACTACTACAACTACCACTTCTTCTACCCCTACTAATACTACTACTACTACTACAATGGCTGTTACTACTACAACTAGTACTACAGCAACTACTTCTACTGCTGCTACCATTACTACTACAACTACTACTACTACTACTACTACTATAAGTACTACTAACACTACCGTAACTACCACTACTACTATGACTATTGCTACTACTGCTCCTGCTACTGCCATTGCTACTGTTTCTACTGCTGCTGCCACTACTACTGCTGCTACTACTACTACGACTGTTGCTCATAATTCTACTACAACTATTATTACTTCTATTATGACTACTACTATAGCTACTACTGCTACAACATCAACAATAACTACTACTACTTCTGATACTACTATTGCAACAACTGCAACTACTTCAACCAATACTTACTCCTACTATGACTCCTACTACAACTACTACTACTACCACTACTCCAACTGAGACTACTCCTACTACTGCTCCAAATCCAACTCCTACTACAACAACAACTACTACTACTACTACCTCTAATACTACTGTTGCTACTATTACTACCAGTACTACTATTGCTCTTCTACTCCTCTACTACTGCTAACACTACTACTACTACTACTACAACAACAACTACTACTACTACTACTAATACTACTATTACTACTACTGCTGCTAGTACTGCTACTATGACTACTACTGCTACTAATACTACTATTAGTATTGCTATTACTACTACCACAACTACTACTCCTACTACTACAGCTGCTACTACTACAACAACTACTACTACTACCACGACTATTGCTACAAAGATTACTACTACTCCTACTCCAATAACTTCTACTATTACTACTCCTAATACTACTACTACTTCTGCTACTACAACAACTACTACTATTATTGCAGCTACTATTGCTGCTGCTACTACTACAACAACAACTACTATTATTGGTGCTACTATTGCTGCTCCAACTCCTTCTACTGCTACTACTACTACTCTTACAAGTACTATTACTACTACTACAACTGTTACTACACACCTATTCCTACTACTAATCCTAGTACTACTACAACTGCTATTACCGCTACTACTGCTACTCCTACTCCTACTCTACTACTACTGCTACTACTACTACTACAACAATAATAACTACTACTATTAGTACTACTTCTACTACTACTACTATTGCTGCTGCTGCTGCTACTACTACTACTACTGCTACTACTAATATGACTAAAACTACTACTACTTCTATGACTACTACTACAACAACTACAACAACGACAACTACCACTGCTATTGTTACTACTATTACTACTACTGCTACTAACACCATTACTACTAGTACAATTATGACTACTACTATTAGTACAACTACAACTCCTACTGCTACTATTACTACTACTACTACTAATAAAAATAATATTACTACTACTACTACTACTAACAATGCTTCAAGTACTACTACAACTACTCCAGCTACTAATGCGACTACTGTTGCTAATGCTACTCCTACTACAACAACTACTACTCCTACGACTACTACTTCTCATGCACCTATTCAATATACTATTCTTGCTACTACTACTACTACTAGTACTACTACTAGTACTACTACTACTAGTACTTCCACTTCTCCTACAACTGCTACTAGTACTACAACTATTACAACTACCACAACCAATACTACTGTTGCTTCTATTGCTACCGCTAATAATACTACTACTACTACAACAACTACTACTACTACTAGTACTCCTGCTGCTATTGTTACTCCTACTACCACAACTACTATGACTACTACTACAACTACTTCATCCTCTACAACAACAACAACAACTACTACTACTACTAGTACACATGTTGTTGCAGCTATTGCTATTCCTATTATTACTGCTACTACCATAACTACTACAACTACCACTTCTTCTCCTATTAATACCACTACTACTACTACGTCTGCCACTTCTACTACTATGACTACTACTACAACAACTCCCACTACTACTTCGACTACTACTACTACTACTACTATTACTACAGCTACGACTATGACTACTACTGCTACTACTACTACTACTACTACTACTACTAATACGACTACTACTACTCCTAACAAGCCTACTACTACTACTACAACAACAACAACTACTACTACTACTACTTCTTCCACTCCTTCTACCATAACAACAATAACAACAACTACTACCGCTACTAGTATTACTGCTGCTGTAGCTCCTACAGCTGCTACTACTACTACAACTACTACTTTCACACCCACTACAACTACTGCTATATTGTTGCTACCAGTTCTACTACTACTACTGTTGCTGCTGCTGCTGTTGCTACTACTACTACTACTACTACTACTACTACTACTGATGCAACAACAACTACTACTACTAATACACTGACTACTACTCCTACTACTCCTTGTCCTACTACTACAACGATTACAACTACACTATTATTAGTACAACTATTGCTACTACTACTACTAGTACTGCTCTTACTACTACTATAGTTACTGCTGCACTATTACTTCTAACAGTACTGCAACTACCACTACTACTATGACTATTACTACTGCTGCTACCACTACTACTACTACTGCCACTACTGTTGCTACTACTATTACTACTTCTACTTCTGCTACTACTACTACTACTAATATTACTGCTACTTCTATCGCTACTACTTCAACTACTACTACTACTATTTCTACGATGACTTCTAATACTCTTACTAGTACTATTACTTCTACTGCTACTCTTACTCCTACTACTACAATTGCGGCTACAATTACTACAACTACTGCTATTGCTACTGCTGCTGCTACTACTACTACTATTACTATTTCTGGTACTACTGCTACTAGTAGTTGTAGATGTAGCAGTAGTAGCAATAGTATTAACTTTGGTAATAGTAGCAGCAACAGTAGTAGTAGTAGCAGTAGCAGTAGCAGTAGCAGTAATAGTATAGTAGAAGTAATAATAGTAGTAGTAGTAGTAATAGAAGCTGAAATTGTTGTATTAGTAGGAGAAGTAGAAGGAGAAGTAGTATTAGTAGCAGCAGCAATAGTCAGAGTAGTAGTTGAAGTGGTCATAACAGTAGTTGTAGCAATAGTAGTTATTGCAATAATAGCAGTAGCAATAGTAGTAGTAGTAGTAGTGGTAGTTGTAGTGGTAGGAGGAGGAGTAGTGCTAGTACCAGTAGTAGTAGTTGTAGTAGTAGTCGTGGTAAGAGTAGTACGAGTAACAAGAGTTGTAGCAGCAAAAGTAGTAGTAGCAATAGCTGTAGTAGTATTAATAGTAGTTGTAGCTGTAGTAGTAGTAGTAGTAGTAGTAGTAATAGTAGTAGTAGTAGTAATAGTAGTAGTGGTATTAGTTGTAGCAGAACTTGTAGTAATAGCATTAGTTGTCATAGTGGGAGTAGTAGTTATTGCAGAAGTTGTAGTAGTAGTAGTAGTAGTAGCAATAGTAGTAGTAGTAGTAATAGTAGTAGCAGGAGTAGTAGTAGTGGTAGTAGCAGCAGCTATAACGGCAGTAGTAGTTTTGTAATAGTTATACTAGTAGCAGTAGTAGTAGTAGCAGCAGCAGTAGTAGTGCCAGCAATTGTAGTACCAAAAGTAGAAGTAGTAGTAGTAGTAGAAGTAATATTAGTGGTTGGAGCACTAGTAGTTGTAGTAGCAGTAGCTGTGGCAGCAGTAGTAGTTTAGTAATAGTAATGCTAGTAGTGGTAGTAGTAGTAGCAGCAACAGTAGTGGTAGTAGCAGTAATAGTAGTAGCAAGAGTAGTAGTAGAAGTAGTAGCAACAGCTATGGTAGTAGTATTAGTTTAGTAATAGTAGTACTAGTAGCAGCAGTAGTAGTAGCTATAGTACTAGTAGTTGTAGCAGTTGTAGCTATAGTAGTAGTAGCTGTGGAAGTAGTAGCAGAAGTACCGGCAGTAGTACTATTTGAAGCAACAGTAGTAGAAGTAGTTGTAATACTAGTTGTAATAGTAGTAGTAGTAGGAGAAGTAGTAGCAGTAGTAGTTATAGTAGCTACAGTAGCAATAGCAGTAGTAGTAATAGTAGTAGCAGTAATAGTTATAGTTGTAGTTGTAGAAGTAGTAGTAGCAGTAGCAGCATCAACAACAGTAGTAGAAACAGTAACTGCATTAGTACTTGTAGGAGCAGCAGCAGTAATAGTAGTAGCAATTTTAGTAATAGTAGCAATAGAAGTAGTGGTTGGAATAGTCATAGTATTAGTAGTAGTAGTAGCTTTAGGAGTAGCAGAAGTAGTAGAAGAATTAGCTATAGTATCAGTAGTTGTAGCCATGGCAGTTGTAGTAGTATTACTAGTAGTAGTAGTAATAGTCATAGTAGTTGTACTAGTAGCATTAGTTGTCATAGTTGTAGTAGTAGTTGTTGCCATAGCCGTAGTAGTAGTAGTAGTAGTAGTAGTAGTAGTAGTAGTAGTAGTAGTAGTAGTAGTAGTAGTAGTAGTAGTACTAGTAGCACGAGTAGTAGTAGTAGCAGTAGTATTAGTAGCTGTGGTAATAGTAGCTACAGCAGTAGTAGTAGTAGTAGTTGTGGTAATAGTAGCAGCAGCAACAACAGTAGTAGTAGTAGTAGTAGTAGTTGTTGTTGTTGTTGTTGTTGTTGTAGTTGTTGTATTAGTAGGGGACATAGAAGGAGAAGTAGTATTAGTAGCAACAGCAGCAGTCATAGTTGTAGTTATAGTAGTTGTAACGTAGTTGTAGCAATAGTAGTTGTTGCAATAATAGTAGTAGCAATAGTAGCAGTTGCAATCGTAGTAGTAGTAGGAGGAGGAGGAGGAGTAGTGGTAGTATCTGTAGTAGTTGTTGTAGTAGTACTTGTGGTAATAGTAGTAAGAGTAGCAGGAGTTGTAGCAGCAGTAGCAATAGCAGCATAGTAATAATAGTAGTTATAGTTGTTGTAGTAGTAGTAGTAGCAGGAGTAGTAGTTGTAGCAGCAGCAGTATCAGTGGTAGTAATTATAGTAGTAGTTGTAGTAGTAGCTTTAGTTGTCATAGTGGGAGTAGCAGTTACTATAGTAGTGGTAGTAGTACTAGTAGTAGCAACAGTACTAGGAGTAGCAGTAGTAGTAGTAGCAGTACTAGTAGTAGTAGGAGTAGTAGTAGCAGTAGTAGCAGTAGATGTGGCAACAGTAGTAGTTTAGTAATAGTAGTACTAGTAGCAGTAGTAGTAGTAGTAGTAGCAGCAACAACAGTAGTACCAGCAATAGTAGGAGAAAAAGTAGAAGAAGTAGTAGTTGTAGCAAGAGTGCTAGTAGTTGTAGTAGTAGTAGCTGTAGTTTAGTAATAGTAGTGCTAGTAACAGCAGTAGTAGTAACAGCAACAGTAATAGTAGTACCAATAGTAGTAGTTGCAAAAGTAGCAACAGTAGTGTTAGTAGCAGAAATGATAGTAGCAGGAGTAGTGGTAGTAGTTGTAGCAAGAGCTGTGGTAGCAGTAGTAGTTTAGTAATAGTAGTAGTAGCAGCAGTAGTTGTACCAGCTAGCAATAGCAGTAGTACGAGTGGTTGTAGTAGTTGTAGCTATAGTAGTAGTAGTAGTAGTAGTGGCAGTAGCAGTAATGGTAATAGCTGGAGTAGTAGTAGTAGCAACAGCAGCAGCAGTGTTAGCAGTAGTAGTTTAGTAATAGTAAAACTAGCAATAGTAGCAGCTGCTGCATTAGTAGTTGTGCCAGCAATAGCAGTAGCGAAAGTAGTAACAGTAGTATGAGTAGTTGTAATAGTTGTAGCTATAATAGGGGTTGCAATAGAAGTAGTAGCAATAGTACTAGTAGTAGTACTAGTTGAAGTAGCAATAGTAGTTGTACCTGTAATACTAGTAGCAATATTCGTAGTAGCTGGAGAAGTTGTAAGAATTGTGCTTGTAGTGGCATCTGCTGCAATAGTAGTAGTAGCAGTAGTAGTAGTAATAGTAGTAGTAGTAGTAGCAGTAGTAGTTGTAGCAGTAGCAGCAGCATTAGTACTAGTAGAAACACTTGTAGTAGAAGTAGTAGTAGCAGTAGTAGTAATAATAGTAGTAGTAGCAGCAGCAGTAATAGCCGCAGTAGTAATAGTAGTTATACTTGTATCATTTGTAGTTGTAGTCTAAGTAGTAGCAGTAGTGGTAGCTATAGTAGTAATTGTAGTAGTTATAGCATTTGCTGTAGTAGTAGTAGCAACACTAGCAACAGTAGCAGAAGTAGCCCTACTATTAATAGTAATACTAGCAGAACTAGTATTCGTTGCAATAGTAGTATTAACAATAGTAGTTGGAGGAGGAGAAGTAGTAGCAATAGTAGTTATAGTAGCTATAGCAGCAGTAATAGTAGTAGTTGTAGTTATAGTAGTAGTACAAGAAGTAACAACAGCAACCATAGTAGTAGTGGTAGATGAAGAACTAATAGTAGCAATAGTAGAAGTGGTTGCAATAGTTGTAGTAGTAGTATTAGTAGTAGCATCAGGAGTAGTAGAAGGAGTAGAAGAGGTAGGTCTAGTATCCATTGTAGTAGCCGTAGCAGTTGTAGTAGTATTACTCGTAGTAGTAGTAGTCGTAGTAGTAGTAGTCGTAGCATTAGTTGTCGTTGTTGTAGCAGTAGTTGTTGTAGTAGCGGTAGTAGTAGTAGTAGTAGCAGTAGCACTAGTAGCAGCAGCAATAGTAGTAGCAGTAGTAGTAGTAGTAGGTGTGGTAATAGTAGCAGTAGTAGTTGTAGTAATAATAGTATAAGTAGTAGCTGTAGTAGTAATAGCAACAGTAGCAACAGTAGTAGTAGTATTAGTGGTAGCAGTAATAGTAGTTACAGTTGTTGTATTAGTTGGAGAAGTAGTAGTATTAGTAGCAGCAGCAACGGTCATAGCAGTAGTTATAGTACTCGTAATAGTAGTTATTGCAATAGTAGTTGTTGCAATAGTAGTAGTAGCAGTCTTAGAAGTAGTTGGAGGAGTAGTGGTAGTATTAGTTGTAGTAGTTGTAGTAGTAGTCATGGTAATAGTAGTAGGAGTTGCAGGAGCAGCAATAGTAGTAGCAATAGCAGCAGTAGTAGTAATAGTAGTTGAAGTTGTAGTAGTAGCAGCAGCAGCAGTAGCAGTAGTAGTTGTTGTAGCAGTAGTTGTAGTAGTAGCATTAGTTGTCGTAGTGGGAGTAGTAGTTGTTACAGTAGTGGTAGTAGTAGTAGCAGTAGTAGTAGCAATTGTACTAGTAGTAGCAATAGCAGTAGTAGAAGTAATAGTAGTAGCTGGAGTCGTAGTAGTAGTAGCAGCAGTTGTGGCAGCAGTAGTAGTTTAGTAATAGTAGTAATAGTAGCAGTTGTAGTAGTAGCAACAGCAGTAGTAGTAGCAACAACTATAGCAGCAAAAGTAGTAGTAGTAGTAGTAGTAGTAATAGTAGCGGCAGAAGTACTAATAGTTGTAGTATCAATAGCTATGGCAGCAGTAGTAGTTTAGTAAAAGTAGTGCTAGTAGCAGTAGTAGTAGCTGCAATAGCAATAATAGTAATACCAGCAGTAATAGTAGCAAAAGTAGTAGTAGCAGTGGTAGTAGCAAAAATAGTAGTAGCAGGAGTAGTGGTAGTAGTTGTAGCAGCAACTATGGCAGTAGTACTAGTTTAGTAATAGTAGTACTAGCAAGAGTAGTAGTAGTAGCAGCTGCAGCAATAGTTGTACCAGCAATAGCAGTAGCAAAAGTAGTAGCAGTAGTACTAGTAGTTGTAGTAGTTGTAACTGTAGTAGTAGCAGTGGTACTAGTTGAGGTAGTAGTAGTTGTTGTTGTAATACAAATAGCAATAGTAGTAGTAGTAGGAGAAGTTGTAAGAATAGTACTTGTTGCGGTAGCTACAACAATAATAATAGTATAAGTAATAGTAGTAATAGTAGTTATAGTAGTTGTTGTGGTGGTGGTGGTGGTGGTAGTAGTAGTAGTAGTAGTTGCAGTAGCTGCAACATCAATACTAGTAGAAACACTTGTAGTAGAAGTAGTAGTAGTAGTAGTAGTAATAGTAGTAGTATTAGTAGTAGTAGGAGCAGTAGTAATAGTAGTAATAATAGTCGCAGCAGTTATAGTAGTTGTAGTAGTATCATTTGATGTCGTAGTCTTAGAAGTAGCAGAAGTTGTAGTAGCAGTAGTAGTAATAATACTAGTAATTGTAGCAGTTATAGCATCTGTTGTAGTAGTAGCAGCAATTGTAACAATAGTTGCAGAAGTAGTCGTACTAGTAACAGTAGTAGTAGTAGTAGTAGTATTAGTTGCAGTTGTAGTATTAACTATAGTAGTAGGAGAAGGAGAAGTAGTAGCAGTAGTAGTTATAGTAGATGCAATAGCAACAGCAGCAATAGCAATAGCAGTAATAGTAGTAGTAGTATTAGTAATAGTTGTAGTTATATTAGTTGTAGTAGAAGCAGCAGCGGTAGTAGTCCTAGTAGTAGTAGTAGCAGTTCTAGTAGTAGTAGTAGTACCAATAGTAGCAATAGTAGCAATAGTAGTAGTGGTTGTAATAGTCATAGTAGTAGTAGCAGTAGCAACATCTGGAGTAGCCGAAGTAGTAGAAGTAGCTATAGTATCAGTAGTAGTATTACTAGTGGTAGTAGTAATAGTCGTAATAGTTGTAGTAGTAGCATTAGTTGTTGTAGTAGCGGTAGTAGTAGTTGTAGTAGCAGTAGTGCTAGTAGCAGCAGCAGTAGTAGCAGCAGCAGCAGCAATAGTAGTAGTGGCAACACCAGCTGTGGCAGTAGTAGTTATTTATTAATAGTACTACAAGTAGCAGTAGTGGTAGTAGTAGCAGCATTAGTAGTAGTACCAACAATAGTAGTATCCAAAGTAGTAGCAGTAGTACTAGTAGTTGTAGTAGTTGTAGCCGTAGTAGTAGTAGCGAGCAGAAGTAGTAGCAATATACTAGTAGTAGTACTAGTTGTAGCAGCAGCAGCAGTAGCAGTAATACTAGTAGCAATAGTAGTAGTAGTAGGAGATGTTTTTAGAGAAGTAGTTGTAGCAGTGGCAACAACAACAATAGTAGTAGTTATTGTAGTAGTAGTAGTTGTTGCAGTAGTTGTGGTAGTGGTAGTCGCAGTAATAGTAGTTGTTGCAGTAGTAGTGGTAGTGGTTGTCGTAGTAGTAGTAGTAGAAGTAGTCACAACATCAATACTAGGAGAAACATTGGTAGTAGTAGTAGTTTTTGTAGTTGTTATTGTTGTTGTTGTAGTAGTAGTAGTAGTAATAGTAGTAGTGGTAGTTGTAGTAGCCGCTGTAGTAGTAGTTGTTATAGTAGTAGCATTTACAGTTATTTTCACAGTAGTTATAGTCTTAGTGGCAGCTGAAGTAGTAGTAGCAGTAGCAGTAGTAGTAGCAATAGTAGCAACAATAGTTGTAGTAGCCTGACTAGTAGTAGTTATACTAGCAGTAATAGTATTAGTAATAGTAGTAGTAATAGTAGCTACAGCAGCAACTGCAGCAACAGTAGCAGCAGTAATAGTAGTACTTGCAGTTGTAGTAATAGTAGTTATAGTAGTAGTAGTAGTAGTTGTTGCAGCAGCAGCAGTACTAGTAGTAGTAGCAATAGTAGTAGTACTAGCAGGGGTAGTAATAGTAACAATAGTTGTAGTGGTAGCAGTAGGAGTAGTACTAGTAGCAGCAGGAGTAGCAGAAGTAGTAGAAGTAGTAGTGGTATCAGTAGTATTAGCCACAGCAGTTGTAGTAGTAGTAGTTGCAGCAACAGTAGAAGCAATTGTATTAGTGGGGGTAGTAGTATTACTAGAAGTAGTAGTAGGAGTAGCAGCATCGGCAATAGTAGTATTTGTAGTAGTAAGAGTAGTAGTACTAGTAGTAGTACTAGCAGTAGTAGCACAAGTAGTAGAAGTAGTACTAGCAGCTGTGGTAGCAGCAGTAGTTGCGGTAGCATAAGTAGTACCAGTAGTAGCAGCCCTAGCAGCAGTAGTAGTTGCAGTAGTCATATCAATAATGACAGTAGTTTTAGTAGTAGTTATAGTAGTAGTAGTAGCAGAAGCAATAGCAGTAGTACTTGTAGAAGTTGTAGTACAAGCAGTAGCAGTAGTAGCAGCCGTACTGGTAATAGAAGCAGTTGTAGTAGTAGAAGTGGTATTAGTAATAGTAGTAGTAGCAATAGTGGTAGTTGTGGCAGTAGCAGTAACAGCAGTTGTAGTAGTAGGAGGAGAAGTAGTAGTAGAAGCAGGAGCAGTAGTTCAAGTAGAAGTAGTAGTGGTTGTATTTGTAGTGGAAGTTGTAGTTGTAGCACAAGTTACAGTTGTTGTAGTAGTAGCAGTACCTGCAGCAGTCGCAGTAATAGTAGTACCAGCAGCAGTGGTAGAAGTAATACCAGAAGTTGTACTTGGAGTAGTGGTGGCAGTCGTAGCATCCGTAGTAGTAGTAGGTGTAGTAGCATAAGTCATAGTGGTAGCAGAAGTAGTAGAAGTAGTAGTAAGAGCATCAATTGTAGCCGCTGCAGTCGTAGTAGTAGTAGTAGTAGCAGCAGAAGTAGTAGTAGTAGTCAGAATAGTAGCAGTAGTTGTGGTAGTAGGAGTAACAAAAGCAGCAGCAGTAGTAGAAGTAGTAGTCATAGACATAGTAGTTGGAGTTTCAGTAGTAGCAGTTCAGGTAGTAGTAGTAGTAGCTGTAGGAGCTGTGATAGTTGTGCTAGTAGTAGTCGTACTAGTAGTAGTAGTAGCAGTACCAGTAGTAGAAGCACTAGTGATATAAGTTGTTGTAGCACTAGTAGTTGTAGTAGTAGGAGAAGAAGTGGTAATTGCATTAGCCATAATAGTAGTAGTAATAGTAGTAGTAGTAGTAGTAGTGGTAGTTGTATTAGTAGTAGCAGTATTGGTAGTAGTAGTTATAGTTGTAGTAGTAGTACTGGTAGTAGTAATAGTATGAGAAGCAGTAGTAGTATTTGCAATAGGATTAATACTAGCATTAGTAGTAGTAGCAGTAGTAGCACTACTGCTACTACTACTAGTAGTCATAGCAGTAGTAGTACTTGTAGAAATGGTAGCAGTAGTAGTTGTTGTAGCAATAGTAGTAGGAGTTGTAGCAGTAGCAGTATTAGTAGTAGTAGTAGTAGGAGAAGCAGGAGTTGTAGCAATAGTTGTTCTTGTAGGAGAAGTAGTAGTAGTAGTTGTTGTAGTTGTAGTACTAGTAGTAGTAGTTGTAGTAGTGGTAGTAGTAGTAGTAGCAGCAGTAGCAGCAGTAGCATTAGTAGCAGTAGTAGCAATAGTGGTAGTAGTAGGAGTAGTAGTTGTTGTTGTTGATATTGTTGTTATCGCAGTAGTAGTCGCAGTAGAAGTAGTAGTATTATCAATAATAGTAGCCGCAGTAGTAGTAGCAGCAGACGTAGTAGTAGTAGTATCAGTAGTCGTAGTACTAGTGGTAGTAGTAGTAGTATTAGTAGGCATAGTAGCATTAGTAGTAGTAGTAGTACCAAGAGCAGTAGTAGTGGCTTCCATAGTAGAATAGTAGTAGAAGTAGTGATAGAACTAATAGTAGTAGTAATAATAGTGGCAGTTGTAGCAGTAGTTGGAGTAGTAGTTGCAGCAGTAGTTGTAGTAGTAGCAATAGTACTAGTAGTAGAAGCAGTAGTAGTAGTAGTAGCAGTATTAGTTGTAATAGTAGTGGTAGCAGCAGCAGTAAGAATAGTTGTAGTAGTAGAAGTTGGAGTACTATTACTAATAGTAGCAGTAGTAGTTATTGTAGTGTTAGTGGAAGTAGTTGTAGTGGAAGTAGTAGTAGTAGTAGCAGTAGCTGTAGTAGTAGAAGTAGTAGTTGTAGGTGTAGTGGTAGAAATTGTAGCAGTAGTAGCAGTAGAAGAAGCTGTAGTAGTTGTGGTTGAAATAGTTGTAGTAGAAGTAGTTGTTGCCGTAGTAGCAGTAGCAGAAGTGGTAGTAGTAGGAGAAGCAATAGTAGTAGTAGTACAACTAGTAGTGGTAGTAGTGATAGTAGTAGTTGTAGTATTAGTAGCGGTAGTAGTCGTAGTAGTAATTGAACTAATAGTAGAAGTAGTAGTAGTTGTAGTAGTAGTAATAGGAGTTGTAGTAGCAGTTGCAATAGTTGCAGTAATTGTAGCATTAGTAGTAGAAGTAATAGTAGTAATAATGGTAGTAGAAGTAATGGTAGTAGTAGTATTTGTTGTTGGTGTTGTAGTAGAGGTAGTAGAAGTAGTAGTAGGAGAAGCAGTTATACTAGTAGTACTAGTAGTAATAGTAGCAATAATAGTAGTAATAGTAGTAGTAGTAGTAGTAGTAGTAGCAATAGCAGTAGTAGGAGCAACTATAGTAGTAGTAGTCGAAGTAGTGGAAGTACTAGGACTAGTCCTTGTAGTAGGAGAAGTTGTAGTAGTAGTTGTAGTAGTAGCAGTAGTAGAAGTTGCAGTAGTAGCATTAGTAGAAGTAGTAGTAGTAGCAGAAGCAGTAGTTGTAGTAGTTGTAGTGGTAGCTGTAGAAGATGTAGTAGGAGAAGTAGTTGTAGTAGTACTAGTAGTAGCAGTAGTGGTAATAGTAGTAGTTGTTGTTGTTGTTGTAGTAGTAGTCGTAGTAGTCGTTGTAGCTGAAGCAGTAGTAGCAGAAGTAGCGAAAGTTGTTGTTGCTGTAGCAGTAGCAATTGTAGCAGTAGCAGTCGTAGCATTAGTTGCAATCATAGTCGGGGTAGCATTAGTAGCAGTGGTAGTAGTAGTAGTAGTAGTCGTAGTAGTAGTAGTGGTAGCAGTGGTAGCAATAGTAGAAGCGGCAGTAGTAGTTTTAGTAGTGGCAGGAGTTGTAATAGTAGTATTAGTAGTTGAAGCCATACTAGAAGATGTAGCAGAAGTAGGACTACTACTAGTAGTAATAGTAGTAGTCGTATTAGCAGTAGTTGTTGTAGCAGTTATAGCAGTAGCATTGGTAGTAGTGGTAGTAGTAGTTGTTATTGTTGCAGCATTAGTCGTAGTAGTACTAGTAGTAGCAGTAATAGTGGTCGTAGTAGTAGTAGTTGTCATAGTAGTAGTAGAGTAGTAGTAGTAGCAGTAGTAGTAGTAGTTGTAGTTGTAGCAATAGTAGTAGTAGTAGATACAGTAGAAGGAGTCGTTGCAGTAATAGTAGTAGTGGTTATCGCAATAGTAGTTGTACTAGCAGTAATAGCAATAGTAGTAGTAGTAGTAGTAGCAGTAGTTGTAGCAGCAGTAGTGGTAGTAATAGTAGCAGTAGTAGTAGTAGGAGATGTAGTAGTTGTAGCTGTAGCAGTAGTAGTTGTTGTTATTGTAGTTGTAATAGTAGAAATAGTAGCAGTGGCAGCAATAGTAGTAGCAGTAGTAGTAGGGGTTGTAGCAGTCCTAGCAGTAGTAGTAGTAATAATTGTTTTAGTAGTAGCAGTAGTAGTAGTAGTAGTAGTGGTAGTATTTTTATTATTAGTAGTTGTAGTAATAGTAGGCGAAGTAGTCGAAGTACTAGTACTAGTATTGGTAGTGGGAAAAGTGGTAGTAGCAGTAGTAGTAGTTGTACGAGTAGTAAGAGTTGCATTAGCAGCCATAGTAGCAACAAAAGTGGAAGTAGTAGTAGCGGTAGTAGTAGTAGAAGTAGGAGAAGTAGTAATAGTAGCAGTAGCAATAGTAGGAGTAGGTGTGGTAGTAGTACTACTAGTAGACTAGGAGTAGGAGTAGTAGTAGTAGTAGCAGCGGTTGGAGTAGTTGTAGTAGTAGTAGTAGTGGCAGTAGTTGCAATTATAGCAATAATAGCAGTAGTTGTACTTGTTGTAGCAGTAATAGTTGTACTAGCAGTAGAAGTAGTAGGAGTAGTAGTTATCGTAGTTGTACTGGTAGTAGTAGTAGTAGTGGTAGTAATAGTAGTAGTAGTAGTCGCAGTAGTAGTAGTTGTACTAGTAGTAGGAGCAATAGTAGTAGTAGTAGTAGTAGTAGTAGTCGCATTAGTAGTTGGTGTACTAGTAGTAAGAGCAGTAGCAGTAGTAGTAGTAGTAGCGGTAACAGTAGCAATTGTAGGGTTAGTAGTAGCTATAGTAGTAGTAGCAGTGGTTGTAGGAGAAGTAGTAGTAGTAGCAGTGACAATTGTAGTGTTGGCTGCGATGGCAGTACTAGTGGTAGTAGTAGCAGTGGTAGCAATAGTAGTAATAGTTATGGTAGTAGGAGCAGTAGTACTGGTAATAGTAGTGGTAGTAGTTGTAGTAGTAATAGTTACCGAAGTAGTAGTAGTAGTAGATGTAGTTGTGGTAGTAGCAGCAGCAACAGTGATAGTACTAGTAGCAGGAGTAGTAGTAGAAGTAGTAGTTAGAGTAGTTATGGTAGAACTAGCTGTAGTAGAAGTAGTAGTAGCAGTCATAGGGGTAGTAGTGGTGGTGACAGTAGTAGTGGTAGTAGCAGCCGTAGTGGTAGTAGTAGTTGCAGTACTAGTAGTATTAGTAGTAGTAGTAGTAGTAGTAGTAGTAGTAGTAGTAGTAGTAGTAGTAGTAGCAGTAGTAGTAGTGGTAGGAGTAGTAGTTGCTCTTGCTGTAGTAGTGGTAGTTGTACTAGTGGTAGAAGTTGTAGCAGTAGGAGTAGTAGTAGTCGTAGTTGTTGTAGTCGAAGTAGCTGTAGTTGGAGTAGCAGTAATAGTAGTAGCAATGGTAGTAGCGGTAGCAACAGCAGCAGGAGTAGTAGCACTAGTAGCAGTAGTACTGCTAGTAGTAGTTGTTGTTGTAGTAGGAGTAGTAGTAGTTGTCGCAGTAGCAGCAGCAGTAGTAGTAGTAGCAGCAGTAGTAGCAGTCGTAGTAGTACTAGTAGTTGTGCGAGTAGTTGCAGTAGAAGTAGTTGTAGTGGTGGTAGTTGTAGTCTCACTAGCAGAAGTAGTTGTAGTAATAGTTGTAGTGATAGTCACAGTAGTATTAGTATTAGCAGTAAGAGCAATAGTAGTAGCAGAAATCGTGGTAGTAATAGTAGCAGCAGCAGTAGTAGTAGTGGTAGGAGATGTAGTAGTTGTAGTAATAGCAGTTGTAGTAGTGGTTGTTGTAGTTGTAGTAGTTGAAGTTGTACCAATGGCTGCAATAGTCGTAGTAGTAGTAGAAGTAGTAGCAATGGCAGCAATAGTAGTAGCAGTAGTAGTAGC
Organism: Trichopus zeylanicus subsp. travancoricus; assembly: GCA_005019695.1. Lineage (NCBI taxonomy): Eukaryota > Viridiplantae > Streptophyta > Magnoliopsida > Dioscoreales > Dioscoreaceae > Trichopus > Trichopus zeylanicus. Next base: position 201,895 of record RXID01021425.1, on the reverse strand, counting down.
AGTTGTAGCAGTAGTAGCAGCAATGATAGTAATACTTGTTATAGTAGATGTAAAGGTAAAGGTGTGATAAGATGTAATATGCTTATCTGCATACCATAGTGTGATAAGATGAAAGTATGACAAGATGTAAAGGCAAGAGGGCAGATGCCAGATTCCCTCTGCTTATGTAAGCACTTACGCACTTACGCACTTACGAGTTCTCTATAAAAGGAGAACCATGTCTTGTGAAAGGCATCATGATCCGGTGCAAAGAGATAATAAGAATTTGTGAGTTTCATAATTTTCTCCTTATTTCTTATTGTCACCTGTTTAGAATTTCATTTACATTGTTGGTATCAGAGCTAGTTAAAATTATGACTTGTGAGTAGTTCTTACAAGTTAAGGTGCAACAGGCTAGTAGTTGTTAATTCTTGTATGCTTTTCTTGTTATACCTGCACACCTGAATTTCTTTCAATCATAAGCTAGAAGGCTGAAGTATTCTGTGAATGCAAACCGGTAGGCAAAAGATGTAAGCTCAGGAGCTGGCAACAGAGAAGCTTAAGACCAGTGAGCAAGAAGGTGAGTCTATCGGAATGTTATCCAGTGCTTTAATTTATAGTTAATGAATGTCTGAGATTTGGGAAAGGGCTATACAAGACTGGTATACTAAGTCATCCACATCGCAAATCTCAAATCAGCAATTAGCAAACAATTTAGCGGCTGTCTATAATAAAGTCTGCCTTTCCTCAAGAGTCCATTTGAAAAATTTCAAGAGAATCTTAGACCAAATTGGTGCCCTAGAAGCTAAGGTTGAAAAATTAGAAAGAGGGTTGTCAACCATAAGCAGGGCTTTCTTGGATAATAAACCACTTACCCCATCTAAGGTTAGAGGTCATCTTGTTGAAGCAGAAGCTTTAAAAATCCAAGAGAAGTTAAGTGAAAAGCTTGAAAGGGTAGAAGTTGTATTGCACAAGGTTGAGAGGTGGCTAGCTGCATGAGCAACTCCCCAAGCTATAAACAAGCTGTAAGTACAAGAAAATCCATAGAACCCCCAGCTATAGGCTTTGCCAAACCAGGGGATTATAGGGGAGCAACCTTAGGACCTTCAACTATAATTAAGCAAAATAATACCCAAATACAACTGTTGATCCAAATTTCGGAATCCTTGCAAAATATAACTGAAGAAGTTAGGAGGTTGAAAGAAGCCTTTCAGAAAAAGGAAGGGTCATCAGTAATAACAGACTCCCAGATAGATCAGCTTACTGAGAAGCTTTGAGCATTAACACTAGAAAAGAACCCGGAGAGGTTCGAAAGGGGCACTCTGAAAGTTTTTTGAGACCCCCTTACCATTCTTGGAAAACAACGGCGAAAGCTGACGGAATGAGCAGGATGATGCACAGGGAACCCGGGGTCCAGAAGCAAATAAGGCAAACCTAGGAGGCCCCCCTGTATGAAGACCGAATCAGGGAATACAGGAGGAACCAGAGGAGGCTCTACAACGCTCAACGGCACATGCGGTGAGCACTAAGCCTAGCCGGAGGACGAGCCTACTGCAACAGTCTGGAGCAGCAAGTGAACCCCGAAGCGCAGCTACGGAGATCACTCAGGGAAAGAGCTGCTTTAATCCCTGTGAAAATCCTGTACAGATCAAGGAGTGATGACCAGCGTCATCGGGTGTACACCCACCTATCTAAAGAGGCAATCTTATGCACATCTAACCTATGAAGCTCTACAGCGGAGCAATTTCCAGTTTATACACATTGGTATTGCGCAGGTCCGGATTCAGATCCTGCATAGGCAGGATGAGGGAACTATGGCGCTCGTTGTTTTCAGAGATGTCAGGTGGCAAGGAGACCAAGCCATCTTCGCAACAATGGAGGTAGACCTCTCTGAGGGAAGCCAACTAGTCTACATGATCCCTCATACAATGATGACTGTAGGATATTTCTACAGAAATGTTCAACTCTCGGTGCTGACCCGAGGCTATGAAAACTGGCAAAATGGAGAGGCAAACCTCCTCATCACAAGGGGAATTGTGGGAAGGATTTCTAACACACCTAATGTCAGTTTTGCCTATAATATAAGTCATGTTGCAGATTACTTGGCGAGCCACAGGATACGAGCACTGCCAGGACGAAGGTATTCAACCAGCGAGTTGCAAGGAGGAAGCTGGATGATCCAGCAACCAGAGATTACAGTTCTAGTAATGCCAATGGAACTGAACTCAAGGAACCTGCTGGACGGGAGGGTTTCGGTCAGTTTCAGGAACTGTATACTGGCACCACAACTAGCGGAATCACCAGATGAAGATGAAGCATCCATACAGCAGGAACAGATACTGGCGATATTCGAAACAACAGACGATGATGAGGATGATGAACTTTCTTATGTCCAATTCCATGCTAATCAGGTTACCTATGCAGATGAACCAGTATGGGACTCGAAACCTGACGATGAGCAAGAATGGGTAAACCCCTTCGCCTCGAAAGGAGGTGGCAACAATACAATAGCAGCACTACATGAGGAGGAGGATGCTTGGAGCATGGACTATCATATGCTCAAAAGGGCAATGGAGGCCATCCAAAATCAGAGCTACAAAAGCCAAAAGCACTATGTATATTCTTCAAGCTCGACGATCTCAGCCTACCAACCACCAAATGAATGTTCAATGGGGCCCCCGAGTTACCCACTAGCTATTACGTCAAGCTCTCAGGCAAAACCCCCAACCTTTGACTATGAGCCATGGAAAGGGAAGTTTAAAGGAGGTTTTAATGATGAAATGTGGACCTTGCCATCGGCGCAGCAGCAGTCGGGAGCCATGTTTATCATTCCGTCACAGCTAGGCCTATTTGATGATGCCTTCTCCAGGTGGGAATCTGTCACTAAAAATCTCATTGCAGGGCAAGTTTTCATTGATGTTCATGATAAGATTGAGTACATTGAAAATTTGCTTGGAGAGGTAGAAAAGAAAACATGGGTACAGTGGAGGATGCAGTTCCAAAGAGAGTATGAAGCGCTAATAGGCAATGGAGAAGGATGCGAGGGCACTCAGAACATACTCTCACAGATAAGGAGGGTATTCTCCTTGGAAGACCCAGCGTCAAGATCAACTGAGATCCAAGACCGGGCATACAGGGATTTGGAAAAGCTTTCTTGTGGTAATGTCAAATATATTATTCAATACCTAAATGATTATTTGCACATTGCAGCAAAAACAGGAAGAATGTATGTCAGCCCAGAGCTATCAGAAAAGCTATGGCTCAAGATGCCTGGTGACTTGGGGACCAGGATCAAAGAGGCCTTTGAAGCAAAATACCCGGGCTTGACTATTGGGGTAGTCCCCAGAGTACTCTTCGCCTACAAATACTTGGAGGCTGAATGCAAAGATGCGGCCTTCAGACGAGCACTAATGGATCTATCCTTTTGCAGTAGTATTCCAATCCCAGGGTACTACAAGAAGCCAGAAAAGAAGCTGGGCCTAAGAAGATCCAAGACTTACAAAGGGAAGCCGCATAGCTCGCATGCCCGAGTGGAGAAAAGAAAATACCTGGTAAAAAATAAAAGGTGTAAATGTTATCTGTGTGGTCAGGAAGGACACATCGCCAGGGAATGTCCAAGCGAGAGGAGGAGTGTCAAGAGGGCAGCAATATTTGAAGCCCTAGAGCTTCCTCAAGACTATGATATAGTCTCTGTCAATGAAGCGGAAGAACAGAGCGATGCTATATACAACATCTCTGAAGGAGAAAATGACACGGAGGTATTATGCAATTCTTTGTTGGATGAATTCATTCTAATGCTGGGAGAGGAGGATTGTGGATACAGGCCGAGGATTCGCGTCTCGGAAAAGCAGCTGAAATGCCAGCACGAGTGGGAGCACAATCAGGTGGTATTCCACCCACTAAGCACCATTTGTCTGTGTTGCAAAAGAGAAACCAGCATACATGCGAGGATACATTGCAAGGAGTGCTTAATCACTGCATGCAACCTCTGTGGCCCTTTTTATTTCAAAAGGGAAGTTCCAATAGCTCCAGTAGTCAGTGTTCCTTTCAATTCAAAGGGATTATTATAGGAACAACAAAATTACATCCAGTGGTGTGAAGCGGAGATAGAGAGACTGAAAAAGGAAGTGGAATTCTATAGGCAGAGATATTTGGAAGCAGTTGAAGCAGAGCTAAAGGACGATTTGAACACCCTTGAAAAAGGTAAAGGAATAATTCTTGAAGAAAATACTAATGTTTTGTTTGGAGAAACCATTTGTAGCACTTCGGAGTTCAAAGCCCCCAAGGTCATAAAGAACAGGCTGTTCAATATGGACTTGAGAATCAAAATCCCTGAGGTGAAGGAATTTACTCTCCGGGCAACACTAGATATAGGTGCTACAACTTGCTGTGTTGATCAACACTCAGTACCGCCCCAGGCCTTAGAAAGCAACACCATTGTGGTACACTTCAGCGGTGTTAATTCATCTCAGAAGCCAAGCATGAAGATGAAATACGGGAAAATGGTAATAGGTGATAATACATTCCGGATTCCCTATACTTATGCTTTACCAATGAAATTGGGAGGAGAGATCCAGATGATTCTTGGCTGTAACTTTATACGATCAATGGCAGGAGGCCTAAGGATAGAAGGTGACACAGTCACTTTTTATAAAAATATTACCACTATTAACACTTTCCCAGAAGCCAGAACAGCAGCTCTTGAAGAATTAGGGATGGAGGAATTGGAGTATCAACAAGTTCAGGAGATGGTTTTCTACAATCTCGGCCAGACGCTGAATTATTTCTCAGAACGATTTGAAAGAACAATCCGAAGATTGACTGAAGCGGGTTTCATTGGTGACGAACCAATGAAGTTTTGGGGCCGAAATCAGGTAACATGCAAACTCAAAATTAAGAATCCTGATTTCATAGTTGAAGACAGGCCCTTGAAACATATAACCTCGCAAATGCAAGCTTCTTTTAAGAATCATGTTGCAGCTTTGATAAAGCTAGGAGTAATACAGCCTAGCAAGAGCCGTCACCGAATGACAACCATGATAGTGAGATCCGGAACAACAGTGGATCCAAAGACAGGGATTGAGACTAAAGGCAAGGAGTGGATGGTGTTCAATTACAAACGCCTCAATGACAATGCTGAAAAGGATCAGTATAGCTTGCCGGGAATCAACACCATCATAAGGAAGGTATCCAACAGTAAGATCTATTCTAAATTTGATCTAAAGACTGGATTCCATCAGGTCGCAATGGCACCAGAATCAATTGAATGGACAGCATTCTGGGTGCTAGAAGGGCTATTTGAGTGGCTAGTGATGCCCTTTGGCCTTAAAAATGCTCCAGCAGTTTTCCAGCGAAAGATGGACATCTGTTTCAAAGGTACCGAAGAGTTTATCACAGTTTACATTGATGATATATTGGTATTTTCTGAAACAGCGAAGGAGCACAACCAGCACCTTTTGAAAATGCTGGAAATTTGTGAAGAAAATGGCTTTGTCTTAAGCTCAACAAAAATGAAGATTGCAGTACCCCAGATTGAGTTCCTTGGTGCTGTCATCGGGCAGGGAAGGTCAAATTGCAGCCCAATATTATTAAAAAAATCAGTGAATTCAATGAAGCAGACCTAACCCAGAAAAAGGGAATGAGGTCCTGGCTTGGGCTTCTCAACTATGCTAGAACTTATGTTCCAAATATGGGTAGGCTTCTCAGCCCATTATATGCAAAAGCCAGCCCTACCGGTGATAAAAGGCTTAATGACCAGGATTGGGCCTTAATCAAGGAAATAAAGCGGCAGATCCGAAACTTGCCAGATCTAGAGGTACCACTAGAAGATTGTTTCATCATTCTTGAAACAAATGGATGCATGATAGGTTGGGGTGGAATCTGTAAGTGGAAGCCCACGAAGTATGATCCCAAGAGCATGGAGAAAATATATGCTTACGCCAGTGGTAAATTCAATCCCATCAAGTCCACTATTGATGCAAAAATCTACGGTGTCATGAACACCCTGGAAGCTCTCAAAATTTATTACATGGATAAGGGCGAAGTGCTCATTCGAACCGATTGCCAGGCAATTATTAGCTTCTTCGGGAAGACAAGCACCAACAAACCATCTAGAGTTAGATGGTCGGCATTTACAGATTACGTAACTGGGCTTGGCAGTATTGTCCAGTTCGAACATATTGATGGAAAGAGGCTGATGCCCTCTCCCGCCTAATCTCTTGTTTAGTTTATGTAGGATGGCCAACAGAGGAAAGCCTAAGCAACCTAGAGATGGCAGCCCTGGTGTTGCAAGAAGTGCAGGACGCCCCCAGTGCTCAAGCATAGAGCCGATTAGCCCAGACCCTGATGCAGCTGCAAGGATCCTTGAACAATACCGACAGCTCATACGATTATCCGGAAGCCTATCCATGCCTCTTGACATCCATACCGAGCTCCAAAATGATATCCACCAACTGTAGCAACAAATTGCAATTGACGCAATACGGACCCTCCACCAGCTCAGCGCACTACACTCGATCAAGACCAAGGAGTGCCAGCGGCTCAGTTCAACGGATAACTTCTGGGTACCTGGTACCCCACTATCCAACAAATCAACAACCAACTCTAGATAGCTGTAAAGCTTGTCGATGACGCCGTATCCAGGGTGGGTAACTTCCCCACATGCGGAAGCGCGGTGGGAGGCACGATGTGATAGATAAAGTAGATGCCTTCACTGGTCTATGCTTATCTGCATACTATAGTATGAGAAGATGTAAAGGTAAAGATTTGATAAGATGTAATAGTACTTGTAGTAGTAGTAGCTGTAGTAGTAGTAGGCTAAGTGGTGGAAGTACTAGTACCAGTAGTGGTAGTATGAGATGTGGTAGTAGTATTAGTAGTAATAGTAGCAGGAGTAGTAGTAATAGTTGTAGTAGTAGTAGTAGGTTTTGTAGTAGTTGTAGTAAAGTAGTAGTTGCTGTAGTAATACTAGTAGTAGTAGTAGCAATAATAGTCATACTAGTAGTGAGAGCAACATTTGTAGTTGTAGTAGTAGTGATAGTAGTAGTAGCTGTAGCAGTAGTAGTATTAGTAGTAGGTGAAGTAGTAGTAGTAGTTGAAGTAGTAGTTGTAGTAGTAATACTAGTAGAAATTGTAGCATAGGTAGCAATAGCAGTAGTAGTAATAGTTGTACTTGCAGTGGCTGTAGGAGCAGAAGTAGCATTAATAGTAGTGGTAGTAGTTGTAGTAGTATTAGTTACAAAAGTAGTAACAGTAGAAGTAGCAGGAGTAGTAGTGGAGGTATTAGCAGTTGTAGTAGCGGGAGAAGTAAGGGTAATACTAGTGGTTGGAGTAGTGGTAGCATTTGTACTATTAGTAGTAGCAAATGTAGTAGTAGTCACAGTACTTGGTGTAGCAGTGGTAGTAGTAGTAGTAATAGTAGTAGTAACAACATAAGTAGTAGCAGTAGCAGTCACAGTAGTAATAGCTGCAGTAGTCACAGTAGTCACAGTAGTAGCAGAAGTAGTGATAGTAGTCATAGTAGTACCAATAGTAGTAGTAGTAGAACTAGTAGTAGGAGGAGGAGAAGTAGTAATAGTAGTAGCTATTATAGTAGTAGCAGTAGTTGTAGTAGTAGTAGCAGTAGTAGGATTAGAAGCAGTAGTAGTAGCAGTAGTAATAGCAACTCTAGTAGTAGTAGGCGAGGTTGTGGAAGTACTAGTACTAGTAGTGGTAGCAGGAGAAGTTGTAATAGTAGCAGTGGTTGTAGCAGCTATAATAGTAGTAGGCACTGTAGTTGGAGCACTAGTACTAGTGGTGGTTGTTAGAGTAGTGGAAGTAGTAGGAGTAGTAGTAGTACTAGTATTAAGAGTAGCAGTAGTAGTCGCATTAGTAGCAGTAATAAGAACAGCAGTAGCGGTACATGTAGTAGCAATAGTAGTAGTAGTAGCAGTAGCAGTAGTAGGAATAGGAGTAGTAGTAGTACTAGTTGTAGTAGTAGTAGTAGTAGTTGCAGCAGTAGTTGCAGTAGTAGCAATAATAACAATAATTGTACTTGTAGTAGTAGTAGTTGTTGTAGTAGAAGTAGTAGTCGTAGTCGCAGCAGAAGTAGTAGTAGCAGTAGTCGCGGCAGCAGTAGGTGTAATACTATTTGTTGTACTCATAGTAGTCACAGTAGCTGTATTGTAGTAGAAATAGTAGTAGTAGTTGTAACAATTGTAGTTTTACTAGTGGTAAGAGCAAGAGTTGTATTAGTAGTAGTAGCAATAATAATAGCAGATGTCGTGGTAGTAGCAGCAGCTGTAGTAGTTGTAGTAGTAGGAGAAGTAGTTGTAGTAGTTGCAATAACAGTATTGGTGGTAGTAGTAGCAGTGGTAGCAATAGTAGTGATAGTAGTAGTAGTGGTGGCGGCAGTTGCAGCCGTAATATTAGTAATAGTAGTAGTAGTTGTTGTAGTAGTATTGCTTACAGAAGTAGTAGTAGTAGTTTCAGGATTAATAGTAGAAGTAGTTGTAGATGCAGTTGTGTTAGTAGCGAAAGTAACAGAGGTAGTAATAGTAGTTGGACCAGTAGTAGAAATAGTATTGGTAGTAGTACTGGTAGAAGTAGTAGTAGTACTCGTAATAGGAGGAGTAGTAGTAGTAGGTTTTGTAGTAGTTGTAGTAGAAGTAGTAGTTGATGTAGTAATACTTGTAGTAGTAGTAGCAATAATAGTCGTACTAGTAGTGAGAGCAGCATTTGTAGTTGTAGTAGTAGCAATAGTAGTAGTAGCTGTAGCAGTAGTAGACGAAGTAGTAGTAGTATTAGTAGTAGGTGAAGTAGTGGTAGCGGTAGTAGTTGAAGTAGTAGTTGTAGTAGTAATACTAGTAGAAGTTGTAGCATAGGTAGCAATAGCAGTAGTAGTAATAGTTGTACTTGCAGTGGCTGTAGGAGCAGTAGTAGCATTAATAGTAGTGGTAGTAGTTGTAGTTGTATTAGTTGCAAAAGTAGTAACAGTAGAAGTAGCAGGAGTAGTAGTGGAGGTATTAGCAGTTGTAGTAGCGGGAGAAGTAATGGTAATACTAGTGGTTGGAGTAGTGGTAGCATTTGTACTATTAGTAGTAGCAAATGTAGTAGTAGTCACAGTACTTGGTGTAGCAGTGGTAGTAGTAGTAGTAATAGTAATAGTAACAACATAAGTAGTAGCAGTAGCAGTCACAGTAGTAATAGCTGCAGTAGTCACAGTAGTCACAGTAGTAGCAGAAGTAGTGATAGTAGTCATAGTAGTACGAATAGTAGTAGTAGCAGAACTAGTAGTAGGTGGAGGAGAAGTAGTAATAGTAGTAGGTATTATAGTAGTAGCAGTAGTTGTAGTAGTAGTAGCAGTAGTAGGATTAGAAGCAGTAGTAGTAGCAGTAGTAATTGCAGCTCTAGTAGTAGTAGGCGAGGTCATGGAAGTACTTTTACTAGAAGTGGTAGCAGGACAAGTTGTAATAATAGCAGTGGTTGTAGCAGCTATAGTAGTAGTAGGCACTGTAGTTGGAGCACTAGTACTAGTGGTGGTTGTTAGAGTAGTGGAAGTAGTAGGAATAGTAGTAGTACTAGTATTAAGAGTAGCAGTAGTAGTCGCATTAGTAACAGTAATAAGAGCAGTAGTAGTGGTACATGTAGTAGCAATAGTAGTAGTAGTAGCAGTAGCAGTAGTAGGAATAGGAGTAGTAGTAGTACTAGTTGTTGTAGTAGTAGTAGTAGTTGCGGCAGTTGTTGCAGTAGTAGCAATAATAACAATAATTATACTTTTAGTAGTAGTAGTTGTAGTAGTAGTAGAAGTAGAAGTAGTAGCTATAGTAGTAGTAGTCGTAGTCGCAGCAGAAGTAGTAGTAGTAGTAGTCGCGGCAGCAATAGGTTTAATACTATTTGTTGTACTCATAGTAGTCACAGTAGCTGTATTGTAGTAGAAATAGTAGTAGTAGTTGTAACAATTGTAGTTTTACTAGTAGTAAGAGCAAGAGTAGTATCAGTAGTAGTAGCAATAATAATAGCAGATGTTGTGGTAGTACCAGTAGCTGTAGTAGTAGTAGTAGTAGGAGAAGTAGTTGTAGTAGTTGCAATAACAGTATTGGTGGTAGTAGTAGCAGTGGTAGCAATAGTAGTGATAGTAGTAGTAGTGGTGGCGGCAGTTGCAGCAGTAATATTAGTAATAGTAGTAGTAGTTGTTGTAGTAGTATTGCTTGCAGAAGTAGTAGTAGTAGTTTCAGGATTAATAGTAGAAGTAGTTGTAGATGCAGTGGTGTTAGTAGCGAAAGTAACAGAGGTAGTAATAGTAGTTCGACCAGTAGTAGAAATAGTACTGGTAGTAGTAGTAGTAGTACTAGTAATACTCGTAATAGGAGTAGTAGTAGTAGTAGGTTTTGTAGTAGTTGTGGTAGAAGTTGTAGTTGCTATAGTAATACTAGTAGTAGTAGTAGCAATAATAGTCCTACTAGTAGTGAGAGCAGCATTTGTAGTTGTAGTTGTAGCGATAGTAGTCGTAGCTGTAGCAGTAGTAGACGAAGTAGTAGTAGTATTAGTAGTAGGTGAAGTAGTGGTAGCGGTAGTAGTTGAAGTAGTAGTTGTAGTAGTAATACTAGTAGAAGTTGTGGCATAGGTAGCAATAGCAGTAGTAGTAATAGTTGTACTTGCAGTGGCTGTAGGAGCAGTAGTAGTATTAATAGTAGTGGTAGTAGTTGTAGTAGTATTAGTTGCAAAAGTAGTAACAATAGAAGTAGCAGGAGTAGTAGTGGAGGTATTAGCAGTTGTAGTAGGGGGAGAAGTAATGGTAATACTAGTGGTTGGAGTAGTGGTAGCATTTGTACTATTAGTAGTATCAAATGTAGTAGTAGTCACAGTACTTGGTGTAGCAGTGGTAGTAGTAGTAGTAATAGTAGTAGTAACAACATAAGTAGTAGCAGTAGCAGTTACAGTAGTAATAGCTGCAGTAGTCACAGTAGTAGCAGAAGTAGTGATAGTAGTCGTAGTAGTAGTACCAGAACTAGTAGTAGGAGGAGGAGAAGTAGTAATAGTAGTAGCTATTGTAGTAGTAGCAGTAGTTGTAGTAGTAGTAGCAGTAGTTGGATTAGAAGCAGTAGTAGTAGCAGTAGTAATAGCAGCTCTAGTAGTAGTAGGCGAGGTGGTGGAAGTACTAGTACTAGTAGTGGTAGCAGGAGAAGTTGGAATAGTTGCAGTGGTTGTAGCAGCTATAGTAGTAGTAGGCACTGTAGTTGGAGCACTTGTACTAGTGGTGGTTGTTAGAGTAGTGGAAGTAGTAGGAGTAGTAGTAGTACTAGTATTAAGAGTAGCAGTAGTAGTCGCATTAGTAGCAGTAATAAGTGCAGTAGTAGCGGTACATGTAGTAGCAATAGTAGTAGCAGTAGCAGTAGCAGTAGTAGGAATAGGAGTAGTAGTAGCACTAGTTGTAGTAGTAGTAGTAGTAGTTGCGGCAGTAGTTGCAGTAGTAGCAATAATAACAATAATTGTACCTGTAGTAGTAGTAGTTGTAGTAGTAGTAGAAGTAGAAGTAGAAGTAGTAGTTGTAGTAGAAGTAGTAGTCGTAGTCGCAGCAGAAGTAGTAGTAGCAGTAGTCGCGGCAGCAGTAGGTGTAATACTATTTGTTGTAGTCATAGTAGTCACAGTAGCTGTATTGTAGTAGAAATAGTAGTAGTAGTTGTAACAATTGTAGTTTTACTAGTAGTAAGAGCAAGAGTAGTATTAGTAGTAGTAGCAATAATAATAGCAGATGTCGTGGTAGTAGCAGCAGCTGTAGTAGTAGTAGTAGGAGGAGAAGTAGTTGTAGTAGTTGCAATAACAGTATTGGTGGTAGTAGTAGCAGTGGTAGCAATAGTAGTGATAGTAGTAGTAGTGGCGGCAGCAGTTGTAGCAGTAATATTAGTAATAGTAGTAGTTGTTGTAGTAGTATTGCTTGCAGAAGTAGTAGTAGTAGTTTCAGGATTAATAGTAGAAGTAGTTGTAGATGCAGTTGTGTTATTAGCGAAAGTAACAGAGGTAGTAATAGTAGTTGGACCAGTAGTAGAAATAGTACTGGTAGTAGTACTGGTAGAAGTAGTAGTAGTACTAGTAGTACTCGTAATAGGAGTAGTAGTAGTTGTTATTGTAGCAATAGCTGGAGTAGTAGTTGTAGTAGTAGTAGCAGTCGTAGTAGCAGTAGTAGTGGTAGTAGTAGTAGTACTAGTAGTTGTAGGAGGAGGAGGAGGAGGAGTAGTAGTAGTAGCAGCAGTAGTAGCTGTGGTAGTAATAGTAATAGCACTAGTTGTTGTAGTAGTAGTGGCAAGAGTTATAGTAGTAGCAGTAATAGGAGTAGTTGTTGTTGTAGTAGTAGTAGTAGGAGTTAAAGTAGCAGTAATAGCAGAAGGAATGGTAGTAGTGGTAGCATTAGTAGTAGTAGTAGTATTAGTAGTACTAGTAGCTATAGCAGCAGCAGCAGTAGTAGTAGTACTAGCAGTAGTAGTAGTTATTGTTGTAGTACTAGTAGTAGCAGTAGTAGCAGTAGTAGTGGCTGTAGTAGTAGTAGTAGTAGTTTTTAGAGTAGTAGGAGAAGAAGTAGTTGCAATAGTTGTAGTAGGAGGAGTAGTAGTAGTGGTAGCAATAGTTGTAGTTGTAGCAGTAGTAGTACTTGTGATGGTAGCAGTAGTAGTAGTTTTTAGAGTAGTAGGAGAAGAAGTAGTTGCAGTAGTTGTAGTAGGAGCAGTAGTAGTAGTAGTAGCATAAGTAGTACTTGTAGCAGTAGTAGTACCTATGGTGGTGGTGGTGGTGGTGGTGGTAGTAGTAGTAGTACCTATAGCAATAGCAACAGTAGCAGAAGTAGTAGAGGTAGTAGTTATAGCAGTAGTAGTTGTAGTGGCAATCAAAGTAGTGGTAGTTGTAGTAGCAGTTGCAACCTTAGTAGCAATCGCAATAGTAGTAGTTACAGTCGTAGCAGCAGCAGCAGTAGTAGAAGTAGTAATAGAACGAGAAGTAGTAGGAGTACTAGTTGTTGTTGTTGTTGTAGCAGTAGTAGTAATACTCCCAGTCTTTGCAGTATAGTGGCCGCAGTAGTATTAGTTTGAATAGCAGTATTAATAGTAGCAATAGTAGTAGCAGTGGCACTAGTAATAGGAGAAGTAGTAGTAGTAGCAGCAGTAGTAGTAGTACCATTAGTAGTATTAGGAGTTGCCATAGTAGTCTAGTAGTAGAAGCAGCAATAGTAGCAGCAACTTTAGTAGTAGTAGGAGTTGTAGCAGTAGCTGTAGTTAAAGTACTAGGAGTAGTAGCAGTAGCAGTAGTATTCAGGGAAGTAGTAGTGGTAGTAGTAGTAGTTGGACTAGTAGTAGTAGTAGCTATACTAGTAGTAGTGGTAGTTATTGTAGCAGCAGTAACAATAGTAGTAATTATAGGAGGAGTAGTAGTAGTAGCAACAGTAGCAGTAGTAGTAGTCGCAGTAGTAGCAGCAGCAGCAGTAGTAGTAATAGTAGTAGTAGTTGTTGTTGTAATAGTACTTGTAGCTGTAGTAGTATTGATAGTAGTAGTAGTAGTAGACGTAATAGTAGTAGTAGTAGTAGTAGTAAGTGTAGTTGTTGTAGTAGCAGTAGTAGTAGTAGTAGTAGCAGTAGTGGTAGTAATAGTAGTAATAGTAGCAGCACTAGTAGTAATAGTATTGGTAACCGTCACAATGCTAGCATGAGTAATAGCAATTGTTGTAGTGGTAGTAGTAGAAGAAGTAGCTGTAGCAGTAGAAGTAGTAGTAGCAGTAGTAGTAGTAGCAATAGTAGTAGTAGTAGCAGTAGTCGTAGTAGTTGCACAAGTTGCAATAGTAACAATAGCAGCAGCTGCTGCAATTGTTATAGTAGTGGTAGTAGTAGTATTAATAGTAAAGATAGGAGTAGCAGAAATAGTAGTAGTAGTAGGAGTAGTTGTAGTAGTAGTCATTGTAGTAGTAGTAGCAGTAGTATCAGTAGTAGTTGTAGTACTATTAGTAGTAGTAGTAGTTGCAGTTGGAGCAGAAGTACCAGGAGTAGTAGTAGTAGCAATATTAGCAGTAGTAGCAGTAGTAGCAGTAACAGCAGTAGTAGTAGTTGTAGTAGTCATAGTTTTAGTCGTTGGGGTAGTGGTAGTAATTGTTATAGTAGTAGTCGTAGCAATAGCAATAGTAGAAGTAGCAATTATATTTTCAATAGTTGTAGTAGTTGTAGCAGTCGTAGTCGTAGTAGAAGTAGTTGTTGTAGTAGCACTAGCAATAGTAGCCGCAATAGTAGTAGTAGCAGAAGCAGTGGTTGTAGGAGTTGTAGTACTAGTAATAGCAGGAGTAGCAGTAGTAGTAGCACCAGCAATAGCAGTAGTTGCAGTTGTAGTAGTAGTACTAGCAGGAGAAGTAGCAACAACATGAGTCATAGTAATAGCAGCAGTAGTAGCAGTCATTGTAGGAGAAGTAGTAGAAGTCATAGTAGTAGTAGTAATAGTAGGATATAAAGTCGTATTAGTAGTAGAAATAGTAGTAGTGGTAGTAGTTATTATAGTAGTAGTAGAATTAGCTGTAGTAGCAATAGTTGTCATAGTAGTCGTAGTTGTTGTAGTACTAGTAGCATTAGTAGTACTACCTGTAGTAGTACCAGTTGTAGTAGGAGTAGGGGAAGTGGTACTAGCAGCAGTAGTAGTTGCAGTAATAGTAGTAGTAGAAGTTACGGCAATGGTAGTAGTAGTAGTTGCAGTAGCAGCTGTTGCTGCAATAGTGGCCATTGTAGCAGTAGTAGTAGAAGTAGAAGTTGTGGTAGTAGAAGTAGAACCTATAGTAGTTGTAATAGTGGCAGTAGTAGTAATACAAGTAGCACTAGATGTTGTAGTAGCAACAGTCATTTTACTAGGAGTAGAGTAGTACTAGTAGAAGTAGCAGTTGGATTTGTAATTGTAGTTGGAGAAATAGTCGTGTTAGCCGAAATAGTAGCAGTAACAGTGGTAGTATCAGTAGTAGTACTCACAGTAGTTGTAGTGGTAGAAGTAATGGTAATAGTACTTGTGGCAGCAATTATTGCAACGGTAGTAGTAGTAGCAACAAGAGGAGCAGTAGTACTAGCGTAGTTGTAACAGCAGTAGTAGTAGTAGTAGAAGTCGCATTAGTCATTGTAGTAGTAACAGCAGTAGTAATAGTAGGAGAAGAAATAATAGTAGTAGTAGTAGTAATAGTAGTAGTACTAGCGATAGCTGCATTAGCAGCAGTAGTAGTGGTAGTTGTAGTTGTAGTAGTAGCAATAGCAGTAGTAACAGTAGTAGTAGTAGTAGTAGTAGTAGTAGTAGTAGTAGTAGTAGTAGTATTAGTAGCAGTGGTAGTAGAAGTCACATTAGTCGTTGTAGTAATAATAGCAGTAGTAATAGTAGGAGAAGAAATAATAGTAGCAGTAGCAGTAATAGTAGTAGTAGTAGCAATAGCTGTATTACCAGCAGTAGTAGTGGTAGTAGTAGCAGTAGCAGTAGTAATAGTAGTAGTAGTAGTAGTAGTAGTGGAAGTAGCAAAAGTTGTGTTAGTAGTAGCGGCAGTAGTAACAGTTATAGTCGTAGGAGAAGTAGCAATAATCGTAGCAGTAGTGGTAGTAGTATTAGCAGTAGTCGTTGAACTAGGAGTAGTAGTTGTAGCAGTGGTAGTAGTAGTTATATCTATAGTAGTAGTAGTTGTTGCAACAGTAGTTGTAGTGGCAGAAGCAGTAGTAGTAGTAGTCGTAGTAGGAGATGCAGTCGTAGAGCAGTAGTAGTAGCAGTAGGAGTAGTGGAAGTAGGAGTAGCAAGAGAAGTAGTGGTAGTATTTGTAGCAGTAGTAGTAGCAGCTGTAGAAGTTTTACAAGTCATAGTGTTCGTAGCAGTAGTCGTACTAGAATCAGTAGTAGTGCTAGCAGTATTAGCACGAGTAGTAGCAGAAGTAGTGCTAGTAGTAGTAGCGACAGTAGCAGTTGTCGTAGTAGTAGTAGTAGCGATAGCGAAAGCAGTAGCAGTAATTGTAGTAGAAGTCATGGTAGTAGTAGGAGAAGTTGTAGTCATAGTAGTAGTAGTAGAAATAGTAGTCCTAGTAGTAGTAGCAATAGTAGTCATAGTAGTTACAGTACTACAAATAGTAATTGTAGTAGTAGTAGTAGCAGTTGTAGTAGCAGCAGCAGAAGTTGTATTAGTAGTAGCTCTTATTATAACAGTAATAGTAGTAGTAGTAGTGGTAGTAGTCATAGCTACCGTAGTAGTAGTAGAAGTAGGGACTGTAGTAGTAGTAGTATCAGTAGTAGTAGCAGAAGTGGTAATAGCAACACTAATAGTGGTAGTATTAGTAGTAGTAGTAGAACAAGCATCAAGAGTGGCGGTAGCAGTAGTAGTAGCGACAACAGTAATAGTTATTGTCATAGTAGTAGTAGTAGTAGTAGCAGCTGTAGTGGTAGTAGTATGAGCAATAGTAGTTGAACTTGGAGTAGTAGTTATAACAGTGGCAGCAGTAGCAATATTTGTAGTAGTAGTAGTTGTTGCAGTATTAGGAGAAGCAGTAGTAGTTGTACCCGTAATATGAGATGCAGTAGTAGTTATAGTGTTAGTAGCAGTACTTGTAGCTGTACTAGTAGCAGAAGCGACTGTAGTAGGATAAGTAGCAGTAGTATTAGTAGCAATGGTAGTAGTAGCTATAGAACTGTCAGTAGTGGTAGTATTAGTACCAATAGACATACTAGCATCAGTACTAGTGATAGCTATTGTAGCTGTAGTAGTAGCAGAAGTAGTGGTAGTAGTAGTAGCAACAACTGTAGTAGCAGTAGTTGTAGTAGAAAAAATAGCAGTAGTTGTAGTAGAAGAAGTATTGGTAGTAGGAGAAGTTGTAGTAGTAGTAGTAGTAGTAGTAGTAGAAATAGTAGTCATAGTAGTAATAGCAATAGTAGTCATAGTAGTAGTAGTAGTACTAGTAATAGTAATTGTAGTTTTAGTTTTTTAGTAGTAGTAACAGCAGTAGCAGTAGTAGCAGAAGTACTAATAGTAGTAGTTGTTATTGTAGTTGAAGTCATAGCAGTAGTAGTAACAGAAGTAGTAGCAGTAGTAATAGTAGCCGGAGGCGTATTAGTAATAATAGTTGTAGTAGCAGTTGTAGAAGAAGTACTGTAGCAATAGTGGTTGTACTAATAGTAGAAGAAGTATTAGTAGTAGCAAAAGTAGTAAATGTAGTAGGTGTTGTAGTAGTTGTAATAGTAGCAGTAGGAGTAGTAGTTGTAGTAGTAGTAGTAGCATTAGTTGTAGCAGCAGCCGTAGTAGTAGTAACAGGAGTAGTAGAAGTAATCGTTGTAGCAGTTGTAGTAGCAATAGCAGTAGTAGTAGCAGTAGTAGTAGTAGTAGTGGAAGTAGGATTAGTTGTAGTAGTAGTTGTAGCAGTAGTATTAGTACTAGTCGTAGTAGCAGAAGTAGCAGAAGCAGAAGTGGCAGTAATAATAGTTGTAAGAGTAGTAGTAGCAGCAACAACAACATTAGTAGTAGTACTCGCAGTAGTAGTAGTAGTAGTAATAGGTGTAATAGTAGTAGTGGTAGTAGCAGAGGGAGCTATAGTAGTAATCGAAGTAGCAGTTGCAGTAGTAGTTGTAGCAGTAGTAGTAGGAGTAGGAGTTGTAGTACGAATAGGTGTAGGAGAAGGAGTAGTAGTAGGTTCAGTTTTAGGAGTAGTAGTAGCTGGAGTAGTAGCAGCAATTATAGTGGTAGTAGCTGTGGTAGCGGTAACAATAGTCATAGTAGTAGTGGCTATAGCTGTAGCCGTTGTAACAGTAATCGCAGTTGTAGTAATAGTATTAGTAATAGTAGCAGGAGTAATAGCAAAAGTAGTTATAGTTGGAGAAGTAGTAGTCATCATAGTAGTAGTAGCAGTCTTAGCAGTAGTAGCATTATTAGTAGAAGTCGTCATAGTTGTGGTAGTAGTATTAGTAGTAGAAGCAGCAGTTGTAGTAGTAGTAACAGTAGTAGTAGCAATAGTAGTAGCAGATTTAATAGTAGTCATAGTACTTGAAGTAGTAGTAGCACTGTTAGTATTAGTAGTAATAGTATTAGTAATAGTAGTATTGTTGTAGTAGTATTAGTTGTAGTAGTATTTATAGTTGCAGAAGTTATAGTTGCAGTAGTAGTTTTAGTAGTATTAGGCATAGTAGTAGTAGTAGTTGGAGTAGTAGTATTAGGAGTAGTAGTAGAAGTAGCAGTAGTTACAGTAGTGGAAGTAGTTGCAGTGGTAGTAATAATTGTTGTTGTAACAGTAGTAGCTGTAGAAGTAGTAGCAGCGGTAGAAGGTGTCACAGTAGTAGCAGTAGTGTTAGTAGTGGTAGTGGTTCCAGTAGTAGTAGTAGTAGAAGTAGTAGTAGGAGAAGTAGAAGTAGTAGTTGTAGCAATAGTAGTAGTGCTAGTAGTAGCAGTAGCAGTAGTAATTATTGTAGTAGTTGTTGTAGTAGTCATAGTAGTAGTCATAGTAGTAATAGTAGAAGCCGCCGTGGCCGTAATAGTAATAGTAGCAGTCTTAGCAGTCATTGTAGTAGCAGTAGCAGCAGCAATAGTGGTAGAAATAGTAGTAGAAGTAGTAGTATTACTTGAAGTAGCAGTAATAGTGGGAGTAGTCGCAATAATAGTTGTAGCAGAAGTAGTAGTTGCAACTGTAGTATTAGTAGGAGTAGCGATAGTAGTAGAAGTTGTTTTAGCAAAGTAGTAGTGTAGCTGAAGTAATAGTAGTAGTCGTAGTAGTAGTAGCAGTCATAGTAATAGTAGTAGTAGCAGTAGCAATAGTTATTGTAGCAGTAGTGGTTATTATTATAATAGTAGCAGATGTTGCTGCAGCTACAGTAGTAGTAGTAGCAGCACTAGTTGTTGCAGTAGTTGCTGCAGTAGTTGCACTAGTAGCATCAATAGTAGCAGTAGTTGTAGTTGTTGTTGTTGTAGTAGTAGCAGTTGAAGTAGTAGTTGTAGTGTTTTTTGTAATGATAGTAGCAGTAGCAGTAGTAGTAGGTGTTGTAGCAGAAGTAGTAGTGGTAGTAGTAGTAGTAGCAGAAGCAGTAGCAGTAGTAGTAGTAGTAGTAGTGGCAGTTATTGTAGTAGTCGTAGTGGTAGTCATGGTAGTTGTAGTAGTAGTAGTAGTACTTGCAGTAGAAGTGGTCACAGTAGTAGTACCAATAGGAGAGGTAGAAGCAGTAGTGGTATTAGCAGGAGCAGCAACAACATAAGCAGCAGCAGTAGCGGTAGTGGTAGGAGTAGCAGTCTCAATAGTAGTAGTAGCTGCCACAATAGTAGTAGTTGTAGTAGTTGCAGTCTCAATAGTAGCAGTAGTTGTAGTCTAGTAGTATTATTAATAGTAGCTAGAAGGACAACAGTTGTAGTAGTAGCAGCAGTAGCTGTAATAGTAGCAATAGTAGTAGCAGTAGTAGTGGTAGTAGCAGTTGTAGTGGCAGTAGCAGCCGCAGAGACTATAGTTGTTGGAGTGGAAGTAGTAGTAGTTGTCGTTGTAGTAGTAGTAGTAGTAGTAGTAGCTATAGCCACAGTAGTAGTAGTAGTAATAGTTATTGTAGCAAAAGTAGTAGTAGTAGTTGTATTAGTAGTAGTAATAGTAGTAGTAGTGGTAGTGGTAGTAGAAGTAGTAGTACTAGTAATGGGACTAGTAGTAGCAATAGTAGTAGTAGTAGCAGTAATAGCAGCAGTAGTAGTAAAAGTAGTAACAGTTGTAGTAGTAGTAGTAGCAGCAACAACAGTAGTAGCAGATGTAGGACTAGCAGTAATAGCAGCAGGAGTAGTAGTAGTAGTAGTAGTGGTACTAGTAGTAGTAGTAGTCATTGTACTAATAGTAGTAATAGCAGCTGAAGTAGTTGTAGTAGTCATTATAATTGTAGTAATAGTAGCAAAAGTAGTTGCAGTAGTAGTTGTAGTTGTCATAGTTTTTGTAGTAGTAGCAGTAGTACAAGAGGTAGGAGCAGGAGTCACAGTAGGAGTAGAAGTAGTAATATTAGTAGTAATAGTATGCGCATTAGTAGTAGTAGTACTAACAATAGTAGCAGCAGTAGTAGCGGCAATTGTCTTGGTAGTAGTAGTGGCAGCGGCAACAATAGTAGTAGTAGTAGTTGTTGTAGTAGCAATAACAGCAGCAGTAGTAGTAGAACTAGCAATAGTTGTTGTAGCAGTAATAGTAGTAGTAGTAAAACTAGTAGTAATAGTAGCTGTTGTAGTCGATGAAGTTGTAGTAGTACCAGTAGCAGTACTAGTCATCATAGAAGATGTAGCAGTAGAAGCATGAGTTGCCGGAGTAGTAGGAGTACTAACTATTGCAGTAGCAATAGTTGTAGCATAAGCAGTAGTAGCAGTAGTAGTAGTAGTAGTAGTATTACTATCAGTATTAGTAGTAGAAGTTTTGGTAATTGTAGTATTATAGTTGTTGTTTTAGTTGTTGTAGTACCTTTAGTAGTAGTTGTTGCTGTAGTAGTAGTAGTTGTTGTTGTAGGAGTAGTAGTAGAAGTAGCCATTGTATCAGTAGTTGCAGTAGTTATACTTGTAGTAGTAGTAGTAGTCATAGTAGTAGTAGAAGTAGTAAGAGCAGCAGGCAGCAGCAGTAGTAGCAGTAGCAAGAGAAGTAGCACTAGCATTAGCAGTACCTGTAGTAGCTGTGGTAGTAGTAGTAGCAGTATTAGCAGTAGTAGCTGCAGTAGTAGTAGTAGTAGCAGTAGTAGTAGCAATAGTGGTAGCATATGTAGTAGTAGTCGTATTTGAGGTAGTAGTAGCACTATTTTAGCACTGCTATTACTAGTAGTAGTAGTATTGTAGTAGTAGTATTAGTAATAATAGTATTGTAGTAGTAGTATTAGTTGTAGTAGTATTTATAGCAGTAGAAGTTATAGTTGTAGTAGTAGTTTTAGTAGTAGAAGGCGTAGTAGTAGAAGCAGTTGGAGTTGTAGTATTACGAGTAGTAGTAGAAGTAGTAGTAGTAGCAGTTGTTGCAGTAGTGGAAGTAGTAGCAGTGGTAGTAGTAGTAGTAGTAGTAGTAGTAGTAGTAGTAGTAGTAGTAGTAGTAGTAGTAGTAGAAACAGCAGTAGTAGCAGAAGTAGTCACAATAGTAGCAGTAGTGTCAGTAGTAGCAGTAGTACCAGTAGTAGTACTAGTAGAAGTAGTAGGAGGAGAAGAAGTAGAAGTAGTAGTTGTAGCAATAGTAGTAGTAGTAGTAGTAGTAGTAGTAGTAGCGGCAACAGTAGTAATTGTAATAGTAGTTGTTGTAGTACTTGTAGTAGTAGCTGTAGTAGCCATAGTGGCAGTTGTAGCAGGGTAGCCATCTTAGCAATCGTGGCAGTAGTAGTAGTAGCTGCAATAGTAGTAGAAATAGCAGTAGAAGTAGTAGTAGCTATTGTAGTAGCAATAATAGTAATAGCAATTGCAATAATAGTTGTAGCAGCAGTAGTAGTTGCAACTATAATATTAGTAGGAGTAGCGGTAGTAGTAGTAGCTGAGGTAGTAGCAATAGTAACAGTAGTAGGAGGAGTAGTAGTTGTAGCTTAAATAATAGCAAAAGTAGTATTCGTATTTTTAGTAGCAGTAGTAGTAGCAATTGTTTTAGCAATAGGAAAAGTAGCGGCAACAACAACAGCAGTAGTAGTGTAGTAGTAGTAATAGTAGTAGTCGTAATAGTAATAGCAGTCGTAGTAATAGTAGCAGTAGCAGTAGCAGTAGCAGTAGTTGTTGTAGCAGTAGTGGTTATTGTTGTAATAATATTAGTAGTAGTTGTGGTAGTAGTAGCAAAAGTATTAGTAGCAGGTGAAGCAGAATTAGTTGTGTTAATAGTAGTAGTAGTCGGACCGATAGTTGCAACAGTAGTAGTAGTAGTTGCAGTTGTAGTAGTGGTAGTAGTTGTTGTTGTAGTAGTAGCTGTAATAGTTGCCATTGTAGCAGTTGAAGTATTAGGAATAGAAGTAGTTATAGAAATAGAAGTAATCAGAGTAATAGTATTAATAGTAGTAGTAGTAGTAGAAGTGGTGTAGCAATAGTAGTTGTTGTAGTAGTAATGGTAGTAGTGGTACCCATAGTAATAGAAGTTGTAGTAGCAGCAGCAGTAGTAGCAGTCATAGTAGTAGCAGTAGTAGCAACAGTAGGAGTAGTAGTAGTTGCAGTAGTAGTAATAGTAGTAGTAGCAGTAGCAGTAGTTGTAGCAATTGCATAAGTAGAAGTAGTAGTAGTAGTTGGAGAAGTAGTAGTAGTTGTTATTGTAGGAGAAGTGGAAGTAGTGGTCTTAGTAGTAGTAAAAGTCATAGTAGTAGCTGTAGTAGTTATAGTGGTGGTACTAGTGGAGCAATAGTGGTAAAAGTAGTTGCAGTAGTAGTAGTTGTTGTAGTAGCAATAGAAGCATTAGTGGAAGCGGTAGTAGTAATAGTAGTAGTAGCAGCAGCAGTTGTAGCCATAGTAGGAGAAATAGTAGCAGTAGCAGCAATAACAATAGCAGTAGTAGTAGTATCAGTAGGCGCAGTAGTTGTGGTAGTAGTTGTGGCAGTAGTGGTAGTAGTTGAACTAGTAGTAGTAGTAGTCGTAGTAGTTGTAGTACTAGTAGCAGTAGTAGCTGCAGCATTAATAATAGTAGTAGTAGCAAGAGTGACAGCAGTAGCACAAGTAGTAGTAGTAGAAGCGGTAGTAGTACCAGTAGTAGTAGTAGTAGTAGTAGTAGCAAAAGTAGTAGCCGTAGTAGTAGTAGAAGTAGGAGAAGTAGGAGAATTAGTAGGAGTAGTAGTAGAAGTAGTGGAATAGTCACAGTAGTAGCAGCAATAGTAGTAGTTGTAATAGCAGCAGCAGTAGGAGAAGTAGTAGTTGTTGTATTAGTCGAAGTAGCAGCTGCAGCAATAATAGCAGTAGCAGTAGCAGTTGTAATGGTGGCAGTAGTACTAGTAGTAGTAGTTGAATTAGTAGCCTGTTAGTAGCAGCAGCAATAGCAGTAGTTGTAGTAGTAGTAGTAGGGGTTGGGGTAGGAGTTGCAATTGGAGTAGTACTAGTTGGAGTATTGGTGGTGGCAAAAGTAGCAATCGCAGTAGTAGTTGAAATTGTAGTCGTAGTAGTAGAATTAGGAGTGGTAGTTTGAGTACTAATTGGAGTTGTAGTTGTAGTAATAGTAGTAGGAGTATTAGTCATTGCAGTAGTTGGACTAGGCATTGGAATAGTAGTAGTCGTAGTAGTGTAGTAGTAGTAGGAGTAGCAGTTGTCGTAGGTGTTGGAGTAGGAGTTTTAGTTGGAGTAGTAGTAGTAGTAATAGTAGCATTAATATTAGTAGTAGTTGTACTAGTAGTAGGAGTAGTAGTAGTAGTAGCAATTTTACTGGTAGTGCAAGTAGTAGTAGTAGTAGTAGTCGTAGTATTAGTAGGAGAAGTCATGGTAGTAGTAGCACTAGTAGTAGGAGCAGTTGTTGTAGTAGTAGTGGTAATAGTAGAAGCAGCAGCAGCTGTAGTACTACTACTACTAATAGTTGCAGTTATAGGAGGAGTTGGAATAGAAGTAGTAATAGGAGTAGTGGTAGTTGGAGTTGGGGCAGTAGTAGTGGTAGTAGGAGTTGTAGTAGTTGTACGAGTTGGAGTTGGAGATATAGTAGCAATAGTAGTAGTAGTAGCAGTAGAGGGTGTAGTAGTACTAGTACTAGTACTAATAGTAGTAGTTGGAGTAGGAGTAGTAGTAGGAGTTATAGTAGTAGTAGTAGTAGTATTAGGAGTAGTAGTTGTAGTGTTAGTATTAATTTTAGTAGTAGCAGTTGTAGGAGGAGTTGTAGTAGTAACTGCAGCAGCAGTAGTAAAAGTAGTAGTAGTAGTAGTAGTAGTATTAGCAGTAGGAGCCGGTGTAATAGTAGTAGGAGTAGCAGAAGTCATCATAGTAGTAGCACTAGTTGTAGTAGCTGTAGTAGCTGTAGTAGTTGTACGAGTTGTAGTAGGAGTAGTTGTTGTCATATTAGTAGTAGAAGTAGGAGCAGTGGTAGTAGTTGGAGCCGGTGTAGTAGTAGTAGTAGCAAAAGTCGGGGTAGTAGTAGCACTCGTTGTAGTAGCAACAGTAGTTGTAGGAGTAGTAGTAGGAGTTGTTGTTGTAGTAGTAATGGTAATAGTAGTAGTAGTAGTGGTTGTAGTAGTAGCAGTGGTAGTAGTAGTCGCAGTAGTTGTCGTAGTAGTTGCAGTAGTAGTATCAGTAGGAGAAGTAGAAGCAGTAGTAGTATTAGTAGCACTAGCAGCAACAGAAGCAGCAGCAGCAGCAGTAGTAGTAGTTGTCTCAGTAATAGTAGTAGTAGCAATAGCAATAGTAGTAGTAGTAGTAGTTGGAGTCTCAGTAGTAGTAGTCTTAGTAGTCATATTAGTAGTAGCAGTTAGAAGAGCAGCAGTAGTAATAGTAGTAGCAGTAGTAGTAATAGTAGCAATAGTAGTAGCGATTGTAGTGGTAGTAGTAGTTGTAGTAGCAGTAGCAGCCAGAGAAACTGTAATTGTTGGAGTGGATGTAGTAGTAGTCGTAGTAGTAGTAGTTGTTGTAGTAGTAGCTATAGCCACAATAATAGTAGCAATACTAGTCATAGCAAACGTAGTAATAGTAGTAGTATTAGTAATCGTATGAGTAGTAATAGTTGTAGTAGTTGTAGAAGTAGTAGTAGTAGTAATTGGACTATTAGTAGCAATAGTGGTAGAAGTAGCAGTAGTAGTAGTAGTAGTAGTAGAAGTAGCAGCAGTGGCAATAGTAGTAGTAGTCGTAGTAGCAGCAGTAGTAGCAGATGTAGAAGTAACAGTAATAATAGTAGTAGTAGTAGTGGTAGTAGTAATTGTAGCTATTATTGTTATTGGAGAAGTAGCCGTAGAAGTATTAGTAGAAGTTGTATTTGTTGTTATAGTAATACTAGTAGAAGTTGTAGTAGTAGTAATACTCGTACATGTAGTATTAGTAGTAGTAGAAGTATTATTAGTTGCATTAGAAGTAGTAGTAGTAGCAGTATTAGTAAGAGTAGAAATTCTATTAGGAGAAGTACTAGTAGTTGCAGAAGTAGTAGCGACAGCTATAGTAGTATTTGTAGTAGCAGCAATAGCACTAGTTGTTGTAGTAACAGTTGTAGTAGTAGTTGAGTAGTAGTAGCAGAATTAGTAGCAATTGTAATAGTAGCAGTAGTAGTAGTGGCAACAGCAGCAGCAGTAGTGTGGTAGTAGTAGTAATAGTTGCAGCTGTAGTATTATAGTAGTAGTCGTAGTAGTAGCAATAGCAAAAGTCATTGTAGCTATAGTTGTAGCAGTAGGAGAAGTTGTGGTAGTTGTAGTACCGGTAGCAACATCAGTAGTATTAGTAGTAGTTGCAGTACTAGTAGTAGTATTAGTAGCTTTAGCAATAGTAATTATAGAAGTTGTATTAATAATAGTAGTAGTAGTTGTTGTTGTAGTAGTAGTAGTAGTAGTAGTAGTAGCAACAGCAGTAGAAATCGTAGTAATGGTAGTAGTAGAATTAGTAGTTGTATTAGGAGTGGTTGTTGTACTATTGGTTGTGGTAGTAGAAGTATTAGTAGTAGTAGACATAGTAGTGGTAGTAGTAGTGGTAGTAGTTGTATTAATAGTAGTAGTAGAAGTTGTAGTACTAATAGTAATACTAGTGTCAACAATAGTTGTAGTAGGTGTTGGAGTAGGAGTAGTAGTAGCAGTAGTACTAGTTGGAGTATTGGTAGTGGCAGTTGTAGCTGTAGTAGTAGTGGTGGTAGTAGCAGTAGTAGTTGAAGTAGTAGGTGTTGGAGTAGTAGTAGTAGTAGGTGTTGGAGTAGGAGTAGTAGTAGTAGTCTTAGTATTAGTAGTAGCATTACGAGTAGTAAGACAAGTAGTAGTAGTAGCAATTGTACTATTAGTACAAGTAATATAGTAGTAGTAGTAGCAGTAGTAGTGGTGGTAGTAGTAGTAGTAGTCGTATTTGTAGTAGAAGTTGTAATAGTAGTAGTAATAGGAGGTGTAGTAGTAGTAGTAGTAGTAGCAAAAGTCATGGTATAGTAGAGCTAGTTGTAGAAGCAGTTGTAGTTATAGGAGTAGTAGTTGGAGTAGGGGCAGTAGAAGTGCTTGGAGTTGTAGTAGCTGTAGGAGTTCCAGTAGGAGTAGTAGTAGCTGTGGTAGTAGTAGCAGTAGGGGAAGTAGTAGTAGGAGTAGAAGTAGAAGTAGGAGGAGGAGGAGTAGTAGTAGTAGCAGTTGTAGTAGTAGCTGCAGCAGCAGTAGGAGACGGTATAGTAGTAGTAGAAGTAGCACAAGTCGTGGTAGTAGTAGCACTAGTTGTGGTTGTAGTTGCAGTTGTAGGAGAAGTAGTAGTAGTAGTTGTTGTAGTTGTAATGGTAATAGTAGTAGTAGTAGTATTAGTAGTAGAAGTAGTAGTAGTGGTAGTAGTAGGAGCCGGTGTAATAGTAGTAGTAGTAGAGAAAGTCGTGGTAGTAGAACCACTAGTTGTAGTAGCATTAGCACTTGTACGAGTAGAAGTAGGAGTAGTTGTTGTAGTAGTAATGGTAATAGTAGCATTAGTAGTAGTAATTAAGGTAGTATTAGGAGTAGTAGTATTAGGAGCAGTAGTAATAGTTGTAGCAGTGCTAGTAGTAGTAGTAGCAGGAGTAGTAGTAGCAATAGCAGTAGTAGTAGTAATGTTAGGCGTAGTTGTAGTACTAGCAATAGTATTCGGTGTAGTTGTAGTAGTAGCAGTAGTAGTAGTCATAGCAGTAGCTGAAGTAGTAGTAGTAGCGGCTGTAGTAATAATTATAGTCGTCGTAGAAGTAGCAATAGTAGTAGCTATTGTGGTAGTAGTATTAGCAGCAGTGGTTGAACTAGGAGTAGTAGTTGTGGCAGTGGTAGTAGTAGTTACTTTTGTGGTAGTAGTAGTAGCAGAAGCAGCAGTAGTAGTAGTAGCCGTAGTAGGAGATGCAGTAGTAGTAGCAGACGTAGCAGTAGTCGGCGACGTAGTGGTTGTATTAGTTGTAGTAGTATCAGCAGCTATAGAAGTGTTACTAGTCATAGTACTAGCATCATCAGTAGTGCTAGAAGTAGTAACAGTAGTAGTAGCAGAAGTAGTGGCAGAAGTAGTAGCAACAGTAGTAGTTTTAATAGTAGTAGTAGTAGCAATAGCGAAAGCAGTCGCAGTAATTGTTGTGGAACACGTAGTAATAGTAGGAGAAGTTGTAGGAGGAGTAGTAGTAGTTGAAATAGTAGTAATAGTAGTCGTAGTAGTAGTAGCAATATTAGTCGTAGTAGTTATAGTACTACTAACAGTAATTGTAGTAGTAGTAGCAGTTGCAGCAATAGTAGTAGTAGTAATTGGCAGTTGCAGCAATAGTAGTAATAGTAGTAATTGTTGCTGTTGTAGTATTAGGAGTAGTGGTAATAGTCATGGTAGTAGTAGTAGTAGTAGAAGTAGTAGTAGTAGAAATAGTCGTGGTGGTAGTAGTAGTAGTAGTTGTTGTTGTTGTTGTTGTAGTAGTTGTGGTAATAGTCGTAGCAAGAGCAGTAGTAGCAGTTGTAGTAGTAGAAAGTGTAGTAGTACCAATTATAGTAGTAGAAGTCATAGTAGCAGTAGTTGTAGTAGTGATAGAGGTAGTTGTAGTGGTAGTAGTGGTAGCTGCAATAGTAGCAGTAGCAGTCATTGTAGTTGTAGCAGTAGTACTCGTAGTAGCAATAGTAGTAGTAGTAGAAGTCATAGCAGAGTAGCCGAAGTAGTAGTAGCAGTGTAGTGGCAATAGTAGTCGCAGCTACCGTAGTAGTAGTAGTAGTAGTAATTATAGTCGGAGTAGTGGCAGGAATAGTTGCAGTACTATTACTAGTAGTAGCAGTGATAGTAGTAGCAACAAAAATAGTAGGAGTAGCAATAGTAGTAGTAACAGAAGTAGTAGCAGTAATAATAGTAGCGGGAGACGTATTAGTAGTAGTAGTTCTAGTAGGAGTAGTAGAAGAAGTAGTGTAGCAGTAGTGGTTGTACTAGTTGTAGAAGCAGTATTAGCAGTAGCAAAAGTAGTAACAGTAGTACGTGTAGTATTGGTTGTAATTGTAGTAGTAGGAGTAGTAGTTGTAGTAGTAGTAGTAGTATTAGGCGTTGTTGTAGTAGTAGCAGCAGTAGTAGTAGTATCAGTACCAGAAGTTGTAGTACTAGTCACGACTGTAGTAATAGTTATACTAATAGTAGAAGTAGCAATAGTAGTAGCAGTAGTGGTAGTTGTATTAACAGTAGTGGTTGAACTAGGAGTAGTAGTTGTAGCTTGGGTAGTAGTAGTTTATTTGTAGTAGTAGTAGTAGTAGAAGCAGTAGTAGTAGCATAGGTAGCAGTAGTAGTAGCATAGGAATTAGTAGTAGGAGAAGTGGAGGTAGTATTCGTAGCAATAGTAGCAGCAGCTGTAGAAGTGTTGCTAGTCATAGTATTAGTAGCAGTAGTCGTACTATCATCAGTAGTAGTGCTAGCAGTAGTAGCAGTAGTAGTAGTAGAAGTAGTGGTAGTAGTAGTAGAAGCAGTAGTAGTTGTAGTAGTAATAGTAGTAGCAATAGTGAAAGCAATAGCAGTAATTGTAGTAGAAGACATAGTAGTTGTAGGAGAAGTTGTTGTAGTCATAGTTGTAGTAGCAATACTAGTTGTAGTCGTTATAGTACTAATAATATTAATTGTAGTAGTAGTAGCAGTTATAGCAGTAGTAGCAGTTATAGCAGTAGTAGCAGAAGTTGTAATAGTAGTAGTTGTTATTATAGCAGTAGTCATAATAGTAGTAGTAGTAGTAGAAGTAGTAGCAGTAGTAGTAGCAGAACTGGTAATAGCAGCACTAATAGGGGCAGTATTAGTAGTAGTAGAAGAAGAAGCATCAGGAGTGGTAGTAGCAGTAGTAGTAGAAGAAGTAGTAGTAGTAGTAGTAGCGACAGCAGTATTAGTTATAGTCTTAGTAGCACTAGTAGTAGTAGTAGCTGTAGTGGTAGTAGTATTAGCAATAGTAGTTGAACTAGGAGTTGTAGTTATAGCAGTGGTAGCAGTAGTAGTATTTGTAGCAGTAGTAGTTGTTATAGTAGTAGGAGCAGTAGTAGTTGTACCCGTAGTATGAGATGCAATAGTAGTTATAGTATTAGTAGTAGTAGTTGTAGCTGTACTAGTAGTAGAACTAGTGGTAGTATTAGTAGTAGTGGTAGTAGTAGTTATAGAACTGTTAGTAGTGGTAGTATTAGTTACAGTAGACGTACTAGCATCAGTACTAGTGGTAGCTATAGTAGCGATCGTAGTAGCAGAAGTAGTGGTACTAGTAGTAGCAACAACTGCAATAGTAGTAGTAGTACTATGAATAGCCGAAGAAAAAGCAATAGTTGTAGTAGAAGAAGTAGTGGTAGTAGGAGAAGTTGTAGGAGTAGTAGTAGTAGTAGAAATAGTAGTCATAGTAGTTATCGATATAGTAGTAGCAGTAGTAGTAGTACTAGTAACAGCAATTGTAGTATTAGTTTTATTAGTAGTAGCAGCAGCAGTAGCAGTAGTAGCAGAAGTAGTAATAGTATTAGTTGTTATTGTAGTTGAAGTCATAGTAGCAGTAGTTATTGTACTAGTCGTAGTAGTATCAGTAGTTGTAGCAGTAGTAGAAGTAGTATTAGTAGTAGTGGCAGAAGTAGTAATAGCATGACTAATAGTCCCAGTATTAGTGGTAGTAGTAGAAGCAGCAGCAAGAGTGGTAGTAGTTGTAGTAGTAGAAGCAACAGTAGCAACTATAGAAGTAGGAGTGGTAGTAATAGTAGGGGCGATAGTAGCAGTAGTAGGAGTAGTAGCAGCAGCAGTTGAAGTATAAATAGTAGTAGTTGTTGTAGTAGTCGTAGTATCAGTAGTGGAAGTGGTGGTTGTAGTAGTAGTAGTAGTTGGATTGGTATGAGTAGTAGCGATAGTAGTTGTAGCAATAGTAGTGGTAGTAGTAGTTGTAGTAGTAGCTGTTGTTGTTGTTGTTGTAGTAGTAGTTATGGTAATAGTAGTAGCAGTAGTAGCAGTTATACTAGTAGCAACTGTAGTAGTACCAGTAGTAGTAGTAGAAGTCATAGTAGCAGCAGTTGTTATAGTGGCAGTGGTAGTTGTAGCGGTAGTAGTGGTAGCTACAATAGTAGTAGTAGCAGTCATTGCAATGGTAGCAATAGTGCCCGTCGTAGCAATAGTAGTAGTAGTAGTAGTCATAGTAGAGTAGCAAAAATATTAGTAGTAGTGTAGCGACATAGTAGTAGTAGTAGTATTAGTAGCAGTAGTTGTAGTAGTAGTAGTAGTAGTAGTAGTAGTAGTAGTCATAGCAGTGGTAGTAATAGTTGCAGTACTATTACTAGTAGTAGCAGTGATAGTGGTAGCAACTGAAATAGTAGGAGTAGCAGTAGTAGGAGTAACAGAAGTAGTAGCAGTACTAATAGTAGTGGGAGACGTATTCGTAGTAGCAGTTGTAGTAGCAATAATAGAAGAAGTCGTGTAGCTGTAGTGGTTCTACTAGCAATATAAGCAGTATTAGTAGTAGCAAAAGTAGTAATAGTAGTAG
Organism: Trichopus zeylanicus subsp. travancoricus; assembly: GCA_005019695.1. Lineage (NCBI taxonomy): Eukaryota > Viridiplantae > Streptophyta > Magnoliopsida > Dioscoreales > Dioscoreaceae > Trichopus > Trichopus zeylanicus. The sequence goes on along the minus strand of RXID01021425.1, from coordinate 171,447 downwards.
GTGTAGTAGTAGTTGTGATAGTGGCAGTTGAAGAAGTTGTTGTAGTAGTAGTAGTAGTAGAAATAGTAGTCGTAGTAGTAGCAGCAATGTCATAGTAGTTATAGTACTACTAATAGTAATTGTAGTAGTTGTAGTAGTTGTATCAGTAGTATCAGAAGTTGTGATAGTAGTAGTTCTTATTATAGCAGTGTAGTAGTGCTTGTAGTCATAGCAACCATAGTAGTAGTAGAAGTAGTTGCTATATTAGTATTAGTAACAATAGTAGTAGCAGAAGTGGTAATAGTAACAATAATAGGGGCAATATTAGTAGTAGTAGTAGAAGAAGAATCAGGAGTGGTAGTAGCAGTAGTAGTAGCGATAACAGTAATAGTTATAATCGTAGTAGCAGTAGTAGTAGTTGTGGTAGTAGTACTAGCAATAGTTGTTGAACTAGGAGTGGTAGTTATGGTAGTGGTAGCAGTAGTAGTATTTGTAGTAGTAGTTGTTGTTGTTGTTGTAGTAGAAGCAATAATAGTTGTACCCATAGTATGAGATGTAGTAGTAGTTATAGTATTAGTAGCAGTAGTTGTAGCTATACTAGTAGCAGAAGTAGTAGTAGTAGGAGTAGTGGTAGTATTAGTAGCAGTGGTAGTAATAGCTGTAGAACTGTTAGTAGTGGTAGTATTAGTAGTAGTAGACGTACTAGAATCAGTACTAATGGTAGCTATAGTAGCAGTAGTTGTAGCAGAAGTAGTGGTAGTAGTAGTAGTAGTAGTAGTAGTAGTATTCGAATAAATAGCAGTAGTTGTAGTAGAAGAAGTAGTGGTAGTTGGAGTAGTTGTAGTAGTAGTAGTAGTAGCAGAAATAATAGTTGCAGTGGTAATAGCAATAGTAGTCATAGTAGTAGTAGTACTAGTAATAGTAATTGTAGTATTTTTTTTATTAGTAGTATCAACAGCAGTAGCAGTAGTAGCAGAAGTTGTAGTAGTAGTAGTTGTTATTGTAGTTGAAGTCATAGTTGTAGTAGTAGTTGTTGTTGTACAAGCTGTAGTAGAAGTAGAAGTTGTAGTTATAGTAGAAGTAGTAATAGCAACACTAATAGGCGCAGTATTAGTGGTAGTAGTTGTAGTAGTAGAAGCACCAGAAGCAGTTGTAGAAGTAGGAGTGGTAGTAATAGTTGGGGTGATTGCAGCAGCAGTAGGAGTAGCAGTAGCAGTAGTAGAAGTATAAGTAGTAGTAGTTGTTGTGGTAGTCGTAGTATCGGTAATGGCAGTAGTGGTTGTAGTACTAGTTGTAGTTGGAGCAGTAGGAGTAGTAGCGGTAGCAGTAGTAGCATTAATAGTAGCAATAGTAGTGGTAGTAGTAGTAGTCGTCGTTGTTGTTATTGTTGTTATAGTAGTTTTTGAAACAGTAGTAGCAGCAGTAGTCGTAGCAATAGTAGCAGTTGTAGTAGTAGCAACTATAGTAGTACCAGTAGTATTTGTAGAAGTCATAGTAGCAATAGTTGCAATAGTGGTAGTGGTAGTTGTAGTGGTAGTAGTGGTAGCAACAATAGTAGTAGTAGAAGTCGTTGTAGTGGTAGCAGTAGTACCCGTAGTAGCAATAGTAGTAGTAGTCGCAGTCATAGCAGAGTAGCAAAAGTAGTAGTAATAGTGTAGCGGTAATAGTAGTAGCAGCAACAACAGTAGTAGTAGTAGAAGTAGTAGTCATAGCAGTGGTCGTAATAGTTGCAGTACTATTACTAGTAGTAGCAGTGATAGTGGTAGCAGCAAAAATAATAGTAGTAGTAGCAGTAGTAGTAGTAAGTAAAGTAATGGCAGTAGTAAGACTAGAGGGAGATGTATTAGTAGTAGCAGTTGTAGTAGCAGTAATAGAAGAAGTAGTGTAGAAATAGTGGTTGTACTAGTAGTAGAAGCAGCATAAGTAGTAGCAAAAGTAGTAATAGTAGTAGGTGCAGTAATAGTTGTAATAGTAGCAATAGGAGTAGTAGTTGTAGTAGTAGTAGTCGTATTAGCAGTAGTAGCAGCAATAGTAGTGGTAATAGGAGTAGTAGAAGTAATAATTGTAGTAGTAGCAGTAGCAATAGCAGTAGTAGTAGCAGTAGTAGCAGTCCTAGTAGTAGTAGTAGTAGTAGTAGGATTAGTTGTAGTAGTAATCGTAGCAGCATTATTAGTAGTAGTCATAGTAGCAATAGTAGCAAAAGTAGAAGTAGTTGTAATAATAGTTGTAATAGTAGTAGTAGCAGTAGTAGTAGTAGTAGTCACAGTTGTAGTAGCGTAATAGGTAGTAGTAGTAGTCGTAGTAACACAAGGAGCTATTGTAGTAATAGTAGTACTAGCAGTAGTTGTTGTTGTTGTAGCAGTGGCTGTAGGAGTAGGAGTTGAAGTACGAATTGGTGTAGGAAAAGTAGTAGTAGTAGGTGCCGAATTAAGAGTAGTAGTAGCTGTAGTAGTAGTAGCAGCAGTAGCAGCAATTGTAGTGGTAGTAGCTATGGTAGAGGCAACAATTGTAGTAGTAGTAGTAGTAGTAGTAGGGCCAGCAGTAGTAGTAGTCATTATAGCGGTAATCATAGTTGTAGTAATAGTAGTAGTAGTAGTAGCAAAAGTAGTTGTAGTTGGAGAAGTAGTAGTCATCACAGTAGTAGTAGCCGTCTTAGCAGTAGTACCATTAGCAGCAGAAGTCGTCATAGTTGTAGTAGTAGTATTAGCAGTAGTAGCACCAGTTGTAGTAGTAGTAGCAGTAGTAGTAGCAATACTAGTAGCAGATGTAATAGTAGTTGTAGTACTTGAAGTAGTAGTAGCACTGTGAGTATTAGTAGCAATAGTATTAGTAATAGTAGTATTGTAGTAGTAGTATTAGTGTTAGTAGTATTTATAGTAACAAAAGTTATAGTTGTAGTAGTAGTTTTAGTAGTATTAGGCATAGTAGTAGCAGTGGTAGTAGTGGTTGTTGTTGTAGCAGTAGTAGCATAATGAGTAGAAGTAGGAGAAGTAGTAGGAGTAGTAATAGTAGCAGAAGAAGTAGTCGTAGTAGTAGTAGTTGCAGTTGTAGTAGCAGAAGGAGAAGTAATAGGAGTAATTATATTAGATGCAATAGCGGCAACTGCAATTGTAGCAGGAGAAGTAGTAGCAGTAGTAGTGGCAATAGCGGCAGCAGTAGTAGTTGTAGTAGTAATAGCCGCATTAGTACTAGTAGTAGTTACGGTAGTACCTGTATTAGTAGCAGTAGCATAGCAGCAGCAATAGTAGTAGTAGTAGTAGCAGCAGCAAAGGTAGTAGTGGTTGGAATAGTAGTGGTAGGAGTAGTACTATTTGGAGTATTGGTAGTGGAAGTAGTAGCTATAGTAGTAGTGGTAGTAGTAGTAGTAGTTGAAGTAGTAGTAGTAGTAGTAGTAGTCTTATGAGTAGTGGTTGGAGTAGTAGTAATAGTAGTAGAAGTAGTAGTAGTTGCAATAGTAGGACTAGGCATTGGAATAGTAGTAGTAGTAGTAGTAGTAGTAGCAGTAGTAGGAGGTGTAGTAGTGGTTGTAGGTGTTGGAGTAGGAGTAGTAGTAGTAGTGTTAGTATTAGTAGTAGCATACTAATAGTAGTAGGAGGAGGAGTTGTAGCAATTGTACTAGTAGTACAAGTAGTAGTTGCAGTAGTAGTAGTAGTAGTAATAGTAGTAGTAGTAGGAGTCGTAATAGTAGTAGTTGTAGTAGCAAAAGTCATGGTAGTAGGAGCACTATTAGTAGGAGCAGTAGTAGTTGTAGGAGTAGTAGTACGAGTAGCTGTTGTTGTACTAGTAGTAATAGTAGCAGCTGTAGTAGTAGGCGGAGTTGGAATAGAAGTAGAAATAGGAGGAGTAGTAGTTGGAGTAGGGCTAGCAGTAGTAGTAGGAGTTGTAGTAGCTATAGGAGTCAGAGTAGGAGTCGTAGTAGCAGTAGTAGTAGTGGCAGCTGAAGTAGTAGTAGTAGCAGTAGGGGGAGTAGTAGTAGTAGTAGTAGTAGTAGTTGTTGTTGTTGTAGTAGTAGTAGTAGTAGTAGGAGTACTTGTGCGAGTAGTAGTAATAGGAGTAGTTGTAGTAGTATAGTAGTAGTAGTAGTTGTAGTAGTAGTAGTAGGAGTAGTTGTACCAATAGTAGTATTAGAAGTAGTAGTTGTAGCAGCAGTAGAAGTAGCAGTTGTAGCAGTAGTAGTACTATTAGGAGTTGTCGTAGTAGTCGTAGTGGTAGTAGCAGCAGCAGTAGTAGTCGTACCAATAGTAGCAACAATTGTTGTAGTAGTAGTAGTTATAGCAGTAGCTATAGTTGCAGTAGTTATAGCTGGGGCAGTAGTAGCTGTAGCAATAGTATTAGGAGAAGTAGTAGTGGTAGTAGTAATTGTAGGAGTAGTAGTATTAGTAGCAGCAGTTGTAGTAGTAGTAGCAATTGTAGCAGAAGTAGCAATAGTACTAGTTGTAGGAGTAGTAGTAGTAGTCACGCTAGTCGTAGTAATAGTAGTAGTAGCACTAGTGACAACAATAGCAGCATAGTAATAGTCGTAGTAGTTGTTGTTGTAATAATACTTATAGTTGTTGTTGTAGTAGTAGTAGTAGTAGTAGTAGTAGTACTTGTAATAGTAGTTTGTAGTAGTAGTTGTTGTAGTAGTAGTACTTGTAATAGTAGTTTGTAGTAGTAGTTGTTGTAGTAGTAGTAGTAGTTATAGTAGTAGTACTAGTAGTAGCAAAACTTGTAACAATAGTTGTAGAAGTAGTAATGAAAGCAGCAGGAGTAATAGTAGGAGCAGTAGTTGTAATAATAGTAATAGCAATAGCAGTAATAATAGTGTTAACAGTAGCCGCAGTAGTTGTAGTATTGACAGTAGTAGTAGTAGCAATAGAAGCAGTAGCAGTGAAGTAGCAGTAGAACTAGTTGCTGTAGTAGCTGTAATTGGAGAAGTTGTACAAGTAGTAGTAGTGGTATAAATAACAATGTCAACAACAATGGTGGTAATAGTAGTAGTAGCAACAACAGTAGCAGTAGTAGTTGTAGTGGCAGTAGTAATAGCAGTAGTAGTACAAGTAGTAGTTGTAGTAGCAGCAACAGCATCATCAGTAGTAGTAGTAGCGAGAGTAGTAGTAGTAGCGCTAGTTGTTATAGTAGTAGATGTAGTACTTGTAGTAGTAGTAGTAGCATTAGTAATATTAAGGGTAGTAGCAGTAGCCGTAATAGTAGTAGTTGTAGTAGGAGGAGTAGTAGTAATAGTACTAGTAGTAGTAGTAGTAGTAGTAGTAGTACTAGTAGTAGTTGTAGCAGCAACAATAGTACTAGCAGCAGTAGTAGTTGTAGTACTAGGAGTAGTAGTAGCAGCAGCAGTAGTAGTAGCAGTAGTAGTACTTGCAGCGATAGTATTAGTAGGAGAAGTAGAAGGAGTAGTAGTATTAGTAACAGCAACAACAACAACAGTAGTAGTAGAAGTAGTACTAGCAGTCTCAATAGAGGTAGTAGTAGCAGCAGCTGCAGCAGCAGCAATAGTAGTAGTTGATGTTGTAGTGGCAGTAGGAGTAGCATAGTAGTATTAGTAGTAGAAGTAGTTACAGCAGCAGTAGTAGTAGCAGCAAGAGTAGTAGCAGTAGCACTGGTTGTTGTAGTAGTAGCATTTGTTGTAGTAGTAACAGTTGAAGTAGTAATAGTTGTTGTAGTCTTAGCATTAGTAGTAGTAGTTGTTGTAGTCGTTGCAGCAGAAGTGGTGGCCGTTGAAGTTGTTATCGCAATAGTAGTAGTAATGGTAGCTGCAGAAGCGGTAGCAGTAGTTGTTGTAGTAGAAGTAGTAGTAGAAAAAGAAGAAGAAGAAGTAGAAGTAGTAGTAGTAGTAGTAGTAGTAGCAGTAGTAGAAGCAATAGTAGTAGTAGTAGTAGTAGTAGTTACAGAAGTACTATCGGTAGGAGAAGTAGAAGGGGTAGTTGTATTAGGAGCAGGAGTAGCAATAGAAGCAATAACAGTAGTAGTTGTAGTATTAGTAGCTGTAGCAATAGTTGTAGTAGTAGTTGTTGCAGTCTTAGAAGTATTAGTATTAGTAGTAGCAACGAGAGGAGCAGTAGTAGCAGTAGTCATAGGAGCAGCAGTAATAATAGCAATAGTAGTAGCAGTAGTAGTGGTAATAGTTGTAGTAGTAGTAGTAGTTATAATAATAGCTGTAGCAGCAGTGGTAGTAGTTGCTGCAGTAGTTGCAGTAGTAGTAGTTGCAGCAATATTATTAGCAGGAGAATTAGAAGGAGTAGTAGTATTAATATAGCAATAGCAAAAGCCACATCAGGCACAGTTGTAGTAGCAGTCTCAGTAGAGGCAGTAGTACTTGCAGCAGCAGCGATAATAGTAGTAGTTATTGTTGTAGTGCCAGCAGTAGTAGCATAGTAATACAAGGATTTGAAGTAGCTGTAGTTGCAGTAGTAGTAGTAGTAGTTGCAAGAGTTGTAGTAGTAGCAATAGTTGTTGCAGTAGTTGAAGCAGTAGCATCAGTAGTAGTGGTTGTTGTAGTAGTTATTGTAGTAGTTGTAGAAGTAGTAGTAGCAATTGAAGTAGTAGTAGTAGTTGTTGTTGTAATGGTAGTTGCAATTGCAGTAGTAGTAGGTGTTGTAGTAGAAGTACTAGTAGGTGTTGTAGTAGAAGTAGTAGTAGTAGTAGTAGTAGTAGTAGTAGTAGTAGTTGTTGTTGTTGTTGTTGTTATTGTTGTTGTTGTTGTAGTAGTAGTTGTAGTAGTTGTAGTAGTTGTAGTAGTAGTAGTAGTAGTAGTAGTAGTAGTAGTAGTAGTAGTAGTAGTAGCTGTAGTCGTAGTTGTAGCAGTGGTAATTGTGGCAGTAGTAGTAGTAGTAGTATCAGTTGTCGCAATAGTAGTATTAGCAGGAGAGGTAGAAGTAGTAGTGGTATTAGCAGGAGCAGCTTCAACTGAAGAAGCATCAACAGTAGTAGTAGTAGGAGTAGCTGTAATAGGACTGGTAGTAGCAATAGTAGTAGCAGTAGTAGTAATAGCAGCAGCAGTAGTAGTAGTAGCAGCAATAGTAGTAGCAGATGTAGAACTAGCAGTAATAATAGTAGTAGTAGTAGTAGCAGTAGTAGTGGTGGTACTAGTAGTAGTAGTTGTTGTTGTACTAGTAGTAGTAATAGCAGCTGAAGTAGTTGCAGTTGTCATTGTAGTAGTAGTAATAGCAGCAAAAGTAGTTGCAGTAGTTGTTGTAGTAGTTGTAGTATTTGTAGTAGTAGCAGTAGTAGAAGATGTAGGAGTAGGAGTGATAGTTGGAGTAGAAGTAGTAATAGTTGTAGTAGTAGTAGGTGCATTAGTAGTAGTAGTAGTGGTAGTAGCTGTAGTAGTAGCAATAGTAGTGGTACTAGCATTAGTAGCAGTAGTAGTAGCAGCAATTGTCTTCGTAGTTGTAGTGGTAGCGGCAATAATAGTAGTAGTAGTAATAGTGGCAGTAGCAGTAGTAGCAATAGTAGTATTAGAACTAGTAGTAGTTGTTGTAGCAGTAATAGTAATAATAGTAGTTATAGTAGTCGACGAAGTTGTAGTAGTATCAGTAGCAGTACTAGTAGTCATAGAAGTTGTAGTAGTAGTAGTAGTAGCTGGAGTAGTAGGAGTACTAACTATTGTAGTAGCTATAGTTGCAGCATAAGTAGTAGTAGTAGTGGTAGTACTAGCAGCAGCAGGAGTAGTAGTATTACTAACAGTATTAGTAGTAGAAGTTTTGGTAATAGTAGTATTATATTTGCAGTTTTAGTAGTAGTTGTTGCTGCATTAGTAGTAGTTGTTATTGTAGGAGTAGTTGTAGGATTAGTTACAGTAGTTGTAGTTGTAGTAGTAGCAGTAGTCGTAGTAGTAGTAGCAGTAGAAAGAGCAGCAGTAGCTGTAGTAGTAGTAGCAAGAGAAGTAGCTGTAGTGGTTGTATTAGCAGTATTAGTAGTAGTAGCAACAGTTGTAGTAGTAGTAGCAATAGTAGTAGCAGTTGTAGTAGTAGTCATAGTATTTGAAGTAGTAGTAGCACTGTGAGTATTAGTAGTAGTACTATTAGTAATAGTAGTATTGTAGTAGTAGTATTTAAAGTAGCAGAAGTTATAGTTGTAGTAGTAGTATTAGTAGTAGTAGGCATAGTAGTAGAAGTAGTTGCAGTTGTAGTATTATGAGTAGTAGGAGAAGTAGCAGTAGTAGCAGTTGTTGCAGTAGTGGAAGTAGTAGCAGTGGTAGTAATAGTTGTTGTTGTAGCATTAGAAATAGTTGTAGTAGCAGAAGTAGTCGCAGTAGTAGCAATAGTAGACGTAGTAGTAGTAGAAGAAGTAGTAGGAGGAGAAGAAGTAGAAGTAGTAGTTGTAGCAATAGTAGTAGTAGTAGTAGTAGCAGCAATAGTAGTAATTGTAATAGTAGCTATTGTAGTAATTGTTGTAGTAGTCGTAGTGGTAGCTGTAGTTGCCGCAGTGGTAGTTGTAGCAGTAGTGGCGGTCTTAGCAGTCATAGCAATAGTAGTAGTAGCTGCAATAGTAGTAGAAATAGCAATAGAACTTGTAGTAGTTATTGCAAGAACAGTAATAGTAGTAGTAGTTGCAATAATAGTTGTGGTAGTAGTAGTAGTTGCAACTGTAGTATTACTAGGTGTAGCGATAGTAGTAGTCGCTGAAGTAGTAGCAGTAGTAATAGTAGCAACAGTAGTAGTACTGAAAGTAGTACCAGCAATTATTTTAGCAGTAGGAAAAGTAGCGACAATAACAACAGCAGTAGTAGTGTAGTAGTAGTAATAGTAGTAGTCGTAGCAGTAATAACAATCATAGTAATAGTAGCAGTAGTAGTTATTGTTGTAATAGTATTAGTAGTAGTTGCAGTAGTAGTAGCAGAAGTATTATTAGTAGGTGAAGCAGAATTAGTTGTATTAGTAGTAGTAGTAGTTGGAGCGATAGTAGTAATCGTGGTAGTGGCAGTATTTGAAGTTGTGGTAGTAGTAGCAGCAGTAGTAGTAGTTGTTGTAGTAGTAGCAGTTGTACTTGCCATTGTAGCGGTTGAAGTATTAGGAGTAGAAGTAGTTAGAGCAATAGAAGTAATCAGGGTAATAGTAGTAATAGTAGTAGTAGTAGTACATGTAGTGTAACGGTAGTTGTTGTTGTAGTAGTAGCAGTATTAGTCATAGCCATAGTAATAGAAGTTGTAGTAGTAGTAGTAGTAGTAGCAGTCATAGTAGTAGCTGTAGTAGTAGTTGCTGTAGTAATAATAGTAGTAGTAGCAGTAGCAAAAGTTGTAGCAATTGCTGAAGTAGAAGTAGTAGTAGTAGTTGGAGAAGAAGTTGTTGTTGTTATTGTAGGAGAAGTGGAAGTAGTGGTCATAGTAGTAGTAAAAGTCATAGTTGTAGCGGTAGTAGTTATGGTGGTAGTATTAGTGGTAGTAAAAGTTGTAAAAGTAGTAGTAGTAGTAGTAGTAGTAGTAGTAGTAGTAGTAGCAGTAGTAGTAGTTGCAGTAGCAATAGAAGCATTAGTAGAAGCGGTAGTAGTAACAGCAGTAGTAGCAGTAGCATTAGTAGCCGTAGTAGGAGAAATAGTAGCAGTAGTAGCAACAACAATAGCAGTAGTAGTAGTGGTAGTTGGAGTAGTAGTATTAGTATTAGTAGGCAGAGTAGTTGTACTAGTAGTAGTGGCTATAGTGGTAGTAGTTGAAGTAGTAGTAGTAGTAATAGTAGGCACAGTAGTTGTAGTAGGAGCAACATTAGTAATAGCAGTTGTAGTAGTACCAGTAGTAGTAGTAGTAGTAGTAGTAGTATTAGTAGTGCCAGTAGTAGTAGTGGTGGTAGCAAAAGTAGTAGCTGTAGTAGTAGTAGAAGTAGGAGAATTAGGAGGAGAAGTAGTAGAAGTAGTCATAGTAGTAGTAGCAGTAGTAGGATTTGCAATAGTAGCAGTAGTAGGAGAAGTAGCAGTAATAGTTGTATTTGTCGCACTAGCAACAACAACAGCTGCAGTAATAGTAGTAGCAGCAGTAGCAGTTGCAATAGCAGCAGTAGTAGTAGGAACAGTCGCATTAGTACTAGTAGTAGTTGAAGTAGTAGCCGTGTTAGTAGTAGTAGTAGTAGCAGCAGCAGTTGTTGTAGTAGTAGTAGCGGCAGCAGTAGTAGTTGGAGTAGTACTTGTTGGAGTATTGCTAGTGGTAGAAGTAGGTATCGTAGTAGTAGTGGTAGTCACAGTAGTAGTTGAAGTAATAGTCGTAGTAGTAGTATTAGGAGTGGTAGTTGGAGTAGGAATTGGAGTTGTAGCAGTATTAGTCATCACAATAGTTGGACTAGGCATTGGAATAGTAGTAGGAGTGGTAGTGGCCGTAGGTGTTGTAGTAGGAGTTGTAGTTGGAGTAGTAGTATTACCAGTAGTAGGAGGAGGAGTAGTAGTAGTAGCAATTGTACTAGTAGTGCAAGTAGTAGTAGTAGTAGTAGTAGTAGTAGTAGTAGTAGTAGTAGGAGAAGTCATGGTAGTAGTATCACTAGTAGTAGGAGTAGTAGTAGTAGGAGTAGTTGTTGTAGTAGTAGTGGTAACAGTAGCAGCAACAACAGCTATAGTAGGAGTAGTACTAGTAGCTGCAATTATAGGAGGAGTTGGAATAAAAGTAGTAATAGGAGTAGTAGTAGTTGGAGTTGGGGCAGTAGTAGTACTAGGAGTTGTAGTAGCTGTAAGGGTTGGAGTAGGACTCGTAGTAGTAGTAGTAGTCATCGTAGTAGGGGTAGTAGTAGTAGTAGTAGTAGGAGGAGGAGGAGGAGGAGGAGGAGGAGGAGGAGGAGTAGTTAGAGTAGGAGTAGTTGTACCAGAAGTAGTATTAGGAGTAGTAGTAGTAGTAATGTTAGTATTAATTATAGTAGTACTAGTTGTAGGATGACTTGTAGTTGTAGCAGTAGCAGTAGCAGTAGTAGAAGGAGTACTAGTAGTAGTAATAGCAGTAGGAGCCAGTGTAATAGTATTAGAAGTAGCAGAAGTCATTGTAGCAGTAGCACTAGTTGTAGTAGCTGTAGTAGTTGTATGAGTAGTAGTAGGAGTAGTTGTTGTAGTAGTAATGGTAATAGTAGTAGTAGTAGTAGTAGTAGTTGTTGTTGTTGTTGTTGTTGTAGTAATGGTAATAGTAGTAGTAGGAGTAGTCGTATTAGTAGTAGAAGCAGTAGTAGTGGTAGTAGTTGGAGCCGGTGTAGTAGTAGTAGTAGTAGCAAAAGTCGTGGTAGTAGTAGCACTAGTTGTAGTAGCCGTAGTAGTTGTAGGAGTAGTTGTCGGAGTAGTTGTTGCAGTAGTAATGGTAATAGTTGCAGTAGTAGTAGTAGTAGTTATTGTTGTAGTAGTGGCAGTAGTAGTAGTCGCACAAGTAGTAGCAATAGCAGTAGTGGCAGTAGTTATATCAATAGGAGAAGTAGAAGCAGTAGTAGCATTATTAGCAATAGCAGCAACAGTAGTAGCAATAGTAGTAGCTGTTTTAGTTGTAGTAGTAGCAGTTGCAGTCTCAGTAGTAGTAGTATTAGTTGTCGTATTAGTAGTAGTAGCTAGAAGAGCTGCAGTAGTAATAGTAGTAGCAGCAGTAGTAATAGTATAATAGTAGTAGCAATAGCAGTGGCAGTAGCAGTTGTAGTAGTAGTAGCAATCGTAGAAACTGTAACTGTTGGAGTGGAAGTATTAGTAGTTCTAATAGTAGTAGTAATAGTAGTAGTTGTTGTAGTAGCTATAGCCGCAGCAATAGTAGTAGTAGTAGTCATAGCAAAAGTAGTAATAGTAGTAGTATTAGTAATAGTTGGAGTAGTAGTAGTTGTAGTAGTTGTAGAAGTAGTAGTAGTAGTAGTAATTGGACTAGTAGTAGCAATAGTAGTAGCAGTAGCAGTAGTAGTGGTAGTAGTAGTAGAAGTAGCAGCAGTAGTAAAAGTAGTTGTAGTAGCAGTAGTAGCAGCAGTAGTAGTAGTTGTAGAATTAGCAATAATAATAGTACTAGTAGTAGTAGTAGTAATAGTAGTAGTGGTTGTAGTTGTAGTTGTTATGGTTATTGGACAAGTAGCCGCAGAGGTATTAGTAGAAGTAGTATTTGTTGTTATAGTAATGCTAGTAGAAGTTGTGTTAGTAGTAATTGTAGTAGTGTTAGTTGTAGTAGTAGTGGTAATAATACTCGTACATGTAGTATTAGTAGTAGCAGAAGTATTATTAGTTGGAGTAGAAGTAGTAGTAGTTGCAGTATTAACAAGTGTAGAAATAGTATTAGGAGAAGTACTAGTAGTTGCTGAAGTTGTAGCGGTAGCTGTAGCAGTATTTGTGGTAGCAGCAGCAATACTAGCAGTGTAATAACAGCTATAGTAGTAGTTGAGCAGTAATAGCAGAATTAGCAGCAATTATAGTAGTTGCAGTAGTAGTAGTGTGGTAGTAGCTGTAGCAGTAGAAGCTGTAGTAGTAGTAGTAGTAGCAGCGGTAGTAGCAATAGTATTAGTCGTTGTAGCTGTAGTTGTAGCAGTTGGAGAAGTAGTCGTAGTAGTAGTAGCGGTAGCCACAGTAATGGTATTAGTAGCAATTGCAGTAGTACTAGCCATTGCAGTAGCTTTAGTAACAGTAATTATAGCAACTGTATCAATAATAGAAGTAGTAGTAGTAGTTGTTGTTGTAGCAGTAGTAGTAATAATTGTAGTAGTATTAGTAGTAGCAGTAGAAATTGTATTAAAGGTAGTAGTAGAATTAGTAGTAGTATTAGGAGTGGTTGTTGGAGTATTAGATGTGGCAGTAGAAGTATTAGTAGTAGTAATAGTAGTGGCAGTAGTAGTGGTAGTAGTAGTATTGGTAGTAGTAGTATTGGTAGTAGTAGTAGTAGAAGTAATAGTACTAATAGTAGTACTAGTGTCAACAATAGTTGTAGAAGGGGTTGGAGTAGGAGTAGTAGTAGCAGTAGTTCTAGTTTGAGTATTGGTAGTGGCAGTAGTGGTTGTAGTAATAGTAGTGGTAGTAGTAGTAGCAGTTGAAATAGTAGTAGTAATAGTAGTATTAGGAGTGGTAGTTCGAGTAGGAATTGGTGTTGGAGTAGTAGGAATAGTAGTTAGAGTAGTAGTAGTTGCGGTAGTAGGACTAGGCCTTGGAATAGTTGTAGTACTAGTAGTAGTAGTAGCAGGAGAATTAGTGGTTGTAGGTGTTGGCGTAGGAGTAGTAGTAGGAGTAGTAGTAGTTGTAGGAGTATTAGTAGTAGTCTTAGTATTAGTAGTAGCATTACGAATAGTAGTAGGAGTAGTAGTAGTAGCAATTATTCTAGTAGTACAAGTAGTATAGTAGTGGTAGCAGTCGTAGTAGTAGTAGTAATAGTAGTATTATTAGTAGTAGGAATCATAATAGTAGTAGTGGAGTAGTAGCAGAAGTCGTGGTAGTAGTAGCACTAGTAGTAGCAGCAATAGTATTTGTAGGAGTAGTAGTAGGAGTAGTTGTTTTAGTGGAAGTGGTAATAGTAGCAGCAGCAGTAGCAGTAAGAGGAGTAGTAGTAGGAGTTGTAGTAGTTGTAGGAGTTGGAGTAGGAGTCACAGTAGCAGTAGTAGTAGTAGCCAGAGTAGTAGTAGTAGCAATAGCGGCAGTAGGAGCTAGTGTAGTAGGAGTACAAGTAGAACAAGTCATGGTAATTGTAGCACTAGTTATATTTGCAGTAGTAGTTGTAGGAGTAGTAGTAGCACTAGTTCGTGTAGTTGTAATGATAATAGTAGTAGTAATGGTAGTAGTAGGAGCCGGTGTAGTAGTAGCGGTAGCAGCGAAAGTTATGGTAGTGGTACCACTAGTTGTAGTAGCAGTAGTAGTTGTAGGAGTAGAAATAGGAGAAGTTGTTGTAGTAGTAAAGGTAATAGTAGCAGTAGTAGTAGCAGTAGTAGTAGTAGCAGAGGTAGTATTAGGAGTTGTAGTATTCGGAGTAGTCATAGTAGTAGTATTAGTAGTAGTAATAGTCATAGCAGCAGCAGTAGTAGTAGTAGTAGTAGTAGTATTAGGCATAGTTGTAGTAATACTACTAGTAGTAGTAACAACAGTTGCCATTGTAGCTGGAGTATTAGGAGTTGTAGCAGTAGTAGTAGTAGTAGTTGTTGTTGTTGTTGTTGTCGTAGTTGGATAAGTCATAGCAAAAGTAGTAGTAGTGGTCATAGTAGCAGTAGTAGTAATAGGTATAGTAATAGATGCAGTACTAGCAGTAGCAGCAGCAATAGTACTAGGAGAAGGAGTAGTAGTAGTAGCAGTAGTAGCAGCAGTTGAAGTAGTAGTAGTATTTGGAGTAGCAGTAGCACTACTGTAGTAGTAGTAGTAGTAGTAGCAACAGTAATAGTAGTAGTACTAGCACTAGCAGTAGTTGTATTAGTAGCAGCACTAGCAGCAGTTGTAATAGTAAGAGAAGTAGTAGTTGTTATTATAGGAAAAGTAGTCGTAGTAGTAGCAGCAGCAGTAGTAGTAGTTATAGTTGTAGTATGTGTAGTAGCAGAAGTTGTAACAGTAGTTATAGTAGTAGTAATTGTAATAGTAACAAAAAAAGTAGAAGTAATAGTAGCAAATGTTGTTGTAATAGTAGTAGTAGTAGCAGCAATAGTGGCAATAGTAGAAGTAGTAGTAGTACTAGTGTTAGCAGTAGCGGCAGAAGTTGTAGTAGTGGCAATAGTAGTAGCAGCAGTAGACGCACTAGTAGTGCAGTAGCAGTAGAAGCAGTAGGAGCCGTAGTTGTAGTTGGAAAAGTCGTACAAGTAGTAGTAGTAATAGAAACAACAACAACAATAATAGTGGTAGTGTAGTAGCAGTAGTAGTGGTTGTAGTGGCAGTAGTAATAGCAGTAGTCATACTAGTAGTAGTAGTAGTAGTAGCAGCAGCAATAGCAGTAGTAGTAGCAAGAGTTGTAGCAGTAGCACTTGTTGTTGTTGTAGTAGCTGTAGTAGTTGGAGTAGTAGCATCAATAGCAACTCCAGTAGTTGTAGTAGTAACAGTTGAAGTAGTAATAGTAGTAATAATAATAATGATAGTAGCAGTATCTATAATAGTAGTAGTTGTAGTAGTAGTAGTAGTACTAGTAGTAGTTGTTGTTGTAGCAGTAGTAGCAATAGTGCTAGTAGTCGTAGTAGTAGCTATAGTAGTATTAGGTGTAGTAGTAGTAGTAGCAATAGCAGCAGCAGCAGTAGTAGCAGTAATAGTAGAAGTTATGGCAGTAGTAGTTGTTGTAGTAGTAGTTGCAGCAATAGTATTTGTAGGAGAAGTAGAAGGAGTAGCAGTATTAGTAGCAGCAACAACAACAATAGCAGTAGTAGAAGTAGTACTAGCAGTCTCAGTAGAGGTAGTAGTAGTTGCAGCAGCAGCAGTAGTTATTGTAGTGGCTATAGAAGTAGCATAGTAGAACTGGTAGTAGAGGTAGCTGCAGCAGCTGTAGTAGTAGTAGTAGCAAGAGTAGCAGTAGAAGTAATAGTTGTTGCAGTAGTTGCTGTAGTAGCATCAGTAGTAGTAGTAACAGTTGAAGTAGTAGTTGTAGTCGCAGAAGTAGCATCAATAGTAGTAGTAGTTGTTGTAGTAGTTGTAGCAGAAGTAGTAGTAGTTGAAGTAGTAGTAGCAATAGTAGTAGTAATGGTAGCAGCAATAGCAGTAGCAGTAGTTGTTCTAGTAGAAGTAGTAGTAGTGGTGGTGGTGGTGGTGGTGGTGGTGGTGGTGGTGGTAGCGTAGCAGTAGTAGCAGTAGTAGTAGTTGTAGAAGTAGAATCAGTAGCAGAAGTAGGAGTATTAGTCTTAGTGGCAAAAGCAGTGACAGAAGCAACAATATTAGTTGTAGCAGTAGTACTAGCAGCATTAGTAGTAGTGGTAGTAGTAGTAGTAGCTGTAGTAACAGTGTTAGTTGCAGTAGTTGTAGCAGTAGTAGTAGCAATGGTCATAGTAGCAGCAGTAGTAGTAGCTGTAGTAAAGAAGTAGTAGTAGCAGCAGTAGAAGTTGTAGTACTAATAGGAGGAGGAGTAGTAGTAGTAGTGTTAGTAGTATTAGTAGCAGCAGTAGTAGTAGTGTTAGTAGTATTAGTAGCAGCAGTAGTAGTAGTAGTCGGAGTAGTAGTTGCAATGCTAGCATCAGTTGAAGAAGTAGAAGGAGTAGTTGTATTAGTAGCAGAAGCAACAATAGACGCAATAGCAGCAGCGGTAGTAGTAGTAGTAGTAGTAATTATTGTCGTAGTAGTATTAGTTTTAGTAGCCATATTATTTGCAACAGTTGGAAAAGCAGTAGTAGTAGCAGTAGCAGTAATCATAGCAATTGTAGTAGCAGCAGTAGTAGTAGTTGTAGCCTTAGTAGTAGTAGTAGCAGTAGTACTAGTAGTCACAGTAGTAGTAGCAGTAGTAGTAGTTGTAGCAATAGTATTAGTAGGAGAAGTAGAAAGAGTAGAAGTATTAGCAGCAACAGTGGCAACAGCACCAGTAGTAGTAGTCTCAGTAGAGGTAGTAGTAGTAGTAACAGCAACAGTAGTAATAATAGTAGTTGTTGTTGTAGTGGTAGTAGTAGTAGCAATAGCACTAGTTGTGGATTAGTTGCTATAGTAGTTGCAATAGTAGCATCATTAGCAGTAGTAACAGCTGAAGTAATCGTAGCATTTTAAGTCGTAGCATCAGTAGTCATAGTAGTTGTGGTAGTTGTTGTAGTAGTTGTAGTAGTAGTTGTAGTAGTAGTAGTAGTAGTTGAAGTAGCAGCAGCAACAGTAGTTAATGGTAGTAGCAGTAGCAATAGCAATAGAATTAGTAGTATAAGTAGTACTAGTAGTACTAGTAGTAGTGTAGTAGTTGTAGTAGTGGTACAAGTAGTTGCAGTAGTAGTAGTTTTAGTAGTAGCAGTAGTAGTAGTAGTCGTAGTAGTAGTTGCGCCAGTAGTATCAATAGGAGAAGTAGAAGGAGTAGTAGTATTAGTAGCAACAGCAGCAGCAACAATAGTAGTAGTAGTCGTAGTAGTAGTAGTAGTAGTTGTTGCAGTCTCAGTAGTAGTTGTATTAGTAGTTGTATTAGTAGCAGCAGCTGTAATAATAGCAATAGTCGTACCAATAGTAGTGGTAGTAGCAATTCTAGTAGCTGTAGCAGCTGCTGAAACTGTAATTATGGGAGTGGAAGTTGTATTACTTCTAGTAGTAGTAGTAGTAGTAGTAGCAATAGTTGTAGTAGCCATAGCCCCATTAGTAGTAATAGTAGTAGTCGTAGGAAAAGTAGCAGTAGTAGTAGTATTAGTAATAGTAGGAGTAGTATTAGTGGTAGTAGTAGTAGTAATTGGACTAGTAGTAGCAATAGTAGTAGCAGTAGTAGCAGTGGCAACAGTAACAATCGTAGTGTGGTAGTAGGAGTAGTAGTAGCAACTATAGTAGTAGTTGCAGTAGTCATTGTAGTTGTAGTTGTAGCAGTAGGAGAAGTAATCGTAGTAGTAGTAGTATTAGTAGCAATTGCAGTAGTACTAGCCATTCTAGTAGCTTTAGTAACAATAGTTATAGCAGCTGTATTAATAATAATAGTAGTAGTAGTAGAAATCATAGTAATGGTAGTAGTAGCATTAGTAGTAGTATTAGGAGTGGTTGTTTGAGTATTGGTCGTGGTAGTAGAAGTATTAATAATGGTAGTAGTAGTAGTAGTGGTAGTGGTAGTAGTAGTATTAGTAGTAGTAGAAGTAGTAGTACTAATAGTAGTACTAGTAGAAAGAATAGTAGTAGTAGAGGTTGCAGTAGTAGTTGAAGTAGTAGTATTACTTACAGTATTAGTTGTAGAAGTTTTGGTAATATTAGTATTATAGTTGTAGTTTTAGTTGTTGTAGTGCTTATAGTTGTAGTTGTTGCTGCAGTTGTAATAGTAGTTGTTGTAGGAGTTGTAGTAAAAGTGCCATTGTGGCAGTAGTTGCGGTAGTTGTAGTTGTAGTAGTGCCAGTAGTAGTAGTAGTAGTAATAGTAGCAGTAGTAAGAGCAGCAGCAGTAGCGGTAGAAGTAGAAGCAAGAGAAGTAGCAGTAGCACTAGGAGTAGCATTAGTAGTTGTAGTAGTTGTAGTAGTAGTAATAGTAGTAGTAGTTACAATAATAGTTGTAGCAGTAGTGGTAGTTGCAACTACAGTATTAGTAGGAGTAGAGGTAGTAGTAGTAGACTAAGTAGTAGCAGTAGTAACAATAGTAGGAGCAGTAGTAATTGTAGCAGAAATAATAGCAGAAGTACTATTAGTATTTTTAGTAGCAGTAGTAGTAGTAGTTGTAGCAACTGTAGTAGTACTGGCAGTAGTAGTAGCAATCATTTTAGTAGTAGGAGAAGTAGCGGCAACAACCGCAACAGCAATAGTATAGCAGTAGTAAAAGTAGTAGTCATTGGAGTAGTAGCGGTCGTAGTAATAGTAGTAGTAGCAGTAGCAGAAGTTGTTGTAGCAGTAGTGGTTATTGTTTTAATATTATTAGTAGTAGTTGCGGTAGTAGTAGCAGAAGTAGGAGTAGTAGGTAAAGCAAAATTAGTTTTATTAGTGGTTGTAGTGGTAGTTGGAGCGATAGTAGTAACAGTAGTTGTAGCAGTAGTTGCATTTGTAGTTGTAGTATTAGTAGTAGTAGTAGTGGCAGTTGCAGCGGTAGCAATAGCAGTAGTAGTAGTTGCTGTTATAGCAGTTCAAGTATTAGGAGAAGAGGTAGTTATAGCAGTAGAAGTAATAAGAGTAATAGTTGTAATAGTAGTAGTATTAGCAGAAGTAGTGTAGCTGACATAGTAGTAGCAGTAGTAGTGGTTGCCAAAGTAATAAAAGTTGTAGTAGCTGCAGTACTAGTAGCTGACATAGTAGTAGCAGCAGTAGCAACAGTAGCAGTAGTAGTAGTACCAGTTCTAGTAATAGTAGTAGTAGCATTAGGTGTAGTTGTAGCAATTGCTATAGTACAAGTAGTAGTAGTAGTTGGAGAAGTAGTAGTTGTTGTTATTGTAGGAGAACTGGAAGTGGAAGTGGTACTAGTAGTAGTAGTAAAAGTCATAGTAGTAGCCGTTGTAGTTATAGTGGTAGTACTGGTGGTAGCAATAGTTGGAAAAGAAGTAGTAGTAGTAGTAGTAGTAGTAGTTGCAGTAGCAATAAAAGCATTAGTAGAAGCGGTAGTAGTAATAGCAGTAGTAGCAGTAACATTAGTAGTCTAGTGGTAGCAGTAGCATTAGTAGTAGTAGTAGTAGCAGCAACAACAACGGCAATAGTTGTAGTGGTAGCAGTAGTATTACTAGTACAAGTAGTAGCAGTAGTAGTTGTAGTAGTAGTAGTAGAAGTAGTAGAAGTAGTTGTTTTAGTAGCAATAGTAGCAGCTGCATTAGGAATAATAGTAGTAGCAAGAGTAGTAGTAGTAGCACAAGTAGTAAGCGATAGTAGTACCAGTAGTAGTAGTAGTCGTATAGCAAAAGTAGTAGCCATAGTTGTAGTAGAAGTAGGAGAAGTAGTAGGAGAAGTAGTAGGAGTAGTAGTAGTAGTCGTAAAAGTAGTCGTAGTAGTAGTAGCAGTAGTTTCAATTGCAATAACTGCAGTAGTAAGAGAAGTAGGAGCAGTAGTTGTATCAGTAGCGGTAGAGGTGACAGCAGCTACAACAATAGTAGTAGTAGCAATAGCAGTTGTAATAGTGGCAGCAGCAGTAGTAGTAGTAGTAACAGTCGCATTAGTACTAGTATTAGTTATAGTAGTAGCAGTATTAGTAGCGACAACATTAGTATTAGTAGTAGCAACATCAGTACTAGTAGTAGGGGTCGGAATAGGAGTAGAAGTAGGAGTAGTACTAGTTGGAGTATTGGTAGTGGTAGTAATAGTTGTCACAGTAGTAGTGGCAGTAGCAGTAGTAGTTGAAGTAGTAGTATTAGGGGTGGTAGTTGGAGTGGAATTGTTGTTGGAGTAGTAGTAATAGAAGTAGGAGTCATAGTCGTTGCAGTAATAGGAGTAGGAATTGGAATAGTATAGTAGTAGTAGTAGGAATAGTAGTGGCTGTAGGCATTGGAGTAAGAGTTGTAGTAGGAGGAGTAGTAGGAGTAGTAGTAGTCATCTTAGTTTTATTTGTAGTAGTACCAGTAGTAGGAGGAGTAGTAGTAGTAGCAATTGTACTAGTAGCACAAGTAGTAGTAGTAGCAGTGGTAGTAGTAGCTGCTGGAGTAGCAGTACTAGCAGTAGGGGGTAGTAGTAGAGTAAGTAGTAGTAGTAGTAGTAGTAGTAGTAGTAGTAGTAGTAGTAGTAGTAGTAGTAGTAGTAGTAGGAGGAGGAGGAGGAGGAGGAGGAGGAGGAGGAGGAGTAGGAGTAGTAGTAGGAGTAGTAGTTGGAGTAGGGATAGAAGTCGGAGTAATTGTAGCAGTAGTAGTAATAGTAGTAGTAGTAGTAGCGTTAGTATTAGTAGTAGTACCTGTTGTAGGAGAAGGAGTAGTAGTAGTAGCTGTGAAGTAGCAGTAGAAGCAGTAACAGTAGTAGTTGTAGTTGGAGAAGTCATAGTAGTAGTAGTAGTGGTAGAAACAACAACAACAGCAACACTGGCAATAGTAGTAGTTGTAGCAGCAGTAATAGTAGCAGTAGTGGTTGTAGTGGCATTAGTAATGCTAGTAGTAGTACTTGTAGTAGTTGTAGTAGCAGCAGCAATAGTAGTAGTAGTAGTAGTAGTAGCAAGAGTGGTAGCAGTAGCACTAGTTGCTGGAATAGTAACTATAGCTGTTGGAGTAGTAGCATCAGTAGCTACTAGGATAGTAGCAGTAGTAGTAGTTGTAGTAGGTGTAGTAGCAGTTGCTGTAATAGTAGTATTTGTGGTAGTGGTAGTAGTAGTAGTACTCAAAGTAGTAGCAATAGTTCTAGCAATAGTAGTAGTAGTTGTAGTAGTAGTAGTAGTAGCAGTTGTAGTAGTAGCAGCAGCAGCAATAGTAGTAGTAATCATAGTAGTCATAGTAGTAGTAGTAGTAATCGCAGTAGGTGTAGCAGTAGTAGTAGTGGCAACAATAGTATTAGTAGGAGAAGTACAAGGAGTAGTAGTATTGTAGCAACAGTAGCAACAACCGCAGTAGTAGCAGTAGTAGTAGCAGTCTTAGTAGAGGTTTTAATAGTGGCAATAGCAACAGTAGTACTAGTAGTTGTTGTAGTGGTTGTAGTAGTAGCATATAGTATTAGTAATAGAAGTAGCTGCAGTAGGAGTAGTTGTAGTAGTTGCAAGAATAGTAGCAGTAGCAACAGTTGTTGCCATAGTTGTTGTAGTAGTCACAATAGTATTATCTGTAGTATGCGTAGGAGTTGAAGTAGTAGTAGTAGTTGCAGTAGTAGCATCAGTAGTAGTAGTAGTTGCAGTAGTTGCTATAGTGGAAGTAGTAGTAGTAGCAGTAGTAGTAGTAATGGTAGTAGCAGAAGTAGTAGTAGTTGTTGTGGTAGCAAAAGTAGTAGTACTACTACTAGTAGTAGTAGAAGTAGGAGTTGTGGTAGTAGTAGTTATTGTAGTAGTAGTAGTAGCAGTAGCACTTGCAGTAGTAGTAGTAGTTGTTGTTGTAGTAGCACTAGTAGTGGTAGTCGTAGTGGTAGTAGCGGTAGCAGTAGTTGCGGTAGTTCTATCAGTAGGAGAAGTAGAAGGAGTAGTAGTATTAGTAGCAGAAGCAACGAAAAACGCAACAGCAGCAGCGGTAGTAGTAGTAAAAGTCTCCGAAGTAGTAGTAGTTTAGTATTAGTAGCTGTATTAGTAGCAGCAGCTGGAAGAGTAGTTGCAGTAGTAGTAGCAGCAGTAGTGGTTATAGTAGCAATAGTAGTAGCACAATTAGTGGTAGTAGTAGTAGTAGTAGTAGAAGAAGAAGAAGTAGTAGAAGTTGCACTGGAAGTAGCAGTAGCAGTACTTGCAATAATAGTATAAGTAGGAGAAGTTGAAGGAGTAGTAGTATTAGTAGCAGCCATAGAAACAGCAGCAGTAGTAGCAGAAGTAGTAGTAGTAGTTGTTGTTGTTGTTGTTGTAGTGGCAGTAGTAGTAGCATAGTAGTACTAATAGTAGAAGCAACTGCAACAGCAGTGGCAGTAGTAGTAGCAAGAGTAGTAGCAGTCGCACTACTTGTTGCCGTAGTTGCAGTAGTTGCTGTAGTAGTTGTAGCAGTAGCAGTAGTAGTTGAAATAGTAATAGTATCAGTAGTAGTAATGGTAGTAGCAGTAGCAGTAATAGTAGTAGTTGTAGTAGAAGTAGTAGTAGTGGTAGTCGTAGTAGTAGTAGTTGTCGTGGTTGTTGTAGTAGTAGCAGTTGTTATAGTAGTAGCAGCATTAGTAGTAGTCACAGTAGTAGTAGTAGTAGCAGTAGTTGCAGTAGCAGTCGAAGCAGTAGTAGTATTAGTTGCAGTAGCTGCAATAGCAGCAGCAATAGTAGTAGTAGCAGTGTCAGTAGTAGTAGTAGTAGTTGCAATAGCAATAGCAGCAGTAGTAGTAGTTGTAGTCTCAATAGTAGTAGTATTAGTAGCCGTATTAGTAGCAGCATCTAGAAGGGCAACAACAACAATAGTAGTAGCAGTAGTAGTAATAGTAGCAATAGTAGTAGCAATAATAGTGATAGTTGTAGTTATTGTGGCAGTAACAGTCGCAGAAACTATTATTATTGGAGTGGAAGTAATAGTAGTTGTAGTAACAGTAGTAGTTGTTGTTGTAGTAGTAGCTATAGCTGCGGCAGTAGTAGTAGTTGTTGTTGTTGTAGTAGTAGTAGAAGTAGTAGTAGTAGTAATAGGACTAGTAGTAGCAATAGTAGTAGTAGCAGTCGTAGTAGTAATAGGATTAGTAGTGGCAATAGTAGTAGCAGTAACAGTAGTAGTAGTAGTAGTAGCAGTAGTAGCAGTAGCAACAGCAGCAGCAGTAGTAGTAGCAGCAGTTGTAGCACATGTAGAAGTAGTAGTAATAGCAGCAGTAGTAGTTGTTGTAGTAGTAATAGTAGTGCTAGTAGTAGTTGGTGTTGTTGTTATTGGGAAAATAGCCGTAGAAGTATTAGTAGAAGTAGAATTTTTTGTTATAGTAATACTAGTCAAAGTTGTAGTAGTAGAAATAGTAGTAGTATTAATACTCGTCCATGTATTATTAGTAGTAGCAGAAGTATTATTAGTTGGAGTGGAAGTAGTAGTTGTAGCAGTATTCGCAAGAGTAGAAATTGTATTAGGAGAAGTACTAGTGGTTGCAAAAGTAGTAGCGGTAGCTGTAGAAGTATTTCTAGTAGCAGCAGCAGTACTAGTATTTGTAGTAACAACTCTAGTAGTCGTTGAGCAGTAGTAGCAGAATTAGCAGCAATTGTAGTAGTAGCAGTAGAAGTAGTGGCAACCATCGAAGTAGTAGTGTGGTAGTAGTAGTAGGAGTAGCTGCTGTAGTAGTAGTAGTAGTAGCAATAGCAGTTGTCATTGTAGCTAATGTTTAACAGTAGGAGAAGAAGTGGTAGTTGTAGTAGCGGTAGTATTAGTTGCAGTAGTAGAAGTAGTAGTAGTAGCTTTAGTAATAGTAGTTATAGTAGCTGTATCAATAATAGAAGTAGTGGTAGTTGTTGTTGTAGTAGTAGTTGTAATAATTATAGTAGTAGTAATAGTAGTAGTATAAATCATAGTAATGGTAGTAGTAGCATTAGCAATAGTATTAGGAGTGGTAGTTGGAGTATTGGTTGTGGTAGTAGAAGTATTAGCAGTTGTTGTAGTAGCAGTAGTAGTAGTGGTAGCAGTAGTATTAGTAGTATTAGTAGAAGTAGGAGTACTAATATTAGTATTAGTGGGAACAATAGTAGTAGTAGGGGTTGGAGTAGGAGTAGTAGTAGGAGTAGTACTAGTTGGAGTATTGGTAGTGGCAGTAGTAGCAATAGTACTAGTAGTGGTAGTAGCAGAAGTAGTTGTAGTAGTAGTAGTACTAAGAGTGGTTGTTGGAGTAGGAATTGGAGTTGGAGTAGTAGTAATAGTAGTAGGAGTAGTAGTAGTTGCAATAGTAGGACTGGGCATTGGAATAGCAGTAGTAGTGGTAGTAGCAGGAGTTGTAATGGCTGTAAGTGTTTGTGTAGGAGTAGTAGTACAAGTAGTAGTAGTATTCTTAGTATTAGTAGGAGCATTACCAGTAGGAATAGTAGTAGCATGAATTGTACTAGCAGTACAAGTAGTATAGTAGCAGTAGTAGTAGTTACAGAAGTCATTGTAGTAGTAGCACTAGTAGTAGCATTAGTAGTTGTTGTAGGGGTAGTAGTAAGAGTTGTTGTAGTAGTAGTGGTAATAGTAGTAGTAGTAGTATTAGAAGCTACACTTGTAGGAGGAGTTAGAATAGAAGCAATAATAAGAGTAGTAGTAGTTGGAGCAGGGGCAGTAGTAGTTGGAGTTGTAGTAGCTGTAGGAGTTGGAGAAGGAGTTGTAGTACCAGTCGTAGTAGTAGCAGCTTGAGTAGTAGTAGTAGTAGTAGCAGTAGGGGGAGTAGTAGTAACAGTAGCAATAGTAGTAGTAGTAGTAGTAGTAGTAGTAGTAGTAGTAGTAGTAGTATAGTAGTAGTAGTAGTCGTAGTCAGTAGTCGTAGTAGTAGTAGTAGTAGTAGTAGTAGTAGTAGAGTAGTAGTAGTCGTAGTTAGTAGTTCTAGTAGTAGTAGTAGTAGTAGCAGCAGCAGTAGTAGCAGTAGTAGTAGTAGGAGTCGACGTAGTAGTAGTTGAAGTAGCAAAAGTCATGGTAGTAGTAGCACTAGTTGCAGTAGCGGTAGTAGTTGTAGGAGTTGTAGTACAAGTAGTAATAGTAATAGCAGCAGCAATAGTAGTAGTAGTAGTATGAGTAGTAGAAGTTGTAGTAGTGGTAGTAGTAGGAGCCGGTTAGTAGTAGTAGTAGTAGCAGAAGTCGTGGCAGTAGAAGCATTAGTTGTTGTAGTAGTAGTAGTTGTAGGAATAGATGTAGAAATAGTTGTTGTAGTAGTAATGGTAATAGTAGCAACAGCAGCAGCAGCAGTAGTAGTAGCAGAAGTAGTATCAGGAGTAGTAGTATTAGCATTAGTAGTAGCAGCGGTAGTATTAGTAATAGTAGTAATAGTCGTTGCAGTAGTAGTATTAGGCGCAGTTGTAGTAGTACTAGTAGTAGCAACAATTGCCATTGTAGCAGAAGGAGTATGACGAGTGGTAGCAGTAGTAGTAGTAGTAGAAGAAGAAGTAGTAGAAGTAGTAGTAGTAGTAGTAGTAGTCTTAGTTGCAGAAGTTGTAGCCGTAGTAGTAGCAACGGTCATAGTAGCAATAGTAGTAATAGCTATAGTATTAGAAGTAGTAGCAGCAGTAGTACTCGTAGGAATAGTAGTAGAAGTAGCAGTAGTAGTATTAGGAGTAGTAGTAGTTCTAGCTATACTAGTAGTAGTAGGAGTGGCAGCAATAATAGTAGTCAAAGTAGAAGCTGTAATAGTGGTAGTGCTAGCTATAGCAGTAGTTGTATTTGTGGGAGTAGTAGCAGTAGTAGAAGTAGTAGGAGAAGTAGTAGTAGTTGTCATTATAGGAAAAGTATTCATAGTAGTAGTAGTAGTTGTTGTTGTTATAGTAGTAGTATAAGTAGTAGCAGAACTTCTAACAGTAGTTGTAGTAGTAGTAACAAAAGAAGTAGAAGTAATTGTAGTAGTAGCAGCAGAAATAGTGGCAGAACTAGTAGCAGCAGTAGTTAGCAGTAGTAGTTGTAGCTGGAGAAGTCGCACAAGCAATAGTTGTGGTAGAAACAACAACAACAACAATAGTGGTAGTAGTAGTAGCAGTAGCAGTAGTAGTTGTAGTGGCAGAAATAGCAGTGGTAGTACTACTAGTAGTAGCAGTAGTAGCAGTTGTAGTAGTAGTAGTTGCAAGAGTTGCAGCAATAGCACTAGTTGTTGTAGTAGTAGCTGTAGTAGTTGGAGTACTAGCATCAGTAGCAACTGTAGTAGTAGTGGTAGTAGTTGAAGTAGTAGTAGCTGTAATAATAGTAAGGGTAGTTGCAGTAGCCATAATAGTAGTAGTTGTTGTTGTAGTAGTAGTAGTGCTACTAATACTACTAGTACTTGTAGCAGTAGTGGCAATAGTACTAGCAGTAGTAGTACTAGCTATAGTAGTACGAGTAGTAGTAGTAGTAGCAGTAGTAGAAGTAATCACAGTAGTAGTAGCAGTAGTAGTAGTTGCAGCAATAGTATTATTAGGAAAAGTAGAAGGAGTAGTAGTATTAGTAGCAGCAGGAACAACAACAATAGAAGTAGTAGTACTAGTGGTCTCGGTAGAGGTAGTAGTAGTAACAACAGCAGCAGCAGCAGCAGTAGCTGTAGTAGTAGTTGTAGTTGCTGTCGCTCTAGCATAGTAGTAGCTGTAGCTGTAGTAGTAGTAGTAGGAAGAGTAGTAGCAGTAGCACTAGTTGTTGCCGTAGTTCTAGTAGTAGTTGCAGTAGTAGCATCACTAGTAGTAATAGTTGAAGTAGTAGTAGTAGTTGCAGAAGTAGCATCAGAAGTAGTAGTAGTTGGAGTAGTTGTTATAGTAGTTGCAGTAGAAGTAGTAGCAGTAGTAGTTGTAATGGTAGTAGCAGTAGCAGTAGTAGTAGTTGTTGTAGTAGAAGTAGTACTAGTAGTACTAATAGTAGTAGTAGTAATAGTACTAGTAGTAGTAGTTGTTGTATGAGTAGTAGTAGTAGTAGTTGTTGTTGTTGTATGAGTAGTAGTAGTTGTTGTTGTTGTTGTTGTATAAGTAGTAGTAGTAGTTGTTGTAGCAGTAGCAGTAGTAGTAGTAGTCACAGTAGCAGTAGCAGTCGTAGTAGTTGCAGAAGTGGTATCAGTAGGAGAAGTAGAAGGAGTAGTAGTATTAGTGGCAAAAGCAGCAACAGATGCAACGACTGTAGTTGTAGTAGTAGTAGCAGCAGCAATAGTAGTAGCAGTTGGTAGAGCAAAAGTGGTAGTAGTAGCAGCAGCAGTTGTAATAGTAACAATAGCAGTAGTAGTAGTTGTTATTGTTGTTGTTGTTGTTGTTGTTGTAGTAGTAGCAGTAGTAGTTGTAGTGCCAGTAGTAGTAGCAGTAATAATAGTTACAGCAATATTATTAGTCGAAGAAGTCGAAGGAGTAGTAGTATTAGTAGCTGCAGCAGCAACAGCAGCAATAGTAGCAGTAGTAGTAGCAGTCTTTGTATAGGTAGTAGTAGTAGTAGTTATTATAGTGGCAGTAGTAATAGCATAGTAGTACTAGTAGTAGAAGTAGTCACAACTGCAACAGTATTAGTAGTAGCAAGAGTTGTAGTAGTAGCACTAGTTGTTGTAGTAGCTGCAGTAGTAGCATCAGTAGTAGTAGTAGTAACAGTTGAAGTAGTAGTAATAGTTGCATTAGTAGCATTAGTAGTTGTAGTAGTTGCTATAGTACTTGAAGTAATAGTAGTTGTAGTTGAAGTAGTAACAGCAGCAGTAGTAGTAATGTTAGTAGTAGTAGTAGTAATAGTAGTAGTTGTAGTAGAAGTAGTAGTAGTAGTAGTTGTTGTTGTTGTAGTAGTATCAGCAGTAGTTGCAGTAGTCATAGTAGTAGTAGTGGTAGTAGTAGTAGTAGCCGCAGTAGTAGTATCAGTAGGAGAAGTACAAGGAATAGTGGCATTAGTACCAGCAGCAACAACAGAAGCGGCGGCAGTAGTAGTAGTAGTAGTAGTAATAGAAGCCATCTCAGTAGTAGCAGTAGTAGCAGCAGCAATAGTAGTAGTAGTTGCAGTCTGAATAATAGTAGTATTAGTAGCTGTATTAGTAGCAACAACTGGAAGAGTAGTAGCAGTAATAGTAGTAATAGCAACAGTAATTGTAGCAATAGTAGTAGCAGTAGTAGTGGTAGTAGCAGTTATAGTAGCGCTAGTAGCTGCAAAGACTGTAGCAGTTAAAGTGGAAGTAGTAGTAGTTGTCGTTGTAGTAGTAGTAGTAGTAGTAGTAGCTATAGCCGCAGTAGTAGTAGTAGTAGTTATCATAGCAAAAGTAGTAGTTGTTGTTGTATTAGTAATAGTAGGGGTAGTAGTAGTGGTAGTAGTAGTAGAAGTGGTAGTAGTAGTAATAGGACTAGTAGTAGCAATAGTAGTAGTAGTAGCAGTAGCCGCAGTAGTAGTAGAAGAAGTAGTAGCAGTTGCAGTAGTAGTATTAGTAGTAGTAGCGATAGTAGTAGCAGATGTAGAAGTAGCATTAATAATAGTAGCAATGGTAGTAGTAGTAGTAGTAGTAGTTGTAGTAGTAGTAGTAGTCGTTGTAGTTGTAGTAATAGTAGCAAAAGTAGTTGCAGTTGTAGTTGAAGTAGTAGTAGTATTTGTACAAGTAGTAGTAGTAGAAGAAGTAGGAGTAGGAGTCATAGTAGGAGAAGTAGTAGTAGTAGTAGAAGTAGAAGTAGGCATATTAGTAGTAGTAGTAGGAGTAGTAGTAGGTGTAGTAGCAGCAACAACAGTAGCACAAGCAGTAGCAGCAGGTAGTAACAGCAGCAATTGTATTAGTAGTTGTAGTGGTAGCAGCAACAGTAGGAGTAGTAGCTGCGATAGTAGTAGTACTAGCAATAGCGGCAGTCGTTGGTGCAATAATAGTAGTAGTGAAACAAGTAGTAATAGTAGCTATAATTGTCGAAGAAGTTATAGCAGTAGGAGAATTAGTAGTAGTACCACTAGTAGTACTAGTATCATAGAAGTTGTAAAAATAGTAGCAAGAATAGCCAGAGTAGCGGGACTACTAGCAATTGTAGTAGCAATAGTTGTAGCATAAGTAGTGGTAGTAGCAATAGTAGTAGTAGTAGTAGTAATAGTGGTAGTATTACTAATAGTATTAGTAGTAGAAGTTTTGATAATAGTAGTACTATAGTTATAGTTTTAGTTGTTGTAGTATTCTTAGTAGTAGTTGTTGTAGGAGTAGTAGTAGAAGTAGCCATTGTAGTAATAGTTGTAGTAGCAGTAGTAGCAGTAGTAGCAATAGTAGTAGCAGTAGCAGTAGTAAGAGCAGTAGTAGTAGCAGCAGTAATAGTAGCAAGAGAAGTAGCAGTAGCACTTGTAGTAGCAGAAGTAGCAATAGTAGTTGTAGTAGTAGTAGTAGTAGTAGTAGTAGTTGCAAATGTAGCTGTTGCAGTAGTAAGAGGAGTAGCAGTAGCAGTTTTAGTAGTAGTAGTAGTAGTTTTAGTAGTAGTAGTAATAGTACTAGTAGTTGTAATTGTAGTTGTGGTAGTAGTGGCAATAGTAGTAGCTGTAGTAGTAGTAGCAGATGTAATAGTAGTAGTTGTAGAAGTAGTCACTGTACTAGTAGCAGTAGCAGTAGTTGCAGCAACAACAACAGTAGCGACAATAGTAGTACTTGTTGTTGTGGTATTAGTTGTAGTAGTAGCAGTAGTGGTTGTAGTAGTAGTAGTAGTAGCAGCAGTAGTTGTAGCAGTCGCAGTAGTAGTAATAGTAGTAGTGGTAGTAGCCATATTAGTAGTAGGAGCAACAAAAGCCGTAGTAGTAGTAGCAGGAATAGTAGTAGTTGCAGTAGTAGCAGTAATAGTAATAGCAATAGGAGTTGTAGTTCTAGTTGCAGTGGTAATAGTCACAATAGTAGTAACAGTAATGGCAGTAGTTGTAGTAGCGTTAGTAGTGTTTGCAATAGAAGTATTGGTTGTGGTAGAAGTACAACTAGCAGCAGTAGTAGTAGTGGTGGGAGTAGAAGTAATAGTAGTAGTAGTATGGGAGTAGAAGTAATAGTAGTAGTAGTAGTAGCAGCAGTAGTAGTAGTACCAGCAGTCATCGTGGTAATAGTGGGTATAGTAGTAGGTATAGGTGTGGTAGAAGGAATAGTTGTAGGAGTAGTAGTAGCAGTAGTAGTAGTTGTAGGAATAATAATAGTCATAGTAGTAGTGGTTGGAGGAGTACCAGTAGTGGTAGTAAAAGTCATAGTAGCAGTAGTTGTTGGAGGAGGAGGAGGATTAGTAGTAGTAGTTGTTGTTGTTGTAATAGAAGAAGTACTAATGCTTGCAGTAAGGGTAGTAGCCATAGTAGTGGTACTTGTAGTAGTCAGAGTAGTCGTAGTCATTGTTGTTGTAGTAGTAGTAGTGATAGTAATATTTGTAGTAGTTGAAGTAGTAGTAGTAGTAGTTGTCAGAGTATTACTCATAATAGTAGTAGCAGTTGTAGTAGCAATAGTAGTAGTAGTAGTAGTAATTGTAGATGTAGTAGTTGGTGTATCAGTAGTAGTTGCATAGTGGTAGAAGTAGTAGTAGTAGTAGCAGTAGCAAAAGGAGTAGTGGTTTCAGTAGTTGTACAAGTATTAGTAGTAGTAGTAGTAGTAGTAGCTGAAGTACTAGTGGTAGAAGTAGTAGCGATAGTAGTAGTAGTAATAATAGTAGCAGTAGTAGTTGTAGTAGTAATAGTAGTAGGTGTAGTAGCAGAAGTAGAAGTTGTTGTGATAATAGTAGTAGTAGTAGTAGTAACAACAGCAGCAACAGTAGTATTAGTAGTAGTACTAGCAGTATCAGTAAAAGTAGTAGTGGTCGTAGCAATAGTAATAGTAGTGGTAATAGTATTAGAAGTAGTAGTAATAAAAGTAGTAGTAGTAGTAGTAGTAATAGTTGTAATAATAGTAGGAGTATCAGTAGTAGTATTAGTAGAAGTAGTACTAGTCATAGTTGTAGTAGTAGTAGTAGCAGTAGCAGTATATCAATAATAGTAGTTGAAGTAGTAAAAGTAGTAGTAGTAGTAGTAAAACGAGTAGTAGTAAAAATTGTAACAGCAGCAGTAGCAGCTGCAGTAGTATAAGTAACAGTAACTGTAGCAGTACTAGTAGCAACAGCAGTAGTAGTAGAAGTAGCAGTAACAGTAGTAGTACTAGTAGCAATTGTAGCAATAGTAGTAGTAGTAGCAGACGTAGTGGTAGCAGTAGAAGTAGCTATAGCAGTTGTTGTAGAAGTAGTAGTTGTAGTAGAATTAGTAGTTGTAGTAGTAATAGAAGTAGTAGTAGTGGTAGTAGGAGTAGGAGTAGTAGTAGTAGTAGTAGTAGTAGTTGGAGTGGTAGTAGTAGTAGTTGTAGAAGTAGTAGTCGCAGCAGTACTTGTAGTTGTAGTTGTAGTAATGTTAGTATTTGTAATAGTAATAGTGTAGTAGTAGTAGCAGTACTAGTAATAGTAGTATTAGTAGTAGTCATGGTGGCAGTAGTAGTCGCAGTAGTAGTTGCGATAGTAGTAAAAGTAGCAAAAGCAGTCAGAGTAGTTGTATTAGTAGCAGCAGCAGCAGCAATAACAGCCGTAGTAGTAGAAAGAGTCACGGTATTAGTAGTAGTAATAGTTTTAGTACTAACAGTATTAGTAGCAGCGAAGCAACAGTAGCAGTAGTAGTAGTAGCAGCAACAATAGTAGTAGTGTTAGGAGAAGTAATAGTAGTAATAGTAGTAGCAGCAGTAGTAGTATAAGTAGTAGTAGTAGCAATAGCAGCAGCAATAGCTTTGGTTGTAGTAATAGTAGTCGTACTAGTAGTAGTTGTTGTTGTAGTTGTTGTAATCAGAGTAAGAGTTGTAGTTGTAGCAGCAGTAGAAGCAATAGTTGTAGTAGTAGCAGAAGTAGTAGTAGTAGGATTGTTTGGAGTAGTAGTTTTTGTACGACTTTGAGTAGTAGTAGTAGTAGTAGCAGGGGCAGTAGCAGTAGTTGGAGTAGTCGTAATAATAGCAGTAGCAGTAGTAGTATTAATAGGAGTAGTAGTAATGATAGCTGTTGCAGCAGAATTAGCATTAGCAGCAGTAGTCGTAATAGTAGTAGAAGTAGTAGTGGTAGTAGTAATTGGAGTAATAGTTGTGATTGCAGTAGCGGGAGCATTTGCAATAGCATTAGTAGCAACAACATTAGTAGTTATTGTAGTAGTAGCCGTAGTTGTAGTAGAAGGACTAGTAGCAGGAGTTGTAGTAGAAGCTGAAGCAGTAGTCGCAGTAGTAGCATAAGTAAAAGTATTAGTAGTAATAGTAGTAGTAGTAGTAGTAATAGAAGAAGAAGATGAAGAAGAAGAAGAAGAAGAAGTAGTAGTAGTAGTAACAATAGTAGTAGCAGTAGCAGTAGTCATTGCAGTAAGTGTAGTAGTAGTAGTAATAATATTAGAAGTTGCTGAAGTAGTAGCAGCAAAAGTACCAGTAGGAGGAGAGGACGTTGTAGTAGCGGTAATAGTAGTAGTAGTAGTAGTAGTAGTAGTAGTAATAAGTAGTAGTAGTTGTAGCAATATTATTAGTAGTAGTAGTAGCAGCAGTAGTACCAGTAGTTCCTGTAGTAGCAGCAGTAGTAGTCGTAGCTGTTGTGGCTGTTGCAGTAGTACCAATGGCAGTAGTTGTTGTAGTAGTATTATTAGTAGCAGTAGTAGTATTAGGAGTAGTAGTATTAGCAATAGTTGTAGTATTAGTAGTTCTAGTTGTAATAGTGGTAGTAGTCGTATTATTAGTTGTAGTAGTAGTAGCAGTAGCAGTAGTAGTAGCTGTAGTAACAAAAGTAGTCAAAGTTGTAGCAGCAGTAGTAGCAGCAGTAGCAATAGTAGAAGTAGTAGTAGTAGTAGTAGTAGTAGTAGTAGTAGTAGTAGTAGTAGTTGTAGTAGTTGTAGTAGTAGTAGTTATAGTAGTACTAGTAGCAGCAGCAGTAGTAGTGGTAGGAGAAGTAATAGTAGTTGTTATTGAAGGAGAAGTAGGAGTAGCAGTAGTAGTAGCAATAGTAGTAGTTATAGTAGTAGTACTTGTAGTAGCAGTTGTTGTAAAAGTAGTTATAGAAGTAGTTATAGTTATAGAAGTATTTGTAGCTTCATTCATTGTAATAGTAGTAGTAGCAGTAGTAGTATTAATAGTGTCAGCAGTAGTAGAAGTAGTAGTAGTAGTACCAATAGTAGTAGTAGCAGTAGGAGTAGTAGCTGTAGTAATAGTAGTAGGAGAAGTCATAGTAGTGGTTATAGTGGTAGCAACAACAACAACAATAGCAATAGTAGTATTAGTGGGAGTAGTAGTGGTAGTATTAGTAGCCACAGTAGTAGGAGTAGTATTATTAGTGGCCACATTAGTAGCAGTAGTAGTAGCTGAAGTAGTAGTAGTAGTTGCAGTAGTACTAGTTGAAATAGTTGTAGTAACTGTAGTACTAGCAGCAGTAGTAGTAGTAGAAGCAGTAGTAACTACATTAGTTCCGGTAGTAGTTGCAGAAGTAGCAGTTGTAGCACTAGTTCTTGCAGTAGTAATTGTGGTAGTTCCAGAAGTAGTTGCGTTAGCTATAATAGTAGTGTAGTAGTAGATGTAGTTGTGGATGTACCAGTAATAATAGAGGTAGTAGCAGTAACAGGAGTAGTAGAAGAAGTAGTAGTCATAGTAGTTGCAGTAGAAGTAGTAATAGCACTAGCAGTACTTGTAGTAGGAGAGGTAATTGTAGTTGTAGAAGCAGTAGTAGGGGTAGTAGTAGTAGCAGCAGTAGTAGTAGTAGGAGTAGTAGTAGTGGTAGTTGCAGTACCAGCACTAGTAGTAGTGGTGGCGGTGGTGGTCGTAGTAGTAGTAGTAGTAGTAGTAGTAGTAGTAGTAGTAGTAGTAGTAGTTCTAGAAGTAGAAGTAGCAGTAGTAGCAATGGTAGCAATAGTAGCAATAGCAGTAGTAGTTGTAGTAGTGGAAAGATTTGTAGCAGTAGTAGTAATAGGAGTTGTTGTTATCATGGTTTACCGTTTCGGTTTCGGTTTCGGTTTCAGGACCGGCCGAAACCGATACGTTTCGGCCATTTCGGTTTCAGTTTCGGCCGTTTCGGTTTCGGCTGAAAGAATTTTTTAAATTATTAATTGGGCGTTGACCAGAGTTTGACTATATTTTGACTGTCCTTTGACTTCAAATTAAAAATACAATAAAATATTATACAAAAATTGAAAAAATTTGAAAAATTATGAATCAATTTATACTTAATTTTACAATAATTTCAAATATTATTTAAGCTAATTAAAATTAATTTTGATAGTTAGTCACTGATATTGTCTGTTTTTAATATATGTTAGTGTATTAAAAAATATATAAGAAATGATATGAATATGATTAAAATTTAAAAATTAACATAAGCAAATTTAACTTTTCATTAAAATGTATTTCACACGTACATAATTTATAAATTCTAAGATAATACAACTAATCATCATAATCATCATCGATTGAGTTTGGAACATCTGGGTGTGGAATTACAAATTTAGTACCTGAATGATCCGGACGAGCATTTATGCGCATATGAATCAAAACAATTAGCTCTGCGCGATCTCATGGCAGCGGTTCTGAAGTATAACCATATATCAAAGGTCTAAAATAAAAATTATATTTTGACTAAAATTTAATTTAATTTTAATTATTTTTTAACTTCAAATTAAAAAATTATAATATATTTAAAATTTTTAAAAAATAATGAATAATTACGTGAATAATATTATGTACGTAAATAATATCTGACTGAAACCGATAAGGACGTCGAAATTAAATTGGCGACAACACTGGCCCCAATGTAAGGCCAGTCAAATTTTACGGGAGTACGAGTCAGGTTAGCGAGGGTACGAGATAGACGAGAGAACGGTGGTAGATTAATAAGAGCGCTGGGTTTTTGGGTTCGAACATAAAGCCAGCGCGAGGTCCTCCCCCCGACCCCCCCCCAACCCGCGCGAGCTCGGCGAGCTCCCGCCCGCTCGCCTGTCCGCCCGGAGCTCCCGCCAAACCCCCCGCCCCCCCCGCCCCCCCACCCACCCCCCCTGGCGCGAGCTCGGCGAGCTTCCCCCTGGCCGCCTCCCCCCAACCCGCGCGAGCTCGGCAAGCTCCCGCACGCCCGCCTGTCCGCCCGGAGCTCTCGCCAAACCCCCAGCCGCCCCTACCCACCCCCCCTGGCGCGAGCTCGGCGGCTTCCCCCCCGGCCCGCCTGCCCGCCCGGAGCTCCCCCGCCCGCGCGCCCGAGCCCGGCGAGCTCCGCCCGCTCCGCCCGAGCCCGGCGAGCTCCGCCGCCCGCTCCGTCTCCTCCGCGATCCCGGCGAGCTCACTCTCTCGCGCGCAAGCCCGACGAGCTCCGCCCCCCCGCTCTCGAGCCCGGCGAGCTCCCGCCGCCCGCGCGAGCCCGGCGAGCTCCCGCTCGCCCGCGCGAGCCCGGAGAGCTCCCGCCCCCCCCGCGCGAGCCCGGCGAGCTCCCGCCCGCCCGCGTGCGTTCGTTGGCGAAGATGAACAGTAATGAACAGTACCCTAACCGGTACGAAACTGCAGGTTTCG
This sequence comes from Trichopus zeylanicus subsp. travancoricus, assembly GCA_005019695.1. Classification (NCBI taxonomy): domain Eukaryota; kingdom Viridiplantae; phylum Streptophyta; class Magnoliopsida; order Dioscoreales; family Dioscoreaceae; genus Trichopus; species Trichopus zeylanicus. The sequence continues at coordinate 136,393 of RXID01021425.1, read as the reverse complement.
TTGCGGTTCCGGCCGAAACCGAAACGTTTCGGCCGAAATGTTTCGGTTTCAGCCGAAACTGTGAACCTTGGTTGTTATTGTAGATGTATTAGAAAATGTAGCAATAGTAGTAGTAGTAGTAGTAGTAGTCATAGTAGTCATAGTAGCAGCAATTGCAGTGGCAGTAATAGTAGTAGCAATGGTTGTAGTGGAAGGAGTAGTAGTAGTAGTAGTAGCATTAGTAGTAGTACTATTACTAGTAGTAGTAGTAGTGGTAGTAGTTGTAGTCATAGTAGTAGTAGTATTATTAATAGTTGCGTTTGCAATAGCAGTTGTAGTTGTACTACTAGTTGTAGTAGTAGTAGCAGCAGCAGTAGTAGTTGCAGTAGCAGAATTAATTACAGTGATAGTAGTAGTTGTAGTCAAAGTAGTAGTAGTGCTAGCAGTAATAGCAGTAGTAGCAATAGTAGTAGCGGTAGTTGTAGTTGCAGTAGTGGTAGTAGTAGTAGCGGCAACAATAGTAGTAGTAGTTGTTGTAGTTGTAGTTGTAGAAATAGCAACAGTGGTAGCAGTAGTAGTAGCAGTAGTAGTAGTACTAGCAATGGTAGCAATAGTATTAGCAATAGTAGCAGCAGTAGTAGCAGTAATAGAAGTAATAGTTGGTGTAGTAGTAGCAGTAGCAGTAGTAGTAGTAGTAATAATAGTATTAGTTGCCGCTGTAGTAATAGTAGGCGAAGTAGTGGAAGTACTAGTAGTAGTAGTGGTAGTAGGACAAGTGGTAGTAGTAGTGGTACTAGTAGTATGATCATCAGTAGCAGTAGTAGCCGCAGAAGTGGTAGCAGTAGTAGTAGTAGTAGCAGGAGAAGTAGTGATAGTAGTAGTAGCATTAGTAAGAGTAGGTGTAGTAGTATCATTACTAGTATAGTTGGAGTAGAAGTAGTAGTACTACTAGTAGTAGCAGCGGTTGCAATAGTTGTAATAATAGTAGTAGTAGTAGTAGTAGTAGCAGTAGCAGAAATAGTAGCAGTTGTACTTGTTGTTGTAGTAGTTGTTGTAGTAGCAGTAGAAGTACTAGTAAGAAGAGTTGTTGTAGTTGTAGTTGCAGTAGTAGTAGTAATAATCACATTAGTAGCAGTTGTGTTAGTAGTAAGGGCAGTAGCAGTATTAGTAGTAGTAGTAGTAACAGTAGCAGCTATAGGGATAGTAGTAGCAGTAGTAGTAGTAGTAGGAGGAGGAGAAATAGTAGTAGTAGTAGTGACAGTGGTAGTATTACTTGCAATTGTAGTACTAGTGGTAGTAGTAGAAGTGGTAGCCATAGTAGTGGTAGTGGTGGTAGTAGTAGTGGTGGAAGTAGGAGCAGTAGTATTAGTAATACTAGTGGTAGTAGTTGTAGTAGTATTAGTTGCAAAAGCAGAAGTAGTATTAGCAAGAGTAGTAGTAGAAGTAGTAGTAGATGTAGTTGTGGTAGTAGCAATTGTAACCGAGGTAGTAGTAGTAGCAGGAGTATTAGTAAAAGTAGTAGTCGTAGTAGTTGTGGTCGAAGTAGCAGCAGTAATAGTTGAACTTCTAGTAGGAGAAGTAGTAGTAGCAATACTAGGTGTAGTAGTAGTACGGGTTGTAGTAGTAGTAGCAGTAATAGTAGTGGTAGTAGCAGTAGCAGTAGTAGTAGTAGTAGTAATAGTAGTAGTAGTAGTAGTAGTAGTAGTAGTAGTAGTAGTAGCAGTAGCAGTAGTAGTAGTAGTAGTGGTTGCAATAGTAGTAGAAGTAGTAGTAGTTGTAGTAGTGGCAGGAGTTGTAATAGTAGCTGTTATAGGAGTAGTTGTTGTTGTTGTAGTAGTAGTTGTTGTACTAGTACTAGAAGTTGTAGCAGTAGTAGGAGTAGTAGTTGTAGTTGTAGTAGTAGTCATAGTAGCAGTAGTTGGAGTAGCTGTAATAGTACTAGCAATGGTAGTAGTGGTAGTGGTGGTAGTAGTAGTAGTAGAAGAAGAAGAAGAAGAAGTAGTAGCATTACTAGTAGTTGTTGTAGCATTAGTAGTAGTAGTAGTAGTAGTAGTAGTAGTAGTAGTAGTAGTAGTAGTGGTAGTAGTAGTAGTAGTAGCAGCAGCAATAGTAATAGTAGTAGTAGCATTAGTAGTAGTAGTAGTAGCATTAGTAGTAGTAGTAGTAGTAGTAGTAGTCGAAGTAATAGTAGTAGTAGTAGTAGTAGTAGACGCAGTAGTTGTTGTATTAGTAGTAGTTGCAGCAGCAGTAGTACTACTACTACTAGTTGTAGTAGGAGTAGAAGTATAAGTAGTAGAAATGGTAGTAGTAGAAGTAGCAGTAGCAAAATTAGTTCTAGTAATAGTAGTAGTGGTAGTCGCATAGTATTAGCAGTATGAACCGTAGTAGAAGTAGTAGTAGCAGCCATAGGGGAGGTACTAGTAGCAATAGGAGTAGTATTAGTTGGAGATGTAGTAGTTGTAGTCGTAGCAAAAGTAGTATTAGCAGTAAGAGCAGTATTGGTAGTAGTAGTAGCAGCAACAGTAGTAGTAGTTGCAGATGTAGTTGTTGTAGTAGTAGCAATAGTAGTAGTTATTGTTGTAGTTGTAGTAGTAGAAGTAGAAGCAATGGCTGCAATTGTAGTAGCAATTGTTGTAGAAGTCGTAGCAGCGGCAGCAATAGTTGTAGCAGTAGTAGTTGTTGTTGTTGCAGTAACAATATTAATTGTTGTTGTAGCGGTAGTCGTAGTAGTAGTTGTAGTAGTAGTAGCTGTAGTAGTCATAGGCCAAGTAGTAGAAGTACTGGTACTATTATTGGAAGTTGGAGAAGTGGTGGTAGTAGTAGTAGTAGAACTAGTAGTAGTAGTAGTAGTAGTAGTAGTAGTAGTAGTAGCTGTAGTAGTCATAGGCCAAGTGGTAGAAGTACTCGTACTAGTATTGGAAGTTGGAGAAGTGGTGGTAGTAGTAGTAGTAGAACTAGCAGTAGTAGTAGTAGTAGTAGTAGTAGTAGTAGTAGTAGTAGTTGTAGTAGTAGTAGTAGTAGTACTAGTACTAGCTTTAGTAGTAGTAGGAGTAGTAGTAGGAGTCACAGTAGTAGTTGTTGTAGTAGTAGTAGTAGTAGCAGCAGTAGTAGCAGTAGCAGCAACAGCAGTAGGTGTTGTACTAGTTGTTGTAGTCGAGTAGTCACTATAGTAGTAGTAGCAGCAGTAATAATAGTAGTAGCAGTAGTAGCAGTAGTAGTCGTACTAGTAGTGAGAGGAGGAGTAGTAGTAGTAGTAGCAGAAGTAGTAGCAGCTATAGTGGTTGTAGTAGTAGTAGTAGTAGTATTAGTAGTAGGTGAAGTACTGGTCGCTGTTTCTTTGGCAGTAGTAGTTGTAGTACTAGTACTAGTAGTTATTGTAGCATTGGTAGCAATTGCAATTGTTCTAGTAGTATAATTTGTAGTGGCAGTAGGAGCAAAAATAGCAATAGTAATAGCGGTAGTAGTTGTGGTAGTATTAGTTGCAAAAGCAATAGCAGTAGAAGTAGTAGGAGTAGTTGTCGAAGGAGTAGTAGTAGTAGTAGTAGTAATGGGAGTAGTAATGGTAATACTAGTAGTAGGAGTAGTTGTAGTATTTGTAGTATTAGTAGTAGCATAGGTAGTAGTAGTCGCAGTAATTGGAGTAGCAGCAGTAGTAGTAGTAGTAATAGCTGTAGTTACAATGTATGTTGTAGCACCACCAGTCACAATAGTAGTAGCAGTAGTAGTCGTAGTAGAAGTAGTCACAATAGTAGCAGAAATAGCCGTAGTAGTCATAGTAGTTCTTGTGGAAGTAGTAGCAGAACTAGTAGTAGTTGTAGGAGAAATAGTAGTAGTTGTAGTTGTCATTGTAGTAGTAGTTGTTGTAGTAGTAGTAGCAATGGTAGCATTAGAAGCAGTAATAGTAATAGTAGTAGTAGTAGCAACTGTAGTAGTAGTAGTAGTAATAGTAGTAGTAGTGATAATAGTACTAGTAGTAGTAGTAGTAGCAGTACTTGTTGTTGTTGTTGTTGTTGTAGTAGTAGTAGTATGAGATGCGGTTGGAGTCATTGTAGTTGTAGTAGCAATAGTTGGAGAGTGTAGTAGTAGTTGCAGTAGTAGGAGTAGGAGTAGGAATAGGAGTAGTAGTAGTAGTAGTAGTAGCTGTAGCACTAGTTGTGGTAGTAGCAGCAGTAGTAGTAGGTGAAGTAGTGGAAGCGCTAGTACTAGTAGTGGTTGTAAAAGTACTAGATGTAGTAAGAGTAATAGTAGTACAAGTAGTAAGATCTACCACAGTAGTATCATTAGTAGCAAGAGTAGCAGTAGCATTAGTGCTACTTGTAGTAGTAGTACTAGTAGTAGTAGTTGGAGAAGTAGTAGTAGTAGGAATAGGAGTAGTAGTACTAGTTGTAGTAGTAGTAGCAGTGGTAGCAATAGTAGTAGTAGTTGTTGTTGTGGCAATAGTTGCGGTAGTAGCAATAATTGCAGTAGTTGCTCTGGTTGTAGTAGTAGTAGTTGTAGTAGCAGCAAAAGTAGTAGTAGTAGTAGTAGTTGCAGTGCTTGTAGTAGTAGTCATAGTAGAAGTAGTAGTAGTAGTCGAAGTAGTAGTAGTAGTAGTAGCAGTCATGGCAGCAGTTGGTGTAGTACTATTTATAGTACACGTCATAGTCGCAATAGCAGTAGTAGTAGCAGAAATAGTACAGCAATTGCAGTAATTATAGTTGTACTAGTAGTAAGAGTAGTAGTAGTAGTAGTAGTAGTAGTAGTAGTAGTAATAGTAGTAATAGTAGCAGCTGTAGTGGTAGTTGTTGCAGCAGTAGTAGTAGTTGTAGTAGGAGAAGTAGTTGTAGTAGTTGCAATAGCAGTTCTAGTGGTAGTACTTGTAGTGGTAGCAATAGTAATGGCAGTAGTAGTTGTAGTAGCGGTGGCAATAGGAGCAGTAGTATTAGTAACAGTACTAGAAGTAGTTGTAGTAGTATTAGTTGTAGAAGTAGTATTAGTTGTTTCAGCAGTAGGAGTAGAAGTAGTAGTCGATGTAGTCGTGTTAGTAGCATAAGTAATAGAGGTGGTAGTAATAGCAAGAGTAGTAGTAGAAGTAGTAGTGGTAGTACTAGTACTAGTAGTAGGAAAAGTTGTAGTTGCAGTAGTAGTAGGAGGAGGAGGAGGAGGAGGAGTAGTAGTAATAGTTGTAGCTGTGGTAGCAATAGTAGTTGCACTAGTAGTAGTAGTAGTAGTGGCAGGAGTTGTAGTAGTAGCAGTAATAGAAGTAGTTGTTGTTGTTCTAGTAGTTCTTGTTGTTGCAATAGTAGAAGTTGCAGCAATAGTAGTAGTAATAGTAGTAGTAGTAGCAGTAGTAGTTGCTGTAGGAGAAATAGTAGTAGGAATGGTAGTAGTGGTAGCAGCAGCAGTAGTAGTAGTCGCGTTAGTAGTAATAGTACTTGAAGAAGTCGTAGTTGTTGTAGCAGTAGTAATAGTAGTAGTCGTAGTACTAGTAGTAGCAGTTGTTTTTAGAGTAGTAGGAGAAGAAATAGTTGCAGTAGTAGAAGTTATAGTAGTAATAGTAGTTGTTCTTGTTGTTGCTGTAGTAGTAGTAGTAGTAGTAGCAGCAGCAGTAGTAGTAGTAGTAGTAGTAGTAGCAGTAGTAGTAGTGGTAGTAGTGGTAGTAGTAGTAGTAGTGGTAATACTAGCAGTGGTAGCAATAGTAGTGGCAGCAGTAGTAGTAGTAGTGGTGCTAGTAGGAGTAGTAATTTTAGTAACGATAGTAGTAGTTTCAGGAGTAGGAGTGGAAGTAGTAGTAGATGTAGTTGTGTTAGTAGCAGAAGTAAGGGCGGTAGTATTAGTAGCAAGAGCCGTAGTAGAAGTAGTAGTGGTAGTACTAGTACTAGTAGTAGGAGAAGTAGTAGTAGTAGCAGTAGTTCTAGTAGTAGCAGCAATAGTGGTAGTAGTAGTAGCAGGAGTAGTAGTTGTAATAGTAGCAGCAGCAGTAGTAGTAGCACTAGTAGTAGTAGTACTAGTAGCAGTAGTAGTAGTAGTAGTAGCAGCAGCAGCAGTAGTAGTATTACTGATAGTAGTAGTAGTTGGATTAGTGGTAGTAGCCACAGTAGTAGTGGCAGTTGCAGGAGCAATAGTAGTTGTAGTAGTAGTTGTAGTAGTAGCAGTAGCAATAGTAGTAGCAGTAGTAGCAGTAGTAGTAGTAGAAGTTGTAGTAGTCATAGTAGTAGTAGTAGTAGTGGGAGTAGTAGTAGTTGTAGTAGCTATAGAACTGGTTGCAGTAGTAGTAGCGGTAGTATTAGTTGTGGCAGCAGTATTAGTAGTAGTGGTAGTATAAGTAGTAGAGTAGTAGTAGTAGTAGTAGTAGTAATAGTCGTAGCAGTAATAGTTGTAGTTGAAGTAGTAGGAGTAGTAGTAGTAGTCGGAGGAGTAGTGTAGCATTAGTTGTAGAGATAGTAGTAGTAGGAGTAGTTGCAGTTGTAGAAGGAGAAGTATTAGGAGTATTAATAGTTGTAGTCTTAGTTGTAGTAGAAGTATGAGTAGTAGCAACAACAAGAACAACAGAAGTAATAGTAGAAGTTGTCATAGTAGCAGTATTAGTAGTAGTTGATGTTGAAATAGTTGTAGTAGTAGTCGTATTAGCTGTAGCAGTAGTTGTAGAAGTACTAGTAGTAGTAGAAGTAGTAGTAGTCCTGTCTGTAGTACTACAGGTAGTAGTAGTAATAGAAACTATAGTAGTTGTAGTAGTAGTTGTAGTAGTAGTAGTTGTAGTAGTAGTAATAGTAGGAGTAGTAATAGGAGTATGAGTAGTAGTAGTAGTAGTATTAGTAGTAGTAGTGATAGTAGTAATATTAGCAGCAGTAATAGTAGAATTAGCTATAATAGTAGTAGTAGTTGTAGTGGCAGAAGTAGTAGCAACAACAGTTGTAACAGTAGTAGTAGCAGCAGTAGTAGTAGTTGTGATAGTGGTAGTATTAGCAGTAGCAGTAGTAGTAGCATCAACGGTAATTGCAGCAGCAGTAGTAATTGTGATAGTAGTAGTATTAGTAGTAGTTGTATTACTAGTAGTAGTCGCAGTAGCAGCAATAGTGGTTGCCGCAACTGTTGTTGTTGTAGCATTAGTAGTAGCGGCAACAACAGTAGAAGTAGTAGTATTCTAGTAGTAAAGCAGTCATTGTAGCAGTTGGAGTAGCAGCTATAATAGTTGCAGTAGCAGTAGTTGTTGTAGCTATAGTTGTAGTACTAGTTGAAGTAGTATTGGTAGAATTAGCTGTAGCAGCAACAGCAGCAGCAGTAGCAATAGTGGTAGTAGCAAGAGTATTACAAGTAGTAGGAGTAGGAGTAGTAGTTGTAGTTGTTTTTGTAGGAGCAGAATCAATAGTGGCAGTAGCAGCAATAGTTGTAGGGGCCCTAATAGCAGTAAAAATAGTTGTAGTTGTAGTACCAGTCGTAGTAGCGGTAACAGTAGCCATTGTAGAAGCAGTAGTCATAGTGGTAGTTGTAGTTGTTTTAGCTATCGCAGCAGTAGTAGTAATAGTGGAAGTAATAGTAGCACTACTAGCTGCAGAATTAGTAGTAGTACGAAAAGAAGTAGTAGTAGCAGCAACAACAACTGTAGTATTAGTGATAGTAGTAGTAGTTGGATTAGTGGTAGTAGTGGCAGTAGTAGTAGGAGCTGCAGGAGGAGTAGTAGTAGTAGCTGCAGTAGTAGTAGCAGTAGTTGTAATAGTAGTAGTAAAAGTTGTAGTAGTAGAAGAAGTAGTAGGAGTGGGAGTAGTAGTAGTAATAGTAGCTGTAGTAGTGGTTGCAGTAGTAGTAGCGTTAGTAGTAGTAGTGGTAGCAGTATTAGTTGTAGTGGTAGTATAAGTAGTAGAGTAGTAGTAGGAGTAGTAGTAGTAGCAGTATTAGTAGTTGTAGTAGGAGAATCTGTAGTAATTGTAATAGTAGTAGTAATAGTCATAGCGGTAGGAGTAGTGGTTGAAGTAGTAGGAGGAGTACTAGTGGTTGTAGGAGTAGTAGTTGCATTAGTAGAAGAAATACTAGTAGTATGAGTAGTAGCAGCTGCAGTAGGAGAAGTATTAGTAGTATTAATAGTAGTAGTATTAGTTGTAGTGGCTATATGAGTAGCAGCAACAACAACAACAACAGAAGTAACAGTAGAAGTAGTAGTAGTAGCAATATTAGTAGTAGTAGCAGTCGTATTAACTGTAGTAGTAGTTGTAGAAGAAGTAGTAGTAGTTGTTGTAGTTGCAACATTAGTTGAAGGAGTAGAAGTAGTAGTAGTAGTAGTAATGTTTGTAGTAGTACAGGTAGTAGCAGTAATAGAAACTATAGTAGTACTAGTAGTTGTTGTTGTTGTTGTTGTAGTAATAGTAGGAGTACTAATAGGAGAATGTGTAGTACTAGTAGTAGTAGTAGTATTTTTAGTAGTAGTAGTAGTAGTACTAGTAGTGATAATTGTAGCATTAGCAGCAGCAGCAGTAGAAGCAGCAGCAGTAGTAGTAGTAGTAGCAGCAGCAAAAGTAGTGGCAGTAGTAGTAGTAGCAGCAGTTGTTGGAGCAGCAATTGTAGTATTAGCAGTAGCAGCAGTACTAGCTATAGTAGTGGTAGTAGTAGTAGTAGCAGCAGTAGTTGTAGTAGCAACAGTAGTACCAGTAGTAGTAGTGGTGATAGTAGTAGTATTAGTAGTAGTTGTGGTAGTTGTAGTAGTCATAGTAGCAGCAGTAGTAGTCACACTAACTGTAGTTGTAGTAGCATTAGTGTTAGCGACAACAATAGCAGAAGTAGTAGTGTTGTAGTAGTAGAAGTAGTCGTTGTAGTAGTTGGAGTAGCTGCTGTAATAGTAGTAGTAACTGTAGTTGTTGTAGCCATAGTTGTTGTACTTCTTGAAGTAGTATTGGTAGTAGTACCCCTAGCAGCAGCAACAACAGTTGCAGTAGCAGTAGTAGTAGTAGAGAGAGTATTACTAGTATTAGTACAAGGAGTTGTAGTTGTAGTTGTTGTTGTAGCAGCGGAATCAATAGTAGCAGTAATAATAGTGGTCGTAGTAGCCGTAACAGCAGTAATAATAGTTGTTGTTGTAGTAGCAGTCGTAAGAGCGGTAACAGTAGCCATAGTCGAAGAAGTAGTAGAAGTGGTACTTATAGTCGTTGTAGCTGTAATAGTAGTCAAAGTAGTAATGGAATTAGTAGTAGCACTACTAGTAGCAAAATTAATAGTAGTACGAAAAGAAGTAGTAGTAGTACTAGAAGTAGCAATAGTAGTAGTAGCAACGAAAACAGCAGCAGTATTAGTGATAGTAGTAGTAGTTTGAATAGTGGTAGTATCGGCAGTAGTAGCAGCAGCTGCAGGAGTAGTAGTAGTACTAATAGTAGTAGTTGTTGTTGTTGTTGTTGTTGCAGTAGTAGTAGTAGTAGTAGCAGTAGTAGTAGTAGAAGTTGTAGTAAAAGTAGCAGAAGCAGTAGGAGTGGAAGTAGCAATAGTAGCAGTAGCGGTAGTAGTGGTTGCAGTAGTAGTAGTAGTAGGAGTAGTGGTGGAAGCAGTATTAGTTGTAGTGGTCGTATAAGCAGTAGAGTAGTAGTAGGAGTAGTAGTAAAAGTTGTATTAGTAGTTGTAGTAGGAGAATTTTTAGAAATTGTAGCAGTAGTAGTAATAGTCGTAGAAGTAGGAGTAGTAGTAGAAGCAATAGGAGGAGTAGTAGTAGTCGTGGGAGTAGTAGTAGCACTAGTAGCAGAAATAGTAGTAGTAGGACTACTGGCAGTTGTAGTAGCAGAAGTATTAGGAGTATTAATAGAAGTAGTAGTATGAGAAGCAGCAACAACAACAACAATTGAAGTAATAGTAGTAGTAGTAGTAGTAGCAGTGTTAGTAGTAGTTGACGTTGTAGGAGTAGTAGTAGTAGTAGTCATATTAGCTGTAGCAGTAGTTGCAGAAGTAGTAGTAGTAGTAGAAAAAGAAGTAGTAGTAGTAGTAGTAGTGTTTGTAGTAGTACAGGTAGTAGCAGTAATAGAAACTATATTAGTACTAGTAGTAGTTGATGTTGTTTTTGTAGTAATAGTTGGAATAGTAATAGGAGTATGAGTAGTAGTAGTAGTAGTAGTATTTATAGTAGTATTTGTAGTAATAGTAGTAGTAGTGGTAGTAGTGATAGTAGTAGTATTAGCAGTAGTTGTAGTAGAAGCAGCAGCAGCAGTAGTAGTTGTACTAGCAGCAGAAGTAGTAGCAGCAGCAGTGGGAATAGCAACAATAGTAGCAGCAGCAGTAGTAGTGATAGTGGTAGTATTAGCAGTAGCCGTAGTAATAGCTGTAGCAGTAGTAGCGGTAGTGCTAGTAGCAGCATTAGTAGCAACCGTGGTAGTAGCAGCAGTAGTAGTAGTGATTGTAGTAGTATTAACAGTAGCCGTAGTTGTAGTAGTTGTCGTAATAGCGACAGTCATAGTCACAACAACTGTAGTTGTTGTAGCATTAGTGGTAGTGGCAACAACAGCAGTAGTAGTTGTGTTGTAGTAGTAGTAGTAGTCATTATAGCAGTTGGATTAGCTACTATTATAGTAGCGGTAGCAGTAGTTGTTGTAGCTATAGTTGTAGTACTAGTTGAAGTACTGTTCGTAGTAGTAGCCATAGCTGCACCTGCAACAGCAACAATATCTGTAGTAGTAGTAGCAAGAGTATTACTATTAGTAGTAGTAGGAGTAGTAGTTGTAGTGGTTGTTGTAGCAGCAGAATCAATAGTAGCAGTAGTAGCAGTAGTTGCAGCCGCTGTAACAACATTAATAATAGTAGCAGTTGTAGTAGCATTTGTAGTAGCGGTAACAGTAGCCATACTAGAAGCAGTAGTAGTACCGATAGTTGTAGTTATTGTTGCATTAGCAGTAGTAATAGTAATAGTGGGAGTAGTAGTAGCACTACTAGTAGCAGAATTAGTAGTAGTACGATAAGAAGTAGTAGTAGTAGTGGCACTAACAGCAGTAGTAGTAGCAGGACTAGTAGCAGTAGTAGTATTTGTGATAGTAGTAGTAGTTGAATTAGTGGTAGTAGCGGCAGTAGTAGTGGTAGCTGTTGGAGTAGTAGCAGCAATAGTAGTATTAATAGTTGCAGTAGTAGTAGCAGTAGTAGTAGTCATAGCAGAAGTTGTAGTAGTAGTAGTAGGAGGAGGAGGAGTAGTAGTAGGCGTAGTAGTGGTTGCAGTAGTAGTGGCAGTAATAGTAGTAGCAGTAGTATTTGTTTTAATGGTAGTAGAACTAGTAGAGTAGTAATAGGAGTAGTAGTAGTAGAAGCAGTATTAGTAGTTTTAGTAGGAGAATTTGTAGTAATTGTAGCAGTAGTAGTAGTAATAGTCGTATTAATAGCAGTAGTAGTAGAAGATGTAGGAGTAGTAGTAGTGGTCGTAGGAGTAGTATTAGCATTAGTAGTAGTTGTTGCAGTAGGAGAAGTATTAGTAGTATTAATAGTTGTACTATTTGTAGTCATTGTAGTATCAGTAGCAGCAACAGCCACAGCAACAGAAGTAATAGTAGAAGTAGTAGTAGTAGTTGATGTTCCAGTAGTAGTAGTAATAGTAGTAGTAGTAGTTGTAGTAGTATTAGCCATAGCAGTAGTTGTAGTAGTAGTAGTAGAAATAGTAGTAGTAGAAGTAGTAGTAGTAGTTGACGTAGTATTTGTAGTAGTAGTAGTAGTCATAGTAGTAGTAGTAGCATTAGTAGTTGTTGTTGTTGTAGTAGTAGTAGATGTAGAAGTAGCAGTTGTCGCCGTAGTAGCAGAAGTAGAAGTATTAGTAGTAATAGTAGTAGTAGTAGAAGAAGAAGAGGAAGTAGTAATAGCAGTAGTAACAGTAGTACTAGTAGTAGCAGTAGTCGTTGGAGCAAGTGTAGTAGTATAAGTACTAATATTAAAAGTTGTTGAAGTAATAGCAGCAAAAGTTCCAGTAGGAGGAGAAGACGTAGTTGTAGCAGTAATAGTAGTAGTAATTGTAATAGTAGTAGTGGAAGAAGTAGCAACTGTAGCAATATTAGTAGTAGTAGTAGTAGTAGCCGCGGTAGTACCAATAGTTCCTGTAGTAGTAGCGTAGTAGTAGCAGTAGTAGTAGTAGCTGTTGTGGCTGTTGCAGCAGTACCAGTACCAATAGTTGTAGTAGTAGTAGTAGTGCTAGCTGTAGTGGTATAAGGAGTAGTAGTATTAGCAATAGTGGTTGTTATAGTAGCAGTACAGGTATTAGGAGTAGTTGTTGTAGTAGTATTAGTAGTTCTAGTAGTAATAGTGGTAGTGGTGGTATTTTGAGTTGCAGTAGTCATAGTAGTAGTAGTAGTAGCAGCAGCAGCAGTAGTAGTAGCAGTAGTAGTAGTAGCTGTAGTAGTAGAAGTAGTAGAAGCAATAGCAGCAGCAATAGCAGCAGTAGCCGTAGTAGAAGTAGTAGTAGTTGTAGTTGTAGTAGTTGTAGTAGCAGTAGTAGCAGTTGTAGTAGTAGTAGTAGTAGCAGCAGTAGTAGTGGTAGGAGAAGTAGTAGTTGTTGTTATTTAAGGAGAAGTAGTAGTAGCAGTAGTAGTAGCAATAGTAGTAGTTATAGTAATAGTACTAATAGTAGCAGTAGTTGTGAAAGTAGTTGAAGAAATATTTGTAGCTTCATTCATTGTAGTAGTAGTAGTAGCAGTAGTAGTAGTAACTGTGTCAACAGTAGCGGAAGTAGTAGTAGTAGTAGCAGTAGAAGCAGTAGCTATAGTAATAGTAATTGGAGAAGTTGTAGTAGTAGTCATAGTGGTAGTGACAACAACAACAACAATAGCAGTAGTAGCAGTAGTAGCAGCGACAACAACAACAACAACAATAGTAGTAGTATTGGTGAGAGTAGTAGTGGTAGTATTAGTAGCCACAATAGTAGGAGTTGTACTATTAGTAGCCGCATTAGTAGCAGCAGTAGTAGTTGTAGTAGTTGTAGTAGCTATAGTAGTTGTTGTAGTAATACTAGTGGTATAGGTAGCAGTAGTAGTAGTAGTAGAAGCAGCAGTAGCTACATTAGTAGCTGTAGTAGTTGCAGAAGTAGTAGCAGTGGCACTTGTTCTTGTAGTAGTAGTTGTTGTTGTACTAGTAGTAGAAGTAGTTGTAGAAAATATAGCAGTAGGAGGAGTAGTAGTAGTAGTAGTAGTTGTTGTTGTAGTAGTAGTAGTAGTAGTAGTAGTAGTAGACGTAGTAGCAGTAGTTGCAGTGGCAGTAATAGTAGTAGCAATGGTTATAGTCGTAGCAGCAGTAGTAGTGGTTGTAGCATTAGTAGTAGAAGTAGTAGTAGTAGTAGTAGTGGTAGTAGTTGTAATCAGAGTAGTAGTAGTATTATTAATAGTAGCATTAGTAGTAGCAGTAGTAGTAGTAGTACTAGTTGCAGTAGTTGTAGTAGTAGATGTAGTAGTAGTGGTAGTAGTAGTAGTCATAGTAGCATAAGTAGTTTCAGTGATAGTAGTAGTGAGAGTCAAAGTAGTAGTAGTGCTAGCAGTAATAACAGTAATAGCAGTAGTAGTAGTGGCAGTAGTTGTAGCAGTAGTAGTGATAGTTGTAGTAGCAGCAATGGCAACACTAGTAGTAGCAGTAGTAGAAGAAGTACTAGCAATGACAGCAATTGTGTTAGCAATAGTAGAAGCAGTAGTAGAAGGAATAGAAGTTATAGTTGTTGTGAAGTAGTTGTAGCAGTAGTTGTAGCAGTAATAGTATATTAGTTGCAGCGGTAGTAATAGTAGGCGAAGTAGTGGAAGTACTAGTACTAGTAGTGGTAGTAGGAGAAGTGGTAGTAGTAGTGGTAGTTGAAGTGGTACTAGTAGTAAGAGCAACAGCAGCTGCAGTAGTAGCCACAAAAGTGGTTGCAATAGGAGCTGCAGAAGTGGTAGCAGCAGTAGCAATAGTGGTAGTAGTAGGAGAATTTGAGACAGTAGTAGTAGCAGGAGTAGGAGTAGGTGTAGTAGTAGTACTACTAATAGGGTAGGAGTAGGAGTAGTAGTACTACTACTACTAGTAGTAGCAGCAGCGGTTGCAATAGTTGTAGCAATAGTAGTAGTAGTTGTAGTTGTAATAGTAGTAGTAGTAGCAGTAGTAGCAGTAATAGCAGCAGTTGTACTTGTTGTTGTGGTAGTTATTGTAGTAGCAGTAGAAGTAGTAGTAGTTGTCGTTGTTGTAGTTGCAGTAGTAGTAGTAGTAGTAGTCATTGTTGTAATAGTAGTAGTAGTAGTCATATTAGTAGTAGTTGTACTAGTAGTAAGAGCAGTAGCAGTATTATTAGTAGTAGCAGTAATAGTAGCAGCTGTAGGGATAGTAGTAGTAGTAGTAGTAGTAGTAGTAGTAGTAGTAGTAGTAGTAGTAGTAGTAGTAGTAGTAGTTGGAGAAGTAGTCATAGCAGTGGCAATTTAGTTGCAATTGTAGTACTAGTGGTAGCAATTGTAGTGGCAGTGGTGGTAGCAGTAATGGTGGATGTAGGAGCAGTAGTATCAGTAATCGTAGTTGTAGTAGTTGTAGTAGTATCAGTTGCAAAAACAGTAGTAGTTGTCGTACCAAGAGTTGTTGAAGTAGTAGTAGATGTAGTTGTGGTACTAGCAGCAGTAATCGAGGTAGTAGTAGTAGTAGGAGTACTAGTAAAAGTGGTAGTCATAGTAGTTGTGGTCGAATTAGCAGTAGTACTAGTAATACTACTAGTAGGAGAAGTAGTAGCAGCAGTAGTAGCAATAGTAGGGGTAGTAGTAGTACTAGTAGTAGTAGTAATGGTAGAACGAGTACCAGTACCAGTAGTAGTAATAGTAGTAGTAGTACTAGTACTAGTAGTAGTAGTAGTAGTAATAGTAGTAGTAGTAGTAGTAGTAGTAGCAGCAGCAGTAGTGGTAGCAATAATAGTAGAAGTAGTAGTAGTTGTAGTAGTGGCAGGAGTTGTAGTAGTAGTTGTAAAAGGAGTAGTTGTTGTAGTAGTAGTAGTTGTTGTTGTACTAGTAGTAGAAGTTGTAGCAGTAGTAGGAGTAGCGGTAGTAGTTGTAGTAGCAGTAGTTGGAGTAGCAGTAATAGTAGTAGCAAGGGTAGTAGTGGTAGTAGTAGTAGTAGTAGTAGTAGCATTAGTAGTAGTAGTAGTAGTAGTAGGCGTTGTGGTAGTAGTATTATTATTAGTAGTAGTAGTAGTAGCAGCAGCAGCAGTGGTACTACTACTACTAGTTGTTGCAGTAGTAGCAGTAGAAGTTGTAGATGTGGTAGTAGTAGTAGTCGCAGTAGCAAAAGTATTTGCAGTAATAGTAGTAGTGGTAGTCGCAGTAGTAGTAGCAGGCTAGGGGAAGTAATAGTAGCAGCAGTAGTAGTATTAGTTGGAGATGTAGTGGTTGTAGTAGTAGCAGTAGTAGTATTAGCAGTAAGAGCAGTAGCGGCAGTAGTAGCAGCAGTCGTAGGGGAAGTAGTAGTAGTAGTAGCAATAGTAGTAGTTGGAGATGTAGTAGTTGTTGTAGTAGAAGTTGTAGTAGTAAAAGTAGAAGCAATGGCTGCAATAGTAGTAGTAGTTTTAGTAGCAGTAGTAGTAGAAGTAGTAGGAACGACAACAATAGTTGCTGCAGCAGTAGTAGTTATTGCAGTAATAGTAGTAATTGTAGTCGTAGTAGTAGTAGTAGCAGCAGTAGCAGCTGTAGTAGTCGTAGGCCAAGTAATGGACGTACTAGTACTAGTAGTGGAAGTTGGAGAAGTGGTAGTAGTAGTATAGTGGTAGTTGTAGTAGTAGTAGTAGTAGTACTAGCTTTAATAGCAGTAGTAGTTGTTGTAGGAGTCATAGTAGTAATAGTTGTAGTAGTAGTAGTAATAGTAGTAGTAGTAGTAGTAGTAGCAGTAGTAGTAGCAGCAGTAGGTGTCATACTAGTTGTAGTAGTCGTAGTAATCGTTGTAGTAGTAGCAACAGTACTAATAATAGTAGTAGTAGTAATAGTAGTAGTGGTATTAGTCGTACTAGTAGTGAGAGTAGTCGTAATAGTAGTAGTAGTAGCAGAAGTAGTAGCAGCTATAGCTATCGTTGTAGCAGGAGTAGTAGTATTAGTAATAGGTGAAGTGGTGGTAGCAATTGCAGTGGTAGTAGTAGTTGTAGTAGTAGTACTAGTAGTAGTTGTAGCAGTGGTAGCAATAGCAATAGCAGAAGTAGTAGAATTTGTAGTGGCAGCAGGAGAAGTAGTAGCAATAATCGTAGTGGTAGTAGTTGTAGTAGTGTTAGTTGCAAAAGTAGCAATAGTAGAAGTAGCAAGAGTAGTAGTAGAAGTAGTAGCAGTGGTAGTAGTTGTAGTGGGAGAAGTAATGGTAATACCAGTAGTTTGAGTAGTGGTAGTAATTGTAGTAGTAGTCGTAGCATATGTAGTAGTAGTTGGAGTACTTGGAGTAGCAGTAGTAGTAGTAGTAGTTATAGCAGTAGTTACAACGTATGTAGTAGCACAAGCTGTCAAAATAGTAGTAGCAGTAGTAGTCGCGGTAGTTGTAGTCACAATAGTAGCAAAAATAGTAGTAGTAGTCACAGTTGTATTGGTAGAAGTAGTAGCTAAACTAGTAGTAGCAGTAGGAGAAATAGTAGTAGTACTTGTTATTATTGTAGTAGTAGTTGTTGTAGTAGTAGTAGCAATGGTAGAATTAGAAGCAACAATAGTAACAGTATTAGTAGCAGCAACTGTAGTTCTAGTACTAGTAGTAGTAGTTGTTGTTGTTGTTGTTGTTGTTGTTGTAGTACGAGTTGTGGTTGGAGTCATAGTAGCTATAGTAGTAGTAGTTGGAGAGATTAGTAGTAGTAGCAGTAGTAGTAGTAGGAGTTGGAATAGTAGTAGTAGTACTAGTAGTAGTAGTAGTAGTAGCAAAAGCACTAGAAGTGGTAGTAGCAGCAGTAGTAGTAGGCGAAGTAGTGGAAGCACTAGTAGTAGTAGTGGCTATAATAGTAGTGGATGTAGTAGGAGTAGTAGTAGTACTAGTAGTAAGAGCCACAACAGTAGTAACATTAGTAGCAGCAGTAGCAGTAGTTGTAGTTTTACTTGTAGTAGCAGTAGTAGTAGTAGTAGCTGAAGAAGTAGTAGTAGAAATAGGAGTAGTAGTTGTACTAGTTGTTGTAGTAGTAGCAGTGGTGGCAATAGTAGTAGTAGTTCTTGTTATCGCAGTAGTTGGTCTTGTTGCACTAGCTGTAGTAGGAGCAGAAGTAGTAGTAATAGTAGTTGTAGTTCTTGCAGTAGTAGTAGTAGTAGTAGTGGTATTAATAGTCACAGTAGCAATTGGTGTAGTACTATTTGTAGTGCTCATCATAGCTACAGTAGCAGTAGTAGTAGCAGCAATTGTAGCACTTGTAGTTATACTAGTAGTAAGAGGAGGAGGAGGAGGAGTAGTAGTAGTAGTAGTAGTAGTAATAGTAGCAGCTGTAGTGGTAGTTGTAGTAGCAGTAGTAGTTGTTGTAGTAGGAGAAGTAGTTGTAGTAGTTACAATAGCAGTACTTGTGGTGGTACTAGTGGTGGCAGTAGGAGCAGTTGTATTAGTAATAGTAGTGGTAGTAGTTGTAAAAGTATCAGTTGCAGAAGTAGTAGTAGTAGTTTCAAAAGTAGGAGTAGAAGTAGCAATAGATGTAGTTCTGTTAGTAGCAGAAGTAATAGAGGTAGTAGTAGTAGCAAGAGTAGTAGTAGAAGTAGTAGTGGTAGTACTAGTACTAGTAGTAGGAGAAGTAGTAGTAGTAGCAGTAGCAGTAGTAGTAGTAGGAGGAGGAGGAGGAGGAGGAGGAGTAGCAGTCGTAGCGGAGGTAGCAATAGTAGTAGCACTCGTAGTAATAGTAGTAGTGGCGGGAGTTGTAGTAGTAGTAGTAATAGGAGTAGTTGTTGTCGTTCTAGTAGTAGTTGTTGTAGAAGTAGTAGAAGCTGTAGCAATAGTAGGAGGAGTAGTAGTAGTAGTAGTAGTAGTTGTAGTAGGAGTAATAGTAGTAGGAATGGTAGTAGTGGTAGCAGTTGTAGTAGTTGTAGTAGTAGTATTAGTAGTAATATTACTAGTAGTAGTAGTAGTTGCTGTTGTAGTAGTCATAGTAGTAGTAGTAGTCGCAGTACTAGTAGTAGAAGTAGTTTTTAGAGTAGTAGGCGAAGTAGCAGCGGCAGCAATAGTAGTAGTAGTAGTAGTAGTAGTAGTAGTAGTAGTAGAAGTAGTAGTAGTAGTAATAGCAGTAATAGTTGTTGTAGCAGATGTGGTAGAAGCAGCAGCAGCAGCAGCAGCAGCAGTAGTAGTAGTAGTAGTAGCAGTAGTGGTAGTAGTAGGCGTAGTAGGTATTGTAGTGGTTGTAGTAATAGTAGCAGTAGCCGCAGCAGTAGTAGTAGTATTAGTTGTAGTGGTAATAGAAGTAGTAGAGTAGTGGTAGGAGTAGTAGTAGTAGCGGTATTAGTAGTTGTAGTGGGAGAATTTGTAGTAATTGTAGTAGTAATTGTAATAGCCTAAGTAGTAGGAGTAGTAGCAGAATATGTAGGAGTGATAGTAGTCATAGGAGTTGCAGTAGCATTAGTAGTAAAATGAGTAGTAGTAGTTATAGTCGGACAAGAATTAGGAGTATTAATAGTAGTATCATTAGTAGTTGTAGTAGTGTGAGTTGCAGTAACAACAACAACAACAAAAGTAATAGTAGAGGAAGTAGTAGTAGTAGCAGTATTTGTAGTTGTTGACGTTGTAGTGGTAGTAGTCATATTAGCCGTAGCAGTAGTTGTAGTAGTAGTAGTAGTAGTGGTATTAGTATTTATAGTAGTACAGGTAGTAGTAGTAATAGAGTTTATAGTAGTAGTAGCAGTAGTAGTATTTGTAGTAGTACCGGCAGTAGCTATAATAAATACTATAGTAGTAGGTGTAGTGGTAGTAGTAGTAGTAGTAGTCGCAGCAGAAGTAGTAGCAGTAGTAGTTGTTGTAGAAGTTGTAGTTGTAGTTGCAGAAGTAGAGGTAGACATAGCAACGGTAGTATTAGTTGTAGTAGGAAAAGTAGTTGTAGTAGTTGCAATAGCAGTACTCGTGGTAGTACTAGCAGTGGTAGCAATAGTAATGACAGTAGTAGTAATAGTAGTGGTGGCTGTAGGAGCAGTAGTATTAGTAATAGTAGTGGGAGTAGTTGTAGTAGTATTAGTTGCAGAATTAGTAGTAGTAGTTTCAGGAGTAGGAGTAGAGGTTGTAGTAGCTATAGTTGTGTTAGTAGTTGAAGTAATGGAGGTAGTAGTAGTAGCAAGAGTAGTAGTAGAAGTAGTAGTGGTAGTACTAGTACTAGTAGTAGGAGAAGTAGGAGTAGTAGCAGTAGCAGTAGTAGTAGCAGTAGTAGTAGAAGGTGGAGGAGGAGGAAGAGGAGGTGTAGTAGTAGCAGTAGTAGCTGTGGTAGCAATAGTAGTAGCACTAGTAGTTGTAATAATAGTGGCAGGAGTTGTATTAGTAGCAACAATAATAGTAGTAGTTGTTGTTGTAGTGGTTGTTGTTGTAGCAGTAGTAGAAGTTGTAGCAATAGTAGGAGGAGTAGTAGTAGTTGTAGTAGCAATAGTAGTAGTTGGAATTATAGTAGTGGTAGAAGTAGTAATAGTAGTAGGAGCATTAATAGTAATAGTAACAGTAGTAGCAGCAGCAACAACAGTAGTAGTAGTAGTAGTAGTAGTACTAGTGATAGTAGTATTAGCAGTAGCAGTAGTAGAAGCAGCAGTAGTAGTAGCAGTAGTAGCAGCTGTAGCAGTAGTAGCAACACTAGTAGCAGCAGTAGTAGTAGCAGTGATCGTGGTAGTATTAGCAGTAGCAGTAATAGTAGCAGCAGTAGTAGCAGCGACATTGGTAGTAGTAGCAGTAGTAGTAGTGATATTAGTAGTACTAGCTGTAGCAGCAGTAGTAGTAGCATTCCCAGTAGCAACAGTAGTAGTCGCAACAATTATAGTTGTAGTAGCATTAGTGGTGGCAGCAACAACAACAAAAGTAGTAGTGTTGTTGTAGTAGTAGTAGTCGCTGTAGCAGTTGTAGTTGCAGCTGTAATAGTAGTAGTAGCAAAAGTAGTAGTAGCAGTAGTAGCCATAGCAGCAGCAGTAGCCATAGCAGCAGCAACCGTTGTACCAGCAGCAGTAGTGGTAGTAGGAAGAGAATTAGTGTTAGTAGTAGCAACAGTACTAGTAGTAGTAGTTGTTGTAGCAGCCGAATCAATAATTGGAGTAGTAGCAGTAGTTGTTGTAGCCGTAATAGCAGTAATAATAGTAGTTGTTGTAGTAGCAGTTGTAGTAGTGGTAACTGTAGCAGCAGCAGTAGTAGTAGTAGTAGTGGCGGGAGTTGTTGTCATTGTCGTAGTAGCAGTAGTAGTATTAATAGTGGAAGTAGTAGTTGCAGTGCTAGTAGCAGAATTAGTTGTAGTACGAAAATAATTAATAGCACTAGTAGCAGTAGCAGCAGTAGTAGCAGCAGCAAAAGCAGTAGTAGTATTACTGATAGTTGTAGTAATTGGATTAGTAGCAGTAGCGGCAATAGTTGTAGTAGTAGTAGTAGTGGTAGTAGTAGTTGCAGTAGTAGCAGCTGTAGTAGCAATAATTGTAGTAGAAGTTGTAGTAGTAGTAGTAGTAGTAGTAGTGGGAGTAGTTGTAGTAGTAGTAGCTGTAGCAGTGGTTGCATTAGTAGTAGCAGTAGTAGTAGTTGTGGCAGCAGTATTAGTCGTAGTGGCAGTATAAGTAGTTGAGTCTAGTAGGAGTAGTAGTAGTAGCAGTATTAGTAGTTGTAGTAGGGGAATTTTTAGTAATTGTATTAGTAGTAGTGATAGTCGTAGCAGTAGTAGTAGTAGTAGAAGTCGTAGGAGTAGTAGTAGCACTAGTAGTAGAAGTAGTAGTAGTAGTAGATGTAATAGCAGTTGCAGAAGGAGAAGTATTAGTTGTAATAGCAGTATGAGCAGTAGTAGCAACAAGAACAATAGAAGTACTAGTAGTAGTAGTAGTAGCAGTATTAGTAGTAGTAGTAGTAGTTGTCTTAGCTATAGCAATAGTCGTAGAAGTAGTAGTAGTAGTAGTAGAAGTAGTAGTACTAGTAGTGTTTGTAGTAGTACAAGTAGTAGCAGTAATAGAAACTATAGGAGGTGTAGTAGTAGTTGAAGTAGTAGTTGAAGTAGTAGTAGTAGTTGTCATTGTTGTTGTTGTTGTTGTACTAGTAATTGTAGGAGTAGTAATAGGAGTATGAGTAATGGTGGTAGTAGTAGTAGTATTTGTAGCAGTATTTGTTGTTGTTGTTGTTGTAGTAGTAGTAGTAGTAGTAGAGGTAGTGATAGTAGTAGTATTAGCAGCAGCAGTAGTAGAACCAGCTGTAGTAGTAGTAGTTGTCGTAGAAGTAGCGGTAGTAGCGGTTGTAGCAGTAGTAGTAGTAGTAGTAGCAGTAGTAGTAGTAGTAGTAGTAGTAGTAGTAGTAGTAGTAGTAGTAGTAGTAGTGATAGTGGTAGTATTAGCCGTAGTATTTGTAGTGGCAGTAGTAGCAGTTGTAGCAGTAGCAGTAGTAGTGATAGTAATGGCAATAGTGATAGTGGTAGTAGTAGCAGTAGTAGCAGTAGCAGTAGTAGTGATAGTAGTGGTAGTATTAGCAGTAGCAATTGTAGTAGCAACAGTAGTACTATTAGTCGCAGTAGTAATAGCAGCAGTAGTAGTAGTGATTGTAGTTGTATTATTAGTAGCAATAGTAGTAGTATTAGTGGCAGTAGCAGCAGCAATAGTCGTAGCAACTGTAGTTGTAGTAGCATTAGTGGTAGCGCCAACAATTGTAGAAGTAGTAGTGTTGTTGTAGTAGTAGTAGTAGTCGTTGTAGCAGTTGGAGTAGCTATTGTAATAGTAGCAGTAGCAGTAGTTGTTGTAGCTGTACTTGTACTACTAGTTGAAGTAGTGTTGGTGGTAGTAGGCATAGGAGCAGCAACAGCAGCAGCAGTAGCAGTAGTAGTAGTAGCAAGAGTATTACAAGTAGTAGTAGTAGGAGTTGTAGTTGTAGTTGTTATTGTAGCAGCAGAATCAATTGTAGTAGCGGTAGCAGTAGTTGTAGTAGCCGTAACAGCAGTAATAATAGTACTTTTTGTCGTTGCAGTCGTAGAAGCGGTAACGGTAGCCACAATAGGAGCAGCAGTAGAAGTGCTACTTGTAGTCATTGTAGCTGTAATAGTAGTAGTAGTAACACTACTAGTAGCAGAATTTGTAGTAGTACGAAAAGAAGAAGAAGTAGTAGTAGCAATAGCAGTAGTAGTAGCAGAAGCAGCAGGAGTAGTATTAGTGATAGTAGTAGCAGTTGGAATAGTGGTAGTAGCGACAGTAGTAGCAGCAGCTGCAAAAGTAGAAGTAGTAGTAGTAGTAGTAGTCGTAGAAGTAGTAGTAGTTGTTGTTGTTGCAGTAGTAGTAGCAGTAGTAGCAGTAGTAGTAGTAGAAGTTGTAGTAGTAAGAGCAGCAGTAGTAGGAGTGGGAGTAGTAGCAGAAGTAGTAGCTGTAGTAGTGATTGCAGTAGTAGTAGCAGTAGCAGTAGTGGTGGCAGTAGTATTAGTTCTAGTGGTGGAATAAGTAGTAGAGAAGTAGTAGGAGTAGTAGTAATAGCTGTATTGGTAGTTGTAGTTGGAGAATTTTTAGAAATTGTTGTAGTAGTAGTAATAGTCGTAGACGTAGGAGGAGTAGTAGTAGTCGTAGGAGTTGTAGCAGTATTAGAAGCAGAAATAGTAGTAGAAAGACAAGTGGCAGTTGTACTAGGAGAAGTATTAGGAGTATTAATAGTAGTAGTATGAGTAGCAACAACAACAACAACAATAGAGTAATAGTAGAAGTAGTAGTAGCAACAGTGTTAGTAGTAGTTGACGTTGTAGTAGTAGTTGTACTATTCGTATTAGATGTAGTTATAGTTGTAGAAGTAGTAGTAGTAGTAGTTGTAGTAGTAGTAGCAGCAGCAATAACATTAGTAGTAGTAGTAGAAGTAGTAGTACAGATAGTAGCAATAATAGTAGTAGTAGTAGCAGTAGTAGTAGTACTAGTAGTTGTTGTAGTAATAGTTGGAGTATTAATAGGAGTTTGAGTAGCAGTAGTAGTATTTGTAGTAGTATTTGTAGTAGTAGGTGTAGTACTAGTGGTAGTGATATAGTAATATTAGAAGTAGTAGTAGTAGAAGAAGCAGTAGCAGTACTGGTAGTAGCAGCAGTAGTAATAGTAATAGTAGTAGTAGTAGTGATAGTGGTAGTATTAGCAGTAGTCGTAGTAATAGCAGCACCAGTTGTAGCAATAGTAGTAGCAGCACCAGCAGTAGTACTAACAGTAGTAATAGTAGTGATAGTAGTAGTATTAGTGGTAGCAGCAGCAGTAGTAGTAGTCGCAGTAGCAATAGTAGTAGTCGCAAAAACTATAGTTGTAGTAGCATTAGTGGTAGCAGCAACAATAGCTGAAGTAGTAGTGTTGTAATAGTTGTAGTCATTATAGCAGTTGGAGTAGCTACTATAGTAGTAGCAGTAGCAGTAGTTGTTGTAGCTATAGTTGTTGTACTAGTTGAAGTAGTGTTCGTTGTAGTAGCCCTAGCGGCGGCAGCAGCAGCAGTAGTAGCAGTAGTAGTAGTAGCAAGAGTGTTACAAGTAGTAGTAGTAGGAGTAGTAGTTGTAGCGGTTGTTGTAGTAGCAGAATCAATAGTAGTAGTAGTAATAGCAATTGTTGAAGTAGTAGTAGTAGTAGAGTAGTAATAGTAGTAGTAGTAGTTGTTATAGTAGTATTTGTAGCAATAGCAATAGTAGTTGTCGTAGAAGAATGTGGTAGAAGTATTAGTAGTAGTAGTAGTCAATAGTATTAAGCAGGGCAGTATAGCAGTAGCAGTAGTGGTAGTAAGAGGAGTATAGGTGTATAGTGGTTTGGAAGTAATAGTGCAGTAGTGGATTAGGGTTAGTGTAGTAGAAGGAGTAGAGTAGTGGTGGAGTTGTGGTAGTAGTAGTATTAGTCGGTGTATAGGAGAATTTTGTAGTAATGGGTGAGTAATAGTAAGCGTCGTAGTAGTAAGGAGTAGGAGGAGAAGCATTTAGGAGAAGTAGTAGTCGTCGTACGAGTAGTAGTAGCATTAGTAGCAGTAATAGTCATAGAAAGTAGTAACAGTTGCAGTAGGACAAGTATTAGGAGTATTAATAGTAGTATCATTAGTAGTAGTAGTAGTATGAGTTGCAGTAGCAGCAACAACAACAAAAGTAATAGTAGAAGTAGTAGTAGTAGCAGCAGTATTAGTAGAAGTTAACGTTGTAGTAGTAGTATTAGTAGTAGTCGTATTAGCCGTAGCAGTAGTTGTTGTAGTAGTAGAAGTAGAAGTAGTAGTAATTGTAGTATTAGACGTAGTAGAAGCAGCAGTAGTAGTAGTATTTATAGTAGTACAGGTAGTAGCAATAACAAAAACTATAGTAGTAGTAATAGTATTTGTAATAGTACAGTTAGTAGCAATAATAGATACTATAGTAGTTGTAGCTGTTGTTGTAGTATTAGTAGCAGAAGTAGTAGCAGTAGTAGTAGTTGTTGAAGTTGTAGTAGTAGTAGCAGAAGTAGTGGTAGACGTAGCAAAAGTAGTGTTTGTTGTAGTAGGAGAAGTAGTTGTAGTAGTTGCAATAGCAGTACTTGTGGTAGTACTAGCAGTGGTAGCAATAGTAATGGTAGTAGTAGTAGTAGTGGCGGTGGCAGTAGGAGCATTAGTATTAGTAATAGTAGTGGTAGTAGTTGTAGTAGTATTAGTTGCACTAGTTGTAGTTTCAGGAGGAGTAGAAGTAGTAGTAGATGTAGTTGTGTTCGTAGTAGAAATAACGGAGGTAGTAGTAGTAGCAAGAGTAGTAGTAGAAGTAGTAGTGGTAATACTAACACTAGTAGTAGGAGAAGTAGCAGCAGCAGCAGCAGTAGTAGTACGAGGAGGAGGAGGAAGAGGAGGTGTAGTAGTAGCAATAGTAGCTGTGGTAGCAATAGTAGTAGCACTAGCAGTAGTAGTAATAGTGGCAGGAGTTGTAGTAGTAGCAGTAATAGGAGTAGTTGTTATTATTGTAGTGGTTGTTGTTGTAGAAGTAGTAGAAGTTGTAGCAATAGTAGTAGTAGTAGTAGTAGCAGTGGTAGTAGTTGTAGTAGCAGCAGTAGTAGTAGGAATTATAGTAGTGGTGGTAGTAGTAGTAGTAGCATTAATAGTAATTATTGTAGTAGTAGTAGTAGTAGTAGTAGTAGTAGTAGTAGTGATAGTAGTAGTATTAGCAGTAGCAGTAGTAGCAGCTGCAGCAGTAGAAGTAGTAGCTGTAGTAGTAGCAGTGATAGTGGTAGTATTAGCAGTAGCAGCAGCAGCAATAGCAGTAGCAGTGGTAGTAGTAGTAGTAGTAGTAGCATTAGTGTTAGCGGCAACAACAGGAGAAGTAGTAATGTTATAGTAGTAGAAGTAGTCGTTGTAGCATTTGGAGTAGCTGCTGTAATAGTAGGCGTAGCAGTAGTTGTTGTAGCCTTAGTTGTAGTACTTCTTGAAATAGTATTGGTAGTAGTACCCCTAGCAGCAGCAACAGCAGCGGCAGTTGCAATAGTAGTAGTATCAATAGTATTACTAGTAGTAGTACTAGGAGTTGTAGTTGTAGTTGTTGTTGTAGCAGCAGAATTAGTATTAACAGTAGTAGCAGTGGTTGTAGTAGCCATAACAGCAGTAATAATAGTAGTTGTTGTAGTAGCAGTCGTAAGAGCGGTAATAGTAGTCACGGTAGAAGCAGTAGTAGAAGTGGCACTCGTAGTCATTGTAGCTGTAATAGTAGTCATAGTAATAATGGAAGTAGTAGTAGCACTACTATTAGCAAAATTAATAGTAGTACCAAAAGAAAAAGTAGTACTAGTAGAAGTAGCAGTAGCAGTAGCAGCAGCAGGAGGAGGAGTAGTATTTGTGATAGTAGCAGTAGTTCGAATAGTGGTAGTATCGGCAGTAGTAGTAGTAGTTGCAGGAGTAGTAGTAGTACTAGTAATAGCAGTTGTTGTTGTTGTTGTTGTTGTTGTAGTAGTAGCAGTAGTAGTAGCAGAAGTAGTAGGAGTGGGAGTAGTAGTAGTAGCAGTAGCTGTAGTAGTGGTTACAGTAGTAGTTGTAGTAGGAGTAGTGGTGGCAGCAATATTAGTTGTAGAGTAGTAGAGTAGTAGTAGGAGTAGTAGTAATAGCTGTATTAGTAGTTGTAGTAGATTAATTTTTAGAAATTGTTGTAGTAGTAGTAGTAGTCGTAGAAGTAGGAGTAGTAGTAGAAGCAGTAGGAGTAGTAGTAGTAGTAATAGGAGTAGTAGTAGCACTAGTAGCAGAAATAGTAGTAGTAGGACTAGTGGCAGTTGTAGTAGCAAAAGTGCTAGGAGTAGTAATAGTAGTAGTAGTATGAGAAGCTGCAGCAGCAACAATAATTGAAGTAATAGTAGAAGTAGTAGTAGTAGCAGTGTTAGTAGTAGTTGATGTTGTAGTAGGAGTAGTAGTAGTCGTATTAGATGTAGCAGTAGTTGTATAAGTAGTAGTAGTAGTAGTAGTAGTAGTAGTAGCATTAGTAGTAGTGGTAGAAGTAGTAGTAGTAGTAGTAGTGTTTGTATTAGTGCAACTAGTAGCAGCAATAGAAACTATAGTAGTAGTAATTGTTGTTCTTGTAGTAATAGTTGGAGTAGTAATAGGAGTTTGAGTAGCAATAGTAGTATTAGTAGTAGTATTTGTAGTAGTATTTGTAGCAGTAGTCGAAGTAGTAGTGGTAGTGATAGTTGTAGTATTAGTAGTAGTAGTAGTACAAGAAGTAGTAATAGTAGTAGTAGCAGCAAGAGTAGTAGCAGCCGTAGTGTGAGCAACAGTAGTAGTAGCAGCGGTAGTAGTAGTAGGGATAATGGTAGTATTAGCAAAAGTCATAGTAATAGCCGCAGTAGTAGTGGCAGTAGTAGCAGCAGCAAGAGTAGTAGCAGCCGCTGTGGGAGCCGCAACAGTAGTAGCAGTAATAGTAGTAGTAGTGATAGTGGTAGTATTAGCAATAGTCGTAATAATAGCAGCAGTAGTAGCGGCAGTAGTAGTAGCAGCAGCAGTTGTAGCAGTAGTAGTAGTAACAATAGTAGTTGTAGTGATAGTAGTAGTATTAGTGGTAGCGGTAGTAGTAGTAGTAGTTGTAGTAGCAACAGTAGTAGTCGCAGCAACTGTAGTTGTAGTAGCATTAGTGGTAGCGGCAACAACAGCAGAAGTAGCAGTGTTGTAGTAGTAGTAGTCGTTGTAGTAGTTGGAGTAGCTATTGTTGTAGTAGCAGTAGCAGTAGTTGTTGTAGCTGTAGTTGTAGTACTAGTTGGAGTATTATTCGTAGTAGTAGCCATAGGGGCAGCACCAGCAGCAGCAGTAGCAGTAGTAGTAGCAGCAAGAGTATTACAAGTAATAGCAGTAGGAGTAATAGGTGTAGTGGTTGTTGTAGTAGCACAATCAATAGTAGCAGTAGTAGCAGTAGTTGTAGAAGTAGTGGTAGTAGTAGCAGTAGCATTAGTAGTACTAGTAGTATTTGTACTAGTACAGCTAGTAGCAGTAATAGGAACTATAGTAGTAGTAGTTGTTGTAGTAGTAGTAGTAGTATTTGTAGTAGTAGTAGTAGTAGTGGTAGTGATACTAGTAGTATTAGCAGTAGTAGCAGTAGAAGAAGCAGCAGTAGTAGCAGCTGCAGCAGCAGTAGTAGCAGTAGCTATAGTAATAGGAGTAGTAGTAGTGATAGTAGTAGTCTTAGTGGTAGTAGTAGTAGTAGTAGTCGCAGTAGAAACAGTAGTTGTCATAGCAACTGTAGTTGTAGTATCATTAGTGGTAGCGACAACAACAGTAAAAGTAGTAGTGTTGTAGTAGTAGTAGTTGTTGTAGCAGTTGGAGTAGCTGTTGTAGTAGTATTAGTAGCTGTAGTTGTTGTAGCTATAGTTGTAGTACTAGTTGAAGTAGTGTTCGTAGTAGTAGCCATAGCAGCAGCAGCAGAAGCATTAGTACCAGTAGTTGTAGTAGCAAGAGTATTACAAGTAGTAGTAGTTGTTGTAATGGTTATTGTAGCAACGAAATCAATAGTAGAAGTAATAGCAGTAGTTGTAGTAGCTACAATAGCAATAATAATAGTAGTAGTTGCAGTAGCAGTCGCAGTAGTAGTAACAGTAGCCATAGTAAAAGCAGTAGTAGTAACGGAAGTTGTAGTCGTTGTAGCATTCGCAGTAGTAGTAATAGTGGATGTTGTAGTAGCACTACTAGCAGCAGAATTAGTGGTAGTACGAAAAGTAGTAGTAGTAGCAGCAGCAGCAGTAGTATTTGGAAAGTCATAGTAGTTGAATTAGTGTTAGTAGCAGCAGTAGTAGTAGTAGCTGCAGGAGTAGTAGCAGTAGTAGTTGTTGTAGTTGCAGTAGTAGTACGAGTAGTAGCAATAGTAGTTGTAGTAGAAGTTGTTGTAGTAGTAGTTGTTGTAGTAGTAGTAGTAGTAGTAGTAGTATTAGTAGCAGTGGTAGTAGAAGTAGTCGAGTCGTAATAGTAGTAGTAGCAGTAGCAGTATTAGTAGTTGTCGTAGGAGAATTTGTAGTAATTGTAGTAGTAGTAGTAATAGTCGTATTAGTAGAAGTAGTAGTAGAAGCAGTAGGAGTAGTAGTAGTCGTAGGAGTAGTACTAGCACTAAAAGTAGTAATAGTAGTAGTAGTTGCAGTAGGAGAAGTATTAGGAGTATTTATAGTTGTAGTATTTGTAGTCATAGCAGTATCAGTAGCAGTAGCAACAACTACAACAAAAGTTATAGTAGAAGTAGTAGTAGTAGTTGACGTTGTAGTAGTCGTAGTAGTAGTAGTAGTAGTAGTAGTAGTATTAGTAGTAGTAGTAGAGGTAGTAGTAGTAGCAATATTAGTAGTAGTTGACGCAGTAGTAGTAGCAGTAGTAGCAATAGTCGTATTAGCCGTAGTAGCAATAGTCGTATTAGCCGTAGCAGCAGCAGCAACAGCAGTAGTAGTAGTAGTTTTAGTAGTTCTAGTATTAGTAGCTGTAGTATTTGTAGTAGTACTAGTAGTACCAGTGATAGAAACTACAGTAGTAGTAGTAGTTGTAGTAGTAGTAGTAGTAGTAGTAGTAGTAGTATCAGTAATGGTCGTATTAGTAGTAGTTTTTGTACTAATAGTAGTAGGTGTAGTAGTAGTAGCAGTAGTAATAGTAATAGTATTAGCTATAGCAGTAGCAGCAGCAGCAGCAGTAGCAGCAGTAGTCGTTGCTGCCGTAGTAGCGGCAGCTGCGATAGTAGCAGTAGCAATAGTAGCTGTAGTAATTGTAGTGATAGTAGAAGTATTAGTAGTAGTAGTAGTAGTAGTAGTAGTAGCACTAGCAGCAGTAGTTGTCGCAGCAACTATAGTTGTAGTAGCATTAGTTGTAGTGGCAACAACAACAGAAGTAGTAGTATTATAGTCGTAGATATAGTCACTGTAGCAGTTGTAGTAACAGCTGTAGTAGCAGTAGAAGTAGTTGCTGTAGCTGTAGTTGTAGTTCTAGTAGAAGTAGTAGTAGAAGTACGGATAGCAGTAGCAACAATTGTAGCAGTAGCAAGAATATTAGCTGTTGTAATAGTAGCAGCAATAGTAGTAGTTGTTATTGTAGCAGCAGTTGTAGTAGCTATAATAGAAGCAATAATAGTAGTTGTTGTAGTAGAGGTCCTAGTAGTGGTAATAGTAGCACTAGTAGTGGCTGTCGTAGTAGCAGTAGTTGTAGTTGTTGCAGCAGTAGCAGTAGTAGTAGTAATAGTGGATGTAGTAGTAGCACTACTAGTAGTAGAATTAGTAGTAGTACGAAAAGACGTAGTAGTACTAGTAGCCATTGTAGTAGTTGTAGCAGTAGGAGCAGTAGTAGTATTAGTCATAGTATTTGTAGTTGGATTAGTGGTAGTAGCGGCAGTAGTAGTAGTAGTTGCAGCAGCAACAGCAGTAGTAGCAATAGTTGCAGTAGTAGTAGTAGTGGTAGCAGCAGTAGTAGTAGCAATTGTAGTAGTAGGAGCATCAGCAATATTATGAGTAGAAGTAGTAGTGGTTCAAAGTAGTAGTCGTAGTGGTTGTTGTAGTAGTAGAAGCCGTAGTCATACCTATTGTAGTAGTTGTAGTAGTAGTAGTACCAGAAGTAGTAGTTCTGGTAGTAGTAGTAGTAGTAGTAGTAGCAGTCGTAATAGAAGTAGTAGTTGCAGTAGCATTATGTGTAGTAGTAGTTGTAGTTGTTGCTGTACTAGTAGTCGTAGTAATGGTGGTAGTAGTAGTAGTAGTAGTAATGGTAGCAGTAGTAGTGGTAGTACCTGTAATAGTATCAGCAGTAGTAGTGGCACTAGTAGTAGTAGTAGTAGCAGTAATAGTAGTAGCAAGAATAGTAGTAGTACTAGCAGTAATAGTTATAGTAATAGTAGTCGTAGTAGTAGCAATAGTAGTAGTTGTACCAGAAGTAGCTTTAGCTGCAGTCGTAGTAGTATGAGAAGTAGTAGTAGTTGTTATTATGGGAAAAGTAGTAGTAGTCGTAGTAGTTGTAGTGGTTGTAGTTGTTGTTGTAGTAGTAGTAGTCGTAGTTGTAGTAGTAATAGTAGTAGCAGTAACAGTAATAATATTAGTAGTAGTAGTAGTAGTAGTAGTAGTAATAGTAGCAAAATTAGTAGTAGTTGTCATAGTAGTAGTCGTAGTTATTGTATTTGCGGTAGTAGTAGCAGTAGCAGTAGTGGCAGTAGTGGCAAAAGCTGTAGTACTAATAATAGTTGTAGTGGAAGTAGTAGTAGTAGTTCCAGTTGTAGTCGCAGAGGTAGTTATAGTAAATGTTGTAGTAGTAGTAGTAGAAGTAGTAATAGTGTCATTGCAGTAGTAGTACAGGCAGTAGTAGTAGTTGTAGGAGGAGTAGTAGTTGTAGTTGTAGCACCAGAAGCAAGAGTAGTAGTAGTAGTAGTAGTAGCAGCACCAACAATAATAGTAATCTTAGTAGAAGTAATAGTTGCAACAGTAGTAATAGCGAAGTAATAGTAGTATAATTAGTAGCAACAACATTAGTAGTACTAGTAGTAGTTGTTGTTGTAATAGTAGAAGCGGCAATCTTAGTAGAAGTAGTAGTAGTAGTAATTATAGTATTACTAGTAGTACCAGTTGTATTAGAAGTAGTAGTAGTAGTGAAAGTTGTAGTAGTAACTGTAGTAGTAGAGGCAGTAGTAGTAGTAGTAATGGTAGTAGCCATAGTATAAGTACTAGAAGAACTAGAAGAAGTAGTAGAAGTAGAAGAAGTAGTTGTAGCAGTTATTGTTGTTGTTGTTGTTGTTGTAGTAGTAGTAGTAGTAGCAGTAGTACTAGTAGCAATAGGCGTTTCAGTAGCCGAAGGAGCAACAACAGCAATAGTATTAGTAGTAGAAGTAGTAGTAGTAGTAGTAATAGTAGCGAAACAGTAGCGGTGTGGTAGTAGTAGTAGAAATAGTAATAGTCGTAAAAGGAGGAGGAGGAGTAGTAGTAGTAGTAGTATAAGTAATTGTAGTAGTAGTAGTTGTTGTTGTAATAGTTGTGGTAGTAGGAATAGTAGTAGTAGGTGTAGCAGTACATGTACCAACCACCAATAGAACTACTACTCCAAACACTCCTAATATTACGACCACTACTGCAACAACTACTACTACAACTACTGCCTCTACTGCAACTATTAGTATTGCTACTGCTACTACAACTACAACTGCTACTACTACTGCTACTACGACTACTACTACTACTACTTCTCCTCCCACTACTACTTCTACTACTACTACTACTTCCAAAACTTCTACTACTATTACTACAACTACAACAATTACTACTACTACTACTACCACCACTACTACTACTACTACTACCACCACTGCTACCACTACTACTACCGCTTCTACCACTACTACTACCACAACAACAACTTCTACTATTAATACAACAACTACTACCACTATTACTACAACTACGACTACCACTATAACTACAACAACTACAACAACTATTACTTCTGCTACAAATTTTACTGCTACAAGAACTAATACTACTACTACAACTATAATTACAATAGCAACTACTACTACTACTTCTACTACTTCAACTGCTGCTACTGCTATTAGTACTGCAACAACTGCTATTGTTCCAAATGCTGCTTCTGCTACTACTACTACCGCTACTACTACCGCTATTACCACTAATCCTACTACTCCTACTATAACTACTACTACTCCAATTGCCACTTCTGCTACTACTACCGCTACTGCTACTACTATTAACACTACTACTACTACTACTACTACCACTACTACTGCTATTACTATTACTACTACCACTACTGCTATTGCTACTACTACTACTACTGCTGCTACTACTACTGTTGCTGCTGCTACATTACTACTATGTCTACTACTACTAATACTCCTACTACACCTATGCCTAATACAATTTCTCCTACAACTACTACTACAACTACTACTACTGCTTCTACTACTGCTAGTACGACTACTAATGCTTCTGCTACTACTACTGCTACAACAACTACTACTACCACTGCTACTACTACTACGAGTACACCTACTCCAACTCCAACTACTACTACTACTACTACTCCTACTATTACGACTACCACTACTAGAACTACTACTACTACAACTACAACCACTGCAACTACTACTACAGCTAGTACAATAAAAACTACTGCTACTACCACAACTACTACCACTACTATTCCTATTACTACCACTACAATAACTACTACCACCACTACTACTACTATTATTACTACTACTACGACTACTATTGCTACAGCTACTACAACAACAAGAACAACAACAACAACAACTACTACTACTACTATTACTACAACATCAACAACTACTACTACTGCAACAACTACTGCCACTGCAACTACTATTACTACTACTATTACTACTACTATTACTACTACTACTACTACTACTCTTGCTACTACAACAACAACTACTACAACTACTGCTTCACTACCATTGCTACTGCGGATACTACTATTAATACTACTATTACTGGAACATCAACAACTTCTCCTACTACTATTACTACTACTACTGCTACTGGTACTCCAACTAATACTACTGCTACTCCTACTACTACTATAACGACTAGTATTCCTGCCACAACTACTACTAGTAGTACTACTATTCATATAACTATTACTTCTACTACTATTACTACTACTGCAAATATTGCTACCAAAACTTTGACTGCTACAACTGCTACTACCGCTACTATATTACTGCTACTAATACTACTGCTACTACTACTATTTTTGCAACAACTACTATTGCTGCTACTACTAACGCTACAACTACTGCTAATGATACTAATACTACTACTACTTCTATTGCTGCAACTACTACTACAACAACTATTACTACAAATACTACTGTTACTGCCACTACTGCTTCTTATCCAACTACCATTACTACGGCTACTTCTATTGCTCCTACTACTACAACTACTCCAACTAATAGTACTACTGCAACTAGCATTACTACACCTACGTCTACTACTACTAGTGGTAGCAGCAGTAGTATTCTGACTACTGCTATGACTGCTACTACTGTTACCACTACTCAGACTACTATAACTACTGCTACTGCTGCTACAATTACTACGACTACTACTATTGCTTCTACTACCATAGCTACTTCTGCTACTGTTGCTGCAACTACTACTACTGCTACTACTACTGCTACTATTACGACTGCTACTACTGCTGCTACTACTGCTCCTACGGCTACTACTACTACTACTGCTACTACTGCAATCGCAACTACTACTACTTCTATTACTACTACTACAACCGCTACTATTGTTGCTACTAGTTCTACTGCTACTACTATTGCAGTTATTGCAACCACTCCTACTCCTACTACAACTACAACTACTAGTACTACCTCTATTACTACTGCTACTACTATTACTACTAGTACTACTACTAATGCTACAACTACAACTGACACTACTTCGACAATAACTACTTCTTCTACTACTATTACTACTCCTCACACTTCAATTGCTACTACAGCTACTACTGTTGCTACTAGTACTACTACTACCACCACTACTACTACTACTACTAATACTACGACAAGTATTATTTCTACTACTACTATTACTACTGCTAAGACTACTACTACTACAACTACTCCCACTACTACAATGGCTGCCACTGCAACTACTACATCGACCACTACACTAGCTACTACTTCAACCGATGCAACAGCTGCAACTGCTATTACTACTACTACAACTGCTACCGTGACTACTGCTACAATTGCTACTATGGCAGCTAATACTACTACTCCAACTCCTACTGCTACTACTGCTACCACTAAATCGACTGCTACTTCTACAGCTACTTCTACTACTTCTGCTACTACTACTGCAACTAACACTGCTTCTACTTCTACTATTACTACAAATACAACTTCCAATGCTACTGCAACTACTACTACTAGTACAATAGCTACTACTACTGCTACTACTACTACTAATAGTACGACTACTAATTTTGCTACTACTGTTACTACTAGTAGTACTACTATAACTACTACTACCACTGCAACTACAACTACTGCTACTACTACTACTACTATTGCTACTACTACTACACCCATTACTGCCACCACTACAGTTACTGCTACTATTACAACTACTACTATTGCTACTACTACTACTACTACAACTCCGACTACGCCTTCTACTGCTACTACAACCTCCATTACTTCTGGAAGTACTACAATTGCAACTTCTACTACTACTACTTCTGCTACTACTACTATTACTACTACTACTAGAACTACTACTTCTACTACTACTACTAGTTCTTCTCTCACTACTACTGCTCCTAATACTACTACGCCTACTATAGCTATAACTAGTACCACTACAACAACTACTACTACTATTACTACCACTACTTCTACTACTACTACTACTTCTACCGCTACTGCTGTAACTGCTTCATTGGCTACTACTATTACTACAACTACTACTGCTACTGCTACAACTACTACCACTGCTACTACTACTGCTATTATTGCTGCTATTGATGCTCTTGCTGCTACTACTGCTATTATTACAACTACTACTACCATAGCTACAACCGCTAAGACTGCTGCTACTACTATTACTACTACATTGACTACTACTGTTAATGTTGCAACTACTACTACTACTGTTGCCACTGCAACTACTGCTACTACCATAACTACTACTACTACTACTACAACTACTACTACTGCTGCTACTATTACTACTGCTATTGCTGCTGCTACTACTACACTACTACTTCTACTACTTCTACAACAACTACTACTACTGCTGCTACTACTAGTAATGCTACTTCTATTTTTGCTACTACTACTACTTCCCCCAGCACTACTACTGCTGCTACTAATATTGCTACTACTATTATTACTGCTATTACGCCTACTACGACTGCTACTGCTACTAATGCTGCTGTGACTACTACTACTTCTCCTCCTCCTACTACTACTAGTACTATGATAGCTACTACTACTACTACTTCTGCTGCAAAAATAACTACTACTACCACAACTACTAAAATTACTACTACTACTACTGCTACTACTACTGCTACTTCTGTTACTATTGCTATTATCACAACAACAATAACTACTACTACTACTGCTGCTACTACAACTTCTTCTACTGCTACTATTACTACTACTTCAACCACTACTTCTCCTACTGCTACTGCTACCACTGCTACTACTCCTATTGCTCCTACTACAACTACTATTTCAGCTACTACTATTTTTACTACACCTAGTACTACTCCGACTACTTCTACTATAGTTGCTGCTACTGCTACTATTACTCGAACTTCTCCTACTACTACTCGAACTTCTCCTACTACTATGACTAC
Organism: Trichopus zeylanicus subsp. travancoricus; assembly: GCA_005019695.1. Classification (NCBI taxonomy): domain Eukaryota; kingdom Viridiplantae; phylum Streptophyta; class Magnoliopsida; order Dioscoreales; family Dioscoreaceae; genus Trichopus; species Trichopus zeylanicus. The sequence continues at coordinate 100,597 of RXID01021425.1, read as the reverse complement.
TGCTACTACTACAACAACTACTACTACTGCTATTGCTACTGCTACTGCTACTACTACTACTACACCAACTGCTACTACAGCTAATACTATTGCTTCTACTATTTCTACTACAACTACTGCTAATACCACTGCTGTTGCTCATACTACTACTACTACTCCTACTACAATGTCTACTACTATTGTTCCTACTACTCCTACTACTACTCCTGTTGCTTCTACTACTAATACGACTACTCCTGCTCCTATTACTACTACTACTATTATTTTCACAAATAATACTCCTACGACTACTGCTACTATTACTACTACTTCAACAGTTCCTCCTACTATTACTGTACAACCCATGCTACTACTGCTACTGGTCCTACTCCTACTGCTACGGCTGCTACTGCTACTACTACGACTGTTGCTACTAGTATTACTACTAATACTGCTCCAACTACTGCAAAATCTGTAACTACTACTCCTACTGCTACTGCTACTCCTGTTACCACTACTGCTGCTCGAGCTACTACTACTACTACTACAACCGCTACTACTACTGATACTGCTACCACGACTGCTACTACTAATACTCTTACTACTATTGCTACAACTACTACTCCTACTACAACTACTACTGATCCTACAATTACAACTACTACAACTACAACTCCAACAACTACAAATGCCACAACTACCCCTACTGCTACTACTAATGTGACTACCACAACTACTACTACTAGTACTATAGCTACTACGGATGCTGTTACTACAATTGCTGCTACTATTGCTATAATTACAACAATAACAACAACTACAACTACTACCACTACTACTACTGCTACTACTTCGCCTACTACTACTACAACAACTACTGCCACTACTTTCTCTAACACTACTACTACTACTACTACTAAAAACTATGACTACTACTTCTACTAGTACTGCAACTATTACTATTACTACAACTAATACTACTACTACTTCTCCTCCTATTATTACTTTTTCTACAAGAACTACTCCTACTGCTACTCCTACTCCTACTACTACCACTACTACTACTACTACCATGGCTATAATAGCTACTACTGCTACTGCAACTACTACTACTTCTCCTCCAACTACTACTGCTTCTACTACTATTGCTACTACAAATACTATTACGACTATTCCTACTTCTACTTGTACTACTACTACTGCTACTGTTACTACTACTACGACTACTACTACTTCTCTTACTACTACCACTACTACTACTGTAGCTGCTACTATTGCAACTATTATTGGTACTTCTCCAACTACTACAACTACCGCTACTACAATAACTGCTACTACTACCACTACTCTAACTACTTCCACGGCTATTATTACTACTGCTCCTATTGCTACTGCAACTACGGCTACTGCTATTACTGCCGCTCATACTACTACTACTACTGGTCCTACTACAATTACTGCTACTATTGCTCCTATTACTCCAACTACTACTGCTCCTACTACTTTTACTATTCATATGACTACTACTACTATTATTTTTACTAATAATACTCTGACTCCTACTGCTACTACTACTATTACCCTAATACTAGTTCGACTACTTTTACTACTATTGCAGTTACTACGACTACTACTTGCACTGCTGCTACATCTACAACTACTACGGCTGCTAAGACTACTGCTACTATTGCTACCAATACTAGTACTGCTACTCTAACTTCTACCTTGACTTCTAATACTTTTGTTAGCACTACTACGACTACTACTACTACTACTACTATTACAACTACTAGTACTACTACTATTTCTGCTACCATAATTACTACTACAGCTACTGCTACTACTACTTCTACTACTAATACAGCTACTACAGCTACAACTTGTGCTACTGCTACAACTACTGCTACTTCTACTGTTGCTAATACTACTACTACCACTACTACTATTACTACTACTACTGCTGCTACTACAATGATTACGACTACTACTACTACTACTTCTACTACTATTGCTACAACCACTACTATGACTACTACTACTACTGCTACTAATACTACTTCCACAACAACAACTACTACTACTTCGGCTACTGTTGCAGCTCCTACTACTACTAGAATAACAACTACTACTACAACTACTACAACTGCAACAATAACAGCTACTGCTCCTACTTTTGCTACTACTCCTATTGCCACTACTACTACTACTACTACTACTATTACCACTACAATTATTACCACTTCTACTGCTACTGCAACTTCTGCTAGTACTTTTGGTACTACTTCTACAGCTACGACAACAACAACAACAACAACAACAACAACAACAACAACAACAACTACTACTACTACTACTGATAATGCTAACGCCACTGTTGCTCCTGTTGTTACTACTACTTCTAAATCTTCTAATACTGGTACTATTGCTACGGCTGCAACTGCTCGTACAGCATCTACTGCTACTGGTACTACACAACTACTAGTACTCCTGTCGCTGCTGCTACAACTACAACTGCTGCTACAACTACTACTATAGAAACTACTACTGCCACAACTACTACTATTACTAATACTACTACTTTTATTACTAGTACAATTGCTACTACCCCTACCAGTACTTCCATTACTACTACTATAATAACAACAATAATAACTACAACTACGACCACTACTACCACTACTACAATAACTACAACAACCGCTACTACTACTACAACTACCACTACTACTACTACTACTATTACAACAACTACCACTACTACTAATCCTACTACTACTACTCCTCCTCCTAATACTACTATTATTACTCAACTATTTCTATTACTACAACAACTACTATTACTGTGACTTTTGCTATTACTCCATCCAGTAATACCAATGTTACTACTACTACTACTCCTAATTCTATTATTATTACTACTGCAACTACTACTATTACTACTACTCATGCCAATACCACCACTACTACTACAACTACTTCTACTACTACTACTACTACTATTACAACTAGCGCTACTACTGCTACTAGTACTACTACTACAATGACTACTACAACTGTTAGTATCACTACTACTACTACTACAACAACAACTACTACTACTACTACAAGAACAACAACAACAATAACAACTACTGCTACAACAACTACTACTACAACTACTACTTTGACTACTACTACTACCATCATTATTACTACTACAGCTACTTCAACTACTACCACTCCCAATGCTAATACTACAATTGCTACTACTCCTACTATTTACCGTTACTACTACTACTGCTGCTACTACTACTACTACTACTAAGACCCCTGCTCCTACTACTACAAGTATGACTACTACAACTACTACTACCATTACTACTACTATTGCTACTACTTCTAGAACTTCTACAACTACTTTGACTGCTAACCACTACAACTGCTGCTACTACTACTACTACTTCACTTAAAACTACTACTACTGCTTCTACTTCTACTACTATGATAGCTGCTACTATGACTACTCCAACTACTTTTACTATTATGACTACTACTACTACTCCTCCTGCTGTTACTACACCTACCAATACTTCTACCACTAGTACTACTACAACTACTATTCCTAGTCCTTCTAATATTGTTGTTACTACTTCTACTATTACTACTATTACTACTACTGTTATAACTCCTACGACTACTACTGCTACTACTTCTACTGCTTATTTTACAAGTACCAATACTACTACTACTGCTACAACTAATACAACAACTACTATTGCTACTGCTACTCCTACTACTACTACGACAATAACAACCACTACTGCTACTACTACTACTACTACAACTGCTGTTGCAACTGCTGCTACTACTACTACTTTGACTACTCCTACTAGTACTGCTATGACTACTGAAAATCATACTCCTACTCCTACTCCAACTCCTACCCCTACTACTACACTGACTATTACAACCACTACTACTAGAATAACTACTACTATGATTAATATTGTTGGTACTACTGCAACTACTACTATTACAACTACTACTATTACTACTATTCCTACTATATCTACTACTACTCATTTTACTACTACTACAACTACTGCTGCTGCTGCTACTACTAATACTACTAACACTATTCTATTACTAGTAGAACTACTGCTGCTACTACTGCTACTCCTGTTGTTGCTGTTGCTGCTACTACTACTAACACAACTACTACTAGTAATACTACTGCTACTGCTGTTGCTACTACTACTACTACCACTGCTACTACTACTACTACTATAATCACTACAGCTTTTGCTGATGCATCTTCTGCTGCTGCTGCTGCTACTACTACTACTACTATTCTACTACTACTACTCTTGCTACTAAGACTACTACTACTAATACTATTACTACTACTACTACTACTAATACTACTACTACTAATAATAATAATACTACTACTACTACTAATACTACTTTTGTTACTTTTAGTAATACTACCACTTCCACTTCTTGTATAGTAACTTCTACTACTACCACCACTACTACTGCAATAACAATAACAACAACAACAACAACTACTACTACTACTACAGCTACTACTAATACTACTACTACTACTAATACTACTACTACTACTACTACTAATACTACTACTTCTATTACTTCTACTACTACTACTACTACTACTTCTGCTACTTGTAGTAATATTACCGATTCCACATCTTGTACAAATAACACTACTACTACTCCTATTACCACTACTAGTATTACAACTGCTGCTACTACTTATACTAGTGTTGCAACTACTACAATTAGTACTACTACTATTGTTGCTGCTACTACTACTAGTAGTAGTAGTACTACTACTTCTACTTTCGCTACTACAACTACTACTACTACTCTTGCTACTATTACTATGATGACTTCTACTACTGCCACTATTACTACTATGACTACTACAATACAACAACTATTGCTACTACTACTACTCCTACAACTGCTGCTGCTACTACTACTACTACTACTTTTACTACTAGTACTACTAATACCACTACCACTACTACTACTACTACTACTACTACTATGACTACTACTACTACAACTACTACTACTACTACTACTCCTACTACTACTACTAGTAATACTACTACTACTTCTAATCCTACTTCCACTATTACTACTACTACTGCTGCTGCTGCTGCTGCTGCCACTACTACTACAACTTCCACAACCGCTCCTACCACTACCACCACTACTACTACAAGCCCAACTGCTACTACAACTAGAGCTACTACTACTACTTCTACTACTGCGAGTACTACTACCACTTCTACTACTACTACCGCCACCACTACTACTATGACTACTGCCACTGCTACTAGTACAACCACTATCACTACTATGACTATGACTAGTAGTAGCAGTAGTCATTTAAGAAATAGTAGCAGTGGTAGTAACTTTAGCAGTAGCAAGAGTAATGATTATAGCATTTGTAGTAGCCGTAGTGGTAGTTGTTGTTATTGTTGTAGTAGTAATTATTATTGTAGTAGTAGTGGTGGCAATAGTAGTAGTAGTAATAGTAGTAGTAGAAGTAGTAGTAGTTATAATAGTTGTTGTAGCAGCAGAAGTAGTCACAGTAGTAGTTGTAGTAGTAGTTGTTGTAGAAGAAGTAGATGGAATAGTAGTATTATTAATACTAGTAGTACTAGATCAGGAAGTAATAGTAGTAGTAGTAGCACTAGTAGTAGTAACAGCAATAGTAGCAGTAGTAGTTCTAGTAGCAATCACAGTAGTAGTAATAGTTATAGTAGTAGAAGCAGTATTAGTAGCTGTAGCTATAGTAATAGTAGTAGAAGTAGTAGTGATAGCAGTAGTAGCAATAGCAGCAATAGTAGTAGTACTAGGAGTAACTGTAGTAGTAGTAGCAGTCATAATAGTCATAATAGCAACAGCAGTAGCAGTAGTAGTAGCAGCAGTAGTAGTAGCAATAGCAGTAGTAGTTGTTGTAGTAGTACTACTAGTAGCAATAGTAGTAGTAGTAGAAGTAGAAGTAGCACTAGTAGTAGTAATCATAGTTGTTGATGTAGTAGTAGTAGTAGTGGTAGTAGTGGGAGTAATAGTAGGAAAACATGTAGGAGAATGAATACTAGTTGGAGTAGCAGTAGCTATAGTAGGAGTCATAGTACTAATAGTAGTAGTAGTAGTAGGAGTGGTAGTAGTAGTTGTTATTGTTGTAGTAGTAGTAGTAGTAGTAATTGTAGCAGCAAGTGTAGTAGTTATAATAGTAATGGTAGTAGTAGTCGTAGTAGTAGTAGTAGTAGTAGTAGTAGTAGTAGTAGTACTAGTCGTAGCAATATTTGTAGTAGTAGAAGTACTGGTCATACTTGTAGTACGAGTATTACTCATAATAGTAATAGCATTGGTAGCAACAGTAGTAGTATGGTAGTAGTAGTAGTCACAATCGTCGTACTAAAAAAGTCATAGTAGTAGTAATTTTAGAAATATTAGTTGTAGTAGAAGTAGCCCTTGTAGTAGTTATAGTGGTAGTAGTAGTAATAGCAATAGCAGTAGTAGTAGTGGTAGTGGTGGTAGTAGTAGTAGTGGTAGAAGTAGTAGTAGTAGTAGTAGTTGTTGTTGTTGTTGCTGTTGTTCTTGCAGTAGTAGTAGTAGAAGTAGTAGTTGTAGTGGTAGTAGCAGTAGTAGTACCACAAGTAGTAGTGGAAGTGCTAGTAATAATAGTAGCAGTAGCAGCAGCAGTAGTAGTAGAAGTATTAGTTGTTGTAGTAGTTGTAGTAGAAGTAGTAGTAGTAATGGGAGTAGTAGTAGCAGTAGTAGTAGTAGTAGACGTAGTAGTAATACTAGCAGTAGTGGAAGTACTAGTCATAGTAGTAGTAATAGTTGTAATTGTAGTAGTAGTAGTAGTCATAGCAGTTGCTGCAGCAGCAGCAGCAGCAGTTGTAGCAGTAGTAGTAGAAGTAGAAATAGTAAAAGTAGTAGTAATACTAGCTGCAGCAGTAGTAGTAATGATAGTATTAGTAGTGGCAGAAGTAGTAGTGGTAGTACCAGTAGTAGGAGTAGGAGTAGCAATAGTGTAGTAGAAGAAGTAGTAGCAGCAGTGGTACTAGTAGTAATAGTAGTAGTAGTTGTTGTTGTATTTGTAGTAGTAGTTGTAGCAATAGTCTTAGTAATAGTAGCAGAAGCTGTAATTGGACTAGTAGACATAGTAATAGGAGTAGTAGTAGTAGTAGTAATAATAGTAGTAGTAGTAGTAGTAGCAGTAGTAGTAGTAGTAGTAGTAGTGGAAGTAGCAAAAGTAGTAATAGTAGAAGTAGCAGAATTAGTAGTAGTTGCAGTAGCAGTCATAGTAGTAGTAGTAGTTGTAGTAGTAGTAGTTGTAGTAGTACCAAACGTAGCAGTAGTAGAAGTAGTAGTTCTTGTAGTAGTAGTAGTAGTAGTAGTAGTTGCAGTAGGAGTGGAAGTAGTTCCATTAGTAGAAGTAGTGCTAGTAGTAGTAGTAGTAGTAGTAGTAGTAGTAGTAGTAGTAGTATTAGTAGCAGAAGTAGTGGGAAAAGTAGTAGTAGTAGGACTAGCAATAGTAGTAGTTGTAGCATAGTTCTTTTTGCTATTGTCGTCATTATTGTTGTAGAAGTCGTTGTAGTAATAATAGTAGTCGTGGTGGTACTAGTAGTAGTAGCTATAGCTGTAGTAGTAGTAGTAGTAGTAGGAGTGGTACTAGAAGTGGTAGTAGTAGTAGGAGGAGGAGGAGTAGTAGTAGTAGTCGGAACAGTAGTAGTAGCAGTAGTTATTATTGTTGTTGTCATTGTCGTTGTTATTATTGAAGTAGTAGTAGTCATAGTAGTAGTAGTAGTAGTAGTAGTAGTAGTAGTAGTAGTAGTAGTAGTAGTAGTAGTAGTAGTAGTAGTAGTAGAAGTAGTAGTAGTAGTAGAAGTAGTGGTAGTAGTAGTAGTAGTGGTAGTATTAGTAGTTGTAGTAGTAGAAGCAGTAGTAGTTGTAGTTGTTATTGTTATAGTAGTAGTAGTAGTAATAGTAGTAGTAGTAGTGGTTGTAATACTAGTTGCAATAGTAATCGTAGTAGTAGAAGTTGAAGTAGCAGTAGTTATATCATCAGTAGTAGTGGTAGCTGAAGTAGTAGTAGGGGGAGTAGGAGGTGTAGTAGTAGTTGTAGTAGGAGCAATAGTAGTACTAGTTGTAGTAGTGGTAGGGGAGTAGGAGTAGTAGTTGTAGTTATAGTGGGAGCAGTAGTAGTACTAGTTGTAGTAGTTGGAGTATTAGTAGTAGTAGTAGGAGTAGTAGTATTAGAAGTAACAGATGTAGTAGCTGCAATCGCAAAATAGTAGAACTGATAGTGGTAGTTGGAGTAGTAGTAGCAGTAGTAGTAGTAGTACTTGTAGAAGTTGTTGTTGAGTAGTAGTAGTAGCAATAGTAGCATAAGTAGTAGTAGAAGCAGCTGTAGTCAATGCAATAGTGGTAGCATTAGTAGTAGCGGTAGCACTAGTAGTAGTAGACGTAGCAATAGTATTTGCAGTACTAGCAGTGGTACTAGTAGCTGTGGCAATAGCAGTTGAAGTAGTAGTAGCAGTAGTAGTAGTAAGAATAGCAGCAGTAGTAGTTTTAGTAGTAGTTGTACAAGCAGTAAGAGTAGTAGCAGTTGCAGTTGTAGTAATGGTAGTAGTAGTTGTAGTAGTAGTAGTACTAGTAGTTTTAGTTGTAGTTGTAGTAGTGGTGGCAATAGTAGTAGCAATAGTCGCATTAGCAGTAGCAGTAGTGGCAATAGTAGTAGCAGTACTTGTTATAGTTGTAGAAGTTGAAGCAGTAGTAATAGTTGCAGTAGTAGTGATCGCAGGAGAAGTAGTGGGAGTAATAATGTTAGTAGTAGTAGTAGCAACAGCAGTAGTAGCAGTAGTATACTAGTTGTAGTAGTATTAGTTGTAGTAGTGTAGTAGTAGTAGCAGTAGTAGCAGCTGTAGTAGTAGTAGTAGTAGCAGTCGCAGTCGCAGTAGTGGTAATAGTAGTATTCATCATTGTTGTATTAGTAGCAGCAACAATAACAATAATAGTAGTGGTAGTTGTTGTGGCAGTAGTAGCAGCTGTAGTAGCAGTAATAGCATTAGAAATATGGCTAGTAGAAGTAGTAGTAGCTGTAATAATTATTGCAATAGTAGCAGCAACAACAGCAATAGTTTTTGTAGAAGCAGTAGTAGTAGCAGTAGCAGTAGAAATAGAAGTAGCTATAGTAGTAGTACTAGTAGTAGCATTAGCAGTTGCAGTAGCAATAGTAGTAGCAGTAAGAGTAGTAGTAGTAGTAGCACTAGTAGTAATATTAGTAGTGGTAGTATTAGCAACAGATGTTGCGGTAGTGGTAGTAGTAGAAGTTGTTGTTGTTGTAATAGTACAACCAGTAGTAGTAGTAGTTGTTGTTGTTGTTGTTGTAGTTGTAGTACTAGTACCAACAGGAGCAGTAGTAGTAGTAGTAGTTGCAATAGTAGTATTAGTGCTAGTATTAGCAGTAGTAGTAGTGGTAGTAGTGGTAGTAGGAGGAGGAGTAGTAGTTGTTGTTGTTGTAGAAGGAGTAGTAGTAGTAGCAACAGCAGTAGTTGCAGAAGTACTAGTAGTTGTTGCTGTTGTTGTTATTGTTATTATTATATAGGTAGTTGTAGTACTAAGGGTTGTACTAGTAGTTGTTGTAGTAGTAGTAGCAGTAGTAGTAGAAGTAGTAGTTGTTGTTGGTGGAGTCATAGTAGGTGTTGTTGTTGTTGTTGTAGTAGTAGTAGTAGTTGCAAAAGGAGCAGTAGTAGTGGTACTAATCATTGTTGTTGTAGTAGTAGTAGTTGTTGTCCTTGTGGTAGCAGTACTCTGAGCAATAGTAGTAGTAGTAGTAGTAGAAGAAGTAGAAGTAGTAGTAGCAATAGTTGTAGTAATAGTAGTAGCAGTAGTAGAAAGAGTAGTAGGAGGACTAGGTGTAGGACTAGAAGTAGTAGTAGGAGCATTAGTAGTAGTAGTAGTAGTAGTATGAGTAGCAAAAGAAGTAGTTGCAAAAGTGGCAGTAAGACTAGAAGTAGTTGTAGTAGTTGGAGTAGTAGCAATAGTAGTTGTAGTAATAGGAGGAGTGGTAGTAGTACCAGTAGTAATAGTAAAAATAGTAGTTGCAATAGCAGTAGATTCCAGAATAGTAGTAGTAGTAGTAAAAGTAGTAGTAGCTGTAGTAGTTGTTGTAGTAGTAGTTGGAGCAGTAGTAGCAGTAGTAGTAGTTGTTGTTGTTGTAGTAGTAGTAGTAGCAGTAGTAGTAGTAGTAGCAACAGTGGTGGTAGTAGTAAGAGTAGGACAAAGAGTAATAGAAGTGGTAGTATTAGTTGTTGCAGTAGTATTTGTAATAGTAGTAGTAGTAGTATTAGTAGTAGTTGTAGTAGAAGTAGTAGCAATAGTAGTAGTAGTAGTAGTAGTAGTAGTAGTAGTAGTAGTAGTAGTAGTAGTAGTAGTAGTAGTAGCAACAGTAGTAGTAGGAGTAGTAATAGTAGTATTAGCAGTTGGAATAGTAGTAGTTGTTGTAGTAGTAGGAGTACTAGTCGCAGTAGGAGTTGTAGAAGTAGTAGTAGTAGCAGTAGTAGTAGTGGTAGTAGTAGTTGCAATAGTAGTAGTAGTAGTAGTAGCAGCAGCAGCAATAGTAGTAGTAGTAATGGTCGTACTAGTAGTATTAGTAGTAGTATTAGTAGTAGCAGAGCTAGAAGTAGTAGCTGTAGTAGTAGTGTACTAGTAGTTGCTGCAACAGCAGCTGTAGTATTAGTAGTATTAGTAGAAATAGTAGTAGTGGTAGTAGTAGTAGGAGTCACAGTAGTACCAATTGGAGTAGTTGCAGCAGCAATTGTAGTAGTAGCAGCAGCAGATGTTTTTATTATAGTAGTGGTAGAAGTAGTATTAGTAGCGGTAGTCGCTGTAGTAGTAGTAGTAAGAGTGGTAGTAGTAGCAATAGTAGTTGTAGTAGTAGTAGTTATACTAGCGACATCAGAATTACTTCTACTCATCCTATTCCTACTTGTGCTACTACTACTACTACTCATACCCCTACTACTATTACTGCCACTTCTCCAACTCCTACTAGTTCTAGTACTACGACTTCTACTACTACTGCTACTATTATTACTACTTCTACACCTATTTCTGCTCTTGCTACAGCTATGACTATGCCTGCTCCAACTAAAGCTACTCCTAACCCTATTATTCCTGCTGCTGCTACTACAACTTCTGCTACCCGTACAGCTGCTGCTACATCTACTACTTCTCCTACTACTATGACTAATACTGTTACTACAACTACTAGTCTTAGTACTACTTATCTTATAACTGCTACCACTACAATTGCAACTACAACAACTACTGCTACTAGTACTGCTGCTGTTTCTATCGCGACTTCTATAATTGATACTACTACTACTACTATGAATACTACTATTGCTATACTCTTTCTATTACTACCACTACTGCTGCTAATGCAACTACAACTACTTCTATGACTACTGCTGCTGCTACAACTACTACTACTATTACAACATCAACTAGTACTACTACTACTACTATTACAACAACTACTACTACCATTACTACTACTACTACTACTATTCCTTCTCCTACTCCTATTACTGCTACTACAACTACTCCTACAACTGTTACTCTTACTACTACTACTACAATAGCTACTACTACTCCAACACCAACTCGTACTACTATAACTACTTCTCCTCCTACTACTGCTCCAACTCGCACTACTGCTATTACTACAACTATGACTACTACTACTACTTCTACTACTACTAATACAACTATTATAACAACTACTACTATTACTACTACGACGACCACAACTATTACTCCTCCTACTACAGCTACTACAACTACTAAAACTACTACACCTACTACTACTGTTAGTACTACTACTACTGCCGCTACTACTACTATAACACCTTCTGCTACTGCTACTGCTACTACCACTACTACTACTCCTCCTATTACAACAACTACTACTACTACTAATACAACGACTACTATAGCTGCTGCTGCTACTAATTCTACTACAAATACAACTGTAATTACTACAACTCCTTGTACGATTGCTACTACTAATACTGCTACCACTACTACTGCTAATACTACTACTACAACTATCCTTGCTCCTACTCAAATAACTACTACTTCTACTCCTACCACTACTACTACTACTGCTAGTACTGCTCCTCCAACTCCTATTACTACTACTACTCCTACTCCCACTACTACCCCTACTCCAATAACTACTACTCCATTTACGACAACAACAACAACAACTACTACTATTATTACTACTTCTGCTACTAGTACTACAACTATTATTATTACTACTACTACTACTACTCCAACTGCTCCGCCTACTACTACTACTACTACTACTACTACTATTTCTAATACTACTACTACAACTATTACCACTACTCCTATTACTACTACTACCAGTCATAAGTCTCCTACTACTACTACCACTACTTCTGCTGCACCTATTACTACTACTGTTGCTGCTGCTACTACCGCTACTACTACTACTACTAGACTTATACTACGACTACTACTACTACTACTACTACTACTACCATTACTACTACTACTACTACTACAACAACTACTACTGCTACTACACTACTACTACTACTGCTACTACACTACTACTACTACTGCTACTAATGCTTCTACTATGCCTACTCCAGCTCATACTACTACTACAGCTCCTACTACTATTAGAACTATTACTACTATTACTATGACTGCTACTATTACTACTACTACAACTACTAGTCCTATTACTGCTACTACTGCTACTACTACTATTGCCACTGCAGCAGCTGCTACTACTACTACAACTACGTCTACCACTACTCCTACTTGTACTGCAACTAATCCTACTCCTACTATTACTACTACTACTATTCATACTCCTACTGCTACTTCTTGTACAATAACTACCACTACTACTACTACTACTACTACTTTCACTCCAACTCCTACTACTACTACTACTACTACTAACAATACTACTACTACCTCTACTGATACTACTGCTACTACTACACCTATTACTACTACTACTATTACTACTACCACTTCTACTTCTATTACTACTACAACTACTACTCCAACTACTATTCTTGTTAATGCTATTATTGTTGCATCTACTGCAGCTATCACAGCTGCTACTGCTACTGCCACTACCGCTACGACTACTACTGCCGCTGTTGCTACGGCTGCTGCTCCTACTACTACTACTACAATTACGACACCTAGTACTTACTACTAATGCTACTGCTACTGTTGCTACTTCTACTACTACTAGTACTATTGTTGCAACTACTACTACTGCTACTACTACTATCACAACAACAACAACTACTACTACTATTAATACTACTACTACAACTGCTACTGCTACCACAATAACTACTACTACTGTTGATACTACTACCACAACTACTACTACTGCTACTACTACTGCTACTACTACTACGGCTACTAATACAACTACAAAAACCAATATGACTACCACACCAACTACTATAACTACTCCTACTTCTACTATTACTCCTACTACTATTGTTACTACTACTCCTACTACTGCTATTGCTACTCCTCCCACTCCTCATGCTACTACCGTAATAGATACTACTCCTACTACTCCTCCTACTACTACTACTACTACTCCTATTCCCACACCTACTACTACTACAGCTCTTACTCCCACTCCTCCAGCTTCTACAACTCCTACTGCTTCTACTACCCCTACTCCAACCACTACTATGCCTGCTACAACCCTTACTCCAACTCCTACTACTACTACAGCAACTACTACAACTACTATGCCTACTACTACCCCAATTCCAACTCCAACTTCTATTGCTACTACTACTATTACTACTACAACTACAACTACTCCTATCACTACCACAACCACTACTACTTCTACTACAACAACAACAACTTCTGCTACTGCTGCTACTACTACAACTACAACTATTACAACTGCTACTACTACTACTCTTCCTATAGTTGCTACTATTGGTAGTACTACTCCTACTCCAATTCCCATTACTACTAATACTCTTACTGCTACTACTACTACTCTTCCTACAGTTGCTACTATTGGTAGTACTACTCCTACTCCAATTCCCATTACTATTACTACTACTACTTCAACTACTACTACTACTACTACTACTACTACTACTACTACTACTACTACTACTACTACTACAAATACTACGACTACAAATACTACTACGACTACCACTATTACTACTCCTACTACTACTGTTCTACTTCTGCTATTACTACTACAATTGCTACCACTACTACTACTACTGCTGCTAGTACAATTGCTACTATTACTACTCGTACTACTACTGATACTAACTCTACTAATACCACTACAACTACTATAACTACCACTCCAACACTCCTACTACTTCTACTCCTACTACTTCTACTACTACTACCACTCCAACTACTACTACCACTATACTCCTACAACTACTACTATAACTACTTATATTACTACCGCTACAACTACTACTACTACGATGACTACTACTACTACTACTACTGCTACTACTACTTCAACTACTACTACCACTACTACTGCTACTAGTACTAAGACTACTACTACATTACTACTAGTACAACTGCTACTACTATTACTCAATCCACTACTTTTACTACTGCTGCTATTGCTACTGCTTCTACTACTACTACTACTACTGCTACTACTACTACTACTACCATACTACTACTACTACTACTACTACAACAACAACAACTCCTACTACTAATACTGGCCCTCCTCCAAACACTCCTACTACTACCACTAGTACTGCTATTGCTATTACTACTATGACTACCACTATTACTATTACTACTGCTTCTACTACTAGTACTACTATTACTACTACTACTAGTACTACTACTACCCTCCTACTTTGAGAGGTGCTACTACTACTACTACTACTACTATTACTGCTACTCCTACTTCTACTGCCACTACTACTCACACTAATACTTCTAGTATAAACACTTCTACTGCTATTACTACTACACCTGCTATTGTTACTACTACTAGTACAATAACAACAACAATAATTAGTAGTAGTTGTGGTATAGTAGCAGTGGCATTAGTAGTATTTGTTGTTGTAGTTGTTGTAGTTGTAGTTGGAGTATTAGGAGTAGTAGTAGTAGTAGAAGAAGTTTCAGCAGTAGTTAGCGTAGTAGTAATAGTTGCAGTAGTAGTAGTAGCTCTATTAGTAGTAGTAGTTGTTGTGGTTTTAGTAGTTGTAGGAGTAGAATTAGTAGTAGTAGTAATAATAAAAGTTATAGTAGTTGTTGTAGAATTAGTAGTGGTAGTTATTGTAGTAGTAGTAGTCATACTTGCAGTAGTAGTAGCAGCAAAGTACTACTAGTAGTCATAGTCGTAGTAATTGTAGTAGAAGTAGTAGTAGTGGTAGTCATAGTTGTAGTGCTCGTAGTAGTAGTAATTGTAGGACTAGTAGCAGTTCCAGTAGTTGTAGTGGTAGCAGTAGTAGTAGTAGTAGTTGTTGTTGTTGTAATAGTAGTCGTAGTTGCAGTAGCAGGAGTAGTAGTACTACTAGTAGTAGCAGTAGTAGTAGTTATTATAGCAGTAGTAGTAGTAGCAGTAGCAGAAGTCATAGCAATCGTGGTAGTAGTAGTAAAAGTAGTAGTACGAGTACTAGTAGTAGTAGCATTAATAGGTGTAGTAGCGGCAGCAGTAGTAGCAGTAGTAATGGAAGCAGTTGTAACAGTTGTGATAGCAGCTGTAGTAGTAGAAGTAGTAGTGGAAGTAGTTATCATCGTTGTAGTAACAAAAGCAAAAGAAGTTATTGTAGAAGTAGTACCTATAGTAGTAGTAGCTATGGTTGTTGGTGCAGCAGTTGCAATAGGAGATGTAGTAGTAGTAGTAGTAGTTATAGCAATGGTAGTAGTAGCAGTAGTAGTCAGGGTAGTAGTAGTAGTAGTAGATGTTATACTAGTAGTAGTAGTAGTAGCGGTACTAACAATAATATTAATAGTGATATTAGTAGCAGAAGTTGGAGGAGGAGTACTATTTATAGTAGCAGCAATAGTAATTATCATTGAAGTACCAGTAGTATTAATAGCAGTAGTAGTGGTAGTTGTGGTAGTTGTAGAAATCGTAGTTGCAGTAGTAGGAGCAACTATAGTAGTAATAGTTGTTGTGGAAGCAAGAGTAGAAGTAGCAGTAGAAGTAGTAGTAGCAGTAGCAGTGGTGGTAGTAGTAGTAGTAGAAGTACTAGTAGTAGTAGTAGTAGTACTAGGAGTAATAACAATATTACCAAGAGTAGTCGTAGTAGTTATAGTTGTAGGAGCTGTAGTGTCATTAGCGGTAGTAGTAGTAGTTGTTGTTGTTGTAGTAGCAGTGGTAGTGGTTATAATAGTAGCCACAACTATAGCAGTAGTAGAAGTTGTAGTAGCAGTAGTTGCAGTAGCTATTATAGTAGTAATGGTAGTATTAGTAGTCGCTGCAGCAGCAGTAGCAGAAATAATAGTATGTATTCAAGCAGTACAAGTAGTGTTAGTAGTCATAGTAGTAGTAGTAGTAGCAATACTAATAGCAGCAGATGTAGTAGTAGTAGTAGTAGTAGTAGTAGTAGTAGTAGTAGTAGAAGTAGCTATAGCAGTAGTAGTAGTACTTGCAAAAGTAATATTAGTAGTAGTCAAGGGAGAAGTTGTAGTAGTAATAGTAGTAGTAGTAGAAGAAATAGGAGGAGTAGTGGTAGTAATTGTAGTTGTAGTAGTTGTACCAATAGTAGCAGTAGTAGCAGTAGTAGTAGAAATAGTATTAGTAGTAGTAGTAGAAGTAGCAGTAGCACTAATAGTAGCAGTAGTAGCAATAGTAGCAAAAGAAACAGTAGTAGTAGTTGTTGTTGGAGTGGTGGTGGTGGTAGTAGTAGTAGTAGTAGTAGTAGTAGTAGTAGTAGTAGTAGTAGTAGTAGTAGTAGCAGCAGCAGTAGCAGCAGCAGTAGTAGTTGTGGTTGCAGCCATAGTAGCCGAAGCAACAATAGTAGTAATAGTGATAGTAGTCGTAGTAGTGATAGTAGTGGTAATAGTAACGGTAGTAGCACCAGCAACAGTAGCAGTAGTTGTAGTAGTAGTTATTGGAGGAGGAGAATTAAAGCAGTGGCAGTAGCAATAGTAGTAGTAGTAATAGTAGTAGTAGTAGTAGTAGAAGTAGGAGTAGGAGTAGTAGTCGGAGGAGGAGGAGAAGAAGAGTTTTAGCAGCTGTAGTAGTAGTAGAAGCAATAGCAAGAGTAGCAGCAGCAGCAGTAGTAGTAGTCATAGTAGTAGTAGTGGTCATAGTAGTTGTTGTAGCGATAGTAATAGTAGTAGTAGTAGTTCGAGGTGAAGTAAAGTTGTAGCAGTAGGAGTAGTAGCAGCAGTAGCAATAGTAGTAGAAGTAGTAGTAGTAGTAGTAGTAGTAGTAGTAGTAAAAGTACTAGTAGTGGTGGTAGTAGTAGTAGTTGTTGTTGTTGTAGCAGTGGTGGTAGTAGTAGTAGTTGTTGTTGTTGTAGCAGTGGTGGTAGTAGTAGTAGGAGGAGGAGGAGGAGGAGCAGGAGATGAAGAGTAGTAGCAAAACTAGTAGTAGTAGTACTAGTTTTAGTAGTAGCAGATGTAGTCATCCTAGCAGCCGTAGTAGTAATTGAAGTAATAGTTGTAGTAGTAGCAATAGCAACAATAGTAGCTGCTGTAGTAGTAGTAGTATTGATAGTTGTAGTAGCAGTGGTGGTAGTAGTAGGAGTAGCAGCAGTAGTAGTCGTAGAAGAAGTAGCAGTAGTAGTAGTAGTAGGTGTATTAGTAGTAGTTGTTGTAGCAAAAGCTACAGTAGTATTGGTAGCAATAGTAGTAGTATTAGCAATAGTAGGAGCAATATTTGTGGCAGTAGTAGAAGAAGTAGCAGTTGTAGTAGGAGTTGACAAAGTAGTAGAAGTCATAGTAATAGTTGTGGCAGGAGTTGTAGTCATAGTAGTAGCAGTAGTAGAAGTAGTAATATGAGCAATCATAGTAGTAGTAGTTGCAGTAGTAGTAGCTGTAGTAGAAGTAGAAGCGGTAGTTTAGCCGTAGTCATTGCCTAGCAGAAGTTCTTGCAGTAGTAGTAGCCGTAGGAGAAGTGCTAGCATTAGTAGTAGTAGAAGTAGTCTTAGTAGCAGTAGCAGCAGCAGTAGTAGTCATAGTAAGGGTAGTAGTAGTAGTTGTTATTGTTGTTGTTGTAGAAGTAGCATTACTAGAAGCAATTGTAGTTGTAGGAGCTATAGTAGAGGAAACAGAAGTAGCGGTTGTTGTAGTAGCAGCAACAACAGTTGCATCAGCAGCAGAAGTAGCAATAGTGGTAGTTGTAGCAATAGTAGAAGTATTTGTACTAGTAGCGATAGTGGCCATTATAGCAATAGTAGCAGCTAAAGTAGCGATAGTAGTAGTAGTAGTAGTAGAAGTAGGTGTAGTAGTTGTAGTAGTAGCAATAGTAGTATCATTATTTATAATAGTAGTAGTAGTTGCAATAGTTGTTGTATTTGTAGTAGTAGCTATAGTAGTGGTAGCAATAATGCACTCGTAGCAATTGTAGCAGAAGAAATCGTAGTAGCAACAGAAGCAGTAGTAGCAGTAGTAGCAATAGTAGCTGTAGTAGTAGAAGTAGCAAAAGTAGCAGTAAGTAGTAGTAGTTGTTGTTGTTGTTGTAGCAGTAGTAGTAATAGTAGTAGTAGTAGTAGTAGTAGTAGCAGTAGCAGTAGCCGGAGTAGTAGTAGTTGTAACAGTAGCGGACGTAATAGTAGTAGTAAGAGTAGTTGTAGTAGTAGTAGCAACAATAGTAGCAGAAGTAGTTGTAGTAGTAGTCATTGTTGTAGTAATAGTGGTAGTATAAGAGGCAGCTATGGTAGAAGTAGCAGTAGTAGCAGTAGCTGAAGGAGTAGTACGAGTAGAAGCAGTAGTAGTAGTGTCAGCAGTTGCAGCAGTTATAGTAGGTGTTGTAGCAGTAGTAGCAGTAGTAGTAGAAGTACTAGTAGTAGTAGTAGTAATAGTCATTATAGAAGTAGTAGTAGTAGTAGTACTAGTAGTAGTAATAGTTGAAGTAGCAGCTGTAGTAGCAGTAGCAGTAGTAGTAGTAGTAGCAGAGTTAGAGTAGTAGCAGTAGTAGTAGTAGGAGTAGTAGTAGTAGTAGTAGTAGTAGTTGTAGTAATAAGAGGACGAGAAGAAGTAGCAATTGTAGAAGCAGTAGTATTAGCAGTAGCAGTTTTAGTAGTATTAGCAGTAGTAGTCGCAGTAGTACTAGCAGTAGTTGCAGTATTCACAATAATTGTTGTAGTAGTAGTAGTAGTTATAAAAATGTCAATAGTAATAGTAGTGGCAATAATAATAATAGTAGTTGTCGTAGTAGCAGCCGAAGAAGTTGCAGTAGTAGTAGTTGTCGCTATAGTAGTAGTAGTAGTAGGCAAAGTTGTAGTGTAGTAGTACTAGTAGTAGTATGAGGTGAAGTTATAGTTGTAGTAGTAATAGGAGTAGTACTAGTAATAGCAGTAGGAGTAGTAGTAGTATAAGTTGTAGGATTGGTAGTAATAGTAGCAGTAGAAGTAGTAGTGGAAGTAGTAGCAGTAGCAGTAGTAGTGGCTGTAGTAGTAGTAGTGAAAGTAGCAGTTGAAGTAGTGGTAGCAGTACTAGTAGTAGTAGCAGTAGTACTAGAAGGAGTAGAAGAGTAGTAGTAGCAATAGTAATAGAAGGAGTAAAAGTGTAGTACTAGCAGTAGTAATAGGAGTAGAAGTAGTAGCAGTAGTAGTAGTAGTAGGAGTAGTACTAGTAGCAGCAACAGTAGCTGTAGTAGCAGTCGTAATAGTAGTAGCAGTAGTAGCAATAGCAGCGAAGGTATTTGAAGTAGCGAAAGTAGTATTAGTAGTAGTAGTAGTAGCAATGGTGGTAGTGGTATCAGTAGTAGGAGTAGTAGTAGCAGTAGTAGGAATAGTAGTAGTGATAGCAGTAGCTATAGTAGTAGCCGTTGTGGCGGTAGTAGTAGTAGTAGTAGTAGTAGTAGTAGCGGTAGTAGTAGTAGTGGTAGTATTAGTAGTAAAAGTAGTAGCAGTAGTAGTATTAGTAATAGTAGTTGTAGTAGCAGCAACAGTGGAAGTGGTAATAGTAGTTGTAGTAGTAGAAGTAGTAGCAGTAGCTGCAGTAGTTGTAGTAGTAGTGGAAGTTACAGCAGCAACAAGAATGTTAGTAGTGTAGTAGTAGTAGTAGTAGTAGCGGCACAACAGCAGTAGTAGTAGTAATAGGAGTAGTAGTGCTAGTAGCAGTAACAATAGGAAAAGTAGTTGTAGTAGTAGAAGTAGTAGTAGTTGTAGTAGTTGTTGTTGTTGTCGTCGTTGTTATTGCAGTAATAGTAGTGGTATAAAATGCAATGGTAGTAGAAGTAGTAGTAGTGTTAATATTAGTAGTAGTAGTGGTGGTAATAGAAGTAGTAGTAGTAATAGTCATAGTAGAATTAGTAGTAGTATTAATAGTAGTAGTAGTAGTGGCAATAGTAGTGATAGTATTAAGTAGCAGTAGAAGTTGCAGTAGAAGTAGTAATAGTAGTAGTAGCAGTAGTCAGAGAAGTCGAATGGTAGGAGTAGCAGTAGAACCAGTAGTTGCTATTGTAGTAGAAGTAGTAGTAGTAGTAGTAGTAGTGGTCGTAATAGTAGTAGTAGGAGTAGAAGTAGTAGTAGGAGGAGGAGGAGGAGATGAAGAGAAGTAGCAGTAGCAGAAGTAGTTTTAGTAGTAGTACTCGTTGTAGTGGTGGTAGCGGTAGTTGTAGTTAGAGTAGTGGTGGTTGTAGTAGCAATAGTAGTAGTAGGAAAAGTAGACATAGCAGTAGTCGTAGTAGCTGTAGTAGGAGTAGTTGTAGTACTAGATGAACTAGACATAGCAGTAGTAGTAATGGTAGTAGTAGTAGTAGCAGTAGCAGTAGTACTGGCAATAGTAGTAGTAGCTATAGCAGTAGTAGGGTAGTAGTACTAGTAGTAGTAGGTGGAGATGTTGTATTAGCAATAGTAGTCGAAACAGCGATAGCAACAGTAGCAGCAACAGCAGTACTAGCAGTAGTGACAGTAGTAGCAGTAATGGTAGTCGTAGCAAAAATAGTAGTAGTAGCAGTAGTAGGAGTAGTAGTTAATGTTGAAGAGGTAGTTGTAGTAGTTGAAGTAGCAGTTGTAGTGCTGCAGTAGAAGTAGCAACAGTAGTCATAATAGTACTTGCGGTAGTAGTTGTTGTAGTAGCAGTAGCAGAAGTAACAGTGGTAGCAGTAGTAGAAGTAGAAGCTATAATAGTATTGGTCGTAATAGTAGTAGCAGAAGTATTAGCAGCAGTAGTAGTAGTATTAGTTGTACTAGGGCTAGTACTAGTAGTAGGTTCTGTAGTAGTAGAAGTGGAAGTCGTAGTTGAACTAGTAGCGAAAGTAGTAGCAGTAGTAGAAGCAATTATTATAGTGGTAGCAGTTGTAGCGACAACTACAAGAGTAGTCGTAGTGTAGTAGTAGTTGTTGTTGTTGTAGTAGTAGTAGTGTAACAGTTACAGTAGTAGCAGCAGCAGTAGTAGTAGTAGCAGTAGCAGGAGCAGCAGTAGCAGTAGTAGCATTAGTTATTGGAGTAGCAGCAGCAGCAGCAATAGTAGTAGCAGTAGTAGTTGTGGCAGTAGCAGTAGGAGAGGTAGATGTAACTGTAGTAGTAGGAGTAGTAATTGTATTAGTAATAATACTAGTAGCTGCAGTGCTAGTAGTAGTAGTTGTCATACTAGTAGTAGTAGTAGTGGCAGTAGTAGCAGTCGGAGTAGTAGTAGAAGCAGAAGTAGTAGTTTAAGTCGAAGTAGTTATAGTGGTTATGGGAGAAGAAGTAGCAGTAGTAGCAAAAGTAGTAGTTATCATAGTAGTAGTAGTCACAGCAATATTAGTTATAGTAGTTGTAGTTATAGCCGTTGTCATTCTCGTAGAAGTAGCTGTAGTAGCAGACGTAGTAGTAGTAGGAGAAGTGGTAGTAGTGGTTGTAGTAGTAGTTGAAGTAGTAGCAGAAGCAGCAGTAGCAGTTGTAGTAGTAGTAGTAGAAGTAGTAGTTGGAGCTATAGCAGATAAAACATCAGTAGCATTTGTAGTTGTAGTAGCAATAGTAGTTGCATCACTAGCAAGAGTTGTAGTAGTGGTAGTTGTAGCACTAGTAGCAGTATTAGAACTAGTAATAGTAATTGCCATTGTACCAGCAGTAGTAGCTGAATTAGTAGTAGCAGTAGCACTAGCAGTCGAAGTAGCTATAATAGTTGTAGTGTAGCATTTGTAGTTGTATTATTAATAGCAGCAGTAGTAGTCGCAGCGATAGCAGTAGTGGCTGTAGCGATAGTAGAGGTAGCATCAGTAGTAGTAGAATTAGCACGAGTCGCAGTAGCTGTAGTAGCCCCAGTAGTAGTAGTAGCAGTAGTTGTAGTAGCAGTTGTAGAAGTAGTTATAGTAGTAGTACAAGTAGGAGTACTCATAGTAGTAGTTGTAGTAGTTGTAGTATTTGTGGTAGTAGCTGTGGTTGCTGTAGTAATAGTAGTAGTAGTAGTACTAGTAGTAGTAGTAGTAGTAAGAGTTGCACTAGTAGCAGAAAAAGTAATAGTAGCAGTGGTGGTAGTCATCGTAGTAGTAGTTGTTGTTGTTGTTGTAGTAGTAGTAGCATTAGTGGTAGTGGTAGTTGTAGCAGTAGTAGCAATATTATTACTAATAGTTGTAGTAGGCATTGTAATAGTAGTAGTAGATGCAGTAGTAGTAATAATAGCATTAATAATAGAAGTAGTTATAATAGTTGTAGTAGTAGTAGTAGTAGTAGAAGTAGCGTTATTAATAGCAATAGTAGTAGCAGCAGGAGTAGTAGTTGTGGCAGTAGTAGTAGTAGAGGTATCAGTAGTAGGAGTACCATTAGCATGAGTTGCTGTAGTAGTACTAGGAGTAGTTAGAGCAGCAACAGTAGTCGCAATAGCAATTATAGAAGTAGTTGCAGCAAAAGTAGTTGGAGTCATAGGACTACCAGTAGGAGTAGTAGTAGTAGTATTTGTAGTAGTAGTAGTAGTAATAGTAGTAGTAGTAGCAGCAGTAGCAGTAGCGGTAGTTGTAGCAATAGTAGCAATAGTAGCGGTAGTTGTAGTAACAGTAGCAGTAGTAGCTATAGTAGCAGAAGTATTAGTAGTAGTTGCAGCAGTAGTCATAGTAGTAGTTGTAGAAGTGGTTGTAGCAGTAGTAGTTGGAGTCAAAGTAGTATAAGTAGGAGGAGTAGTAGTATTATTTGTTGTAGTAGTTGTGAAAAATGTAGTGGTAGAAGTAGTAGTAGTAATAGCAGCAGTAGTTGCAGTAGCAGTAGTAGTAGCAATAGTTGCAGTAGTAGCAGTAGTAGCTATTGTAGTAGAAGTAGTAGTAGTTGTTGTTGTAGCAGTAATAGTAGCACTAGTAGTAGGAGTAGCAGTAGTAGCAGTAGCAGTAATAGCAATAGAAGCAATAGTAGTAGTAGTAGTAGAAGAAGTAGTAGTAGTAGTAGTAGTAGTAGTAGTACCAGTTGTAGCAGAAGTAGTAGCAAGAGCAGTAGAGGCCATAGTAGTAGTAGTAGTAGTAATAGTTGTAGAGGTGTAGCAATAGCAGTAGTAGCCATTATAGTGGTAGGTGTAGTAGTAGGAGTAGTAGCAGTAGTAGCAGTTATAGTAGTAGTGGTATTTGTAGTAGTAATAGTAGTAGCAGTAGTAGTCCTAAAAGTAGTAGTAGTAGTAGTAGTATTGGTAGTAGTTATACTAATAGTAGCAGTAATAGTACTAACAGCAGAAGTATTAGTTCGAGTAGTAATAGAGGTAAAAGCAACTGTCGAAGCAATAGTTGTAGTAATAGTAGTGGTAGCATTAGAAGTAGCAGTTGCTGCAACAGTAGTAGTAGTAGTAGTAGTAGTAGTAGTAGTAGTAGTAGTAGTAGTAGTAGTAGTAGTAGTAGTAGTAGTAGTTGTAGTAGTAGTAGTAATAGTAGTAGTGGTAGTAGTAGTGCTAGTAGTAGTAGTAGTTATTGTTGTTGTAGTAATGGTAGTACTAGCAGCCTAGTAGCAAAAGCAATAGTAGTTGTAGTAGTAGCAACATTAGGAGAAATATAGTAGTAGTAGTAGTTGTTGTTGTTGTTGTTGTTGTTGTTGTTGTTGTTGTTGTTGTAGTAGTAGTAGTTGTTGTAGTTGTAGTAGGAGGAGGAGGAGGACGAGATGAAGAGTAGTAGCAGTAGCAGAAGTAGTAGGAATATAAGTAATAGTTGTAGTTGTAGTAATAGCAAGAATAGTAGCTGCAGTAGTGGTAGTAGTAGTAGTAGTAGTAATAGTGTGGGTGGTAGTAGTAGGAGTAGCAGCAGTAGTGGTAGTCGTAGAAGTAGTAGCAGTATCTGTAGTAGTAGGAGTATCAGTAGTAGTAGTAGAGGTTGTAGTAGAAGTAGCAGTAGGAGTATTAGTAGTTATAGCAAAAGCTGCAATAGTATTGATGGCAATAGTAGTAGTAGTAGGAGCAGTAGTAGTAGTAGAAGTTATTGGGGCAGTATTTATAGTAGTAGTAGTAGAGTAGCAATTGCAATAGCAGTTGAAGAAGTAGTAGAAGTAGTTGCAGTAGTAGTAGCAAGAGCAGTAGTAGTAATAGTAGCCGTCGAAGTATTCGTAGTTGAAGTAGTAGTATTAGTAGTAGGAGCAGCAGTTATAGTAGCAGTGGAAGCAGTAGTATTAGTAGTAGAAGTAGAAGTTGTAATTTAGTCGTAGTCATTCCTGTAGCAGTAGTTGTAGTTGCAAAAGTTGTAGCAGTAGTAATGGTAGTAGTAGTAGTAGAAGTAGGAGTTAATAGCAGCAATAGCAGTAGCAGTAGTAGTAGTTGGAGCAGTAGTAGTAGTTGTTGTAGTTGTTATAGAAGTAGCATTAGTAGCAATAGTAGCAATAGTAGAAGCTACAATAGAAGAAATAGTAGTAGCAGTTGTAGTAGTAGTAGCAGCAACAGTTGCATCAGTAGCAAAAGTAGCAATAGTGGTAGTTGTAGGAGTAGTAGAGTATTAGTATTAGTAGCGATAATAGCCATTAGAATAGTAGTACTAGTTGAAGTACCAATAATAGTAGCAGTAGTAGTAGAAGTAGGTGTAGTAGTTGTAGTAGTAGCAATAGTAGTAGCATTATTTTTAGTAGTAGTAGCAGCAGCAGTAGTAGCCGTGGCGGTAACTGTAGTAGAGGTTGCAGAAGTAGGAATAGTTAAAGCATAAGTTGCAGCAACAGTTGTAGTCGAAATAGCTGTAGTTGAAGTAACAATTGTAATATTATTTGTAGCAGAAGTAGTATGAGTAGCAGCAGTACTTGTTGGAGTTGTAGTAGTAGTTGTTGTAGTAGTTTTTGTATTTGTTATAGTTACTGTGGTAGTAGTAGCACTAGTAGCAATAGTAGCGGAAGTAGTCTAGTAGTAGCAGAAGCAGCAGTAGAAATAGTAGCAATAGTAGTTGTAGTAGTAGAAGTAGTAGAAGTAGTAGGAGTAGTAGTACTAGTAGTAGTAGTTGTAGTAGTAGAAGTAGAAGAAATAGTAGTAGCAGTAGCATTAGTGGCAGAAGTAGTAGCTGTAACAGTAGTAGCAGCAGCAGTAGTAGTAGTAATTGTAGTAGTAGCAGAAGTAGCAGCAATAGTAGTAGAAGCATTTGTAGTAGTAGAAGTAGTAGTAGTAGTAGTAGTAGTAGTCATTGTTGTAGTAATAGTAGTAGTATAAGAAATAGCTATAGTAGAGGTAGTAGTAGTAGAACTAGCAGAAGGAGCAGCAACATTAGAAGCAACAGTAGTAGTGTCAGCAGTCATAATAGTTGCAGTAGTGGTAGTAGCAGTAGCAGCAGTTGTATTAGTAGTTCTTGTCGTAATAGAAGTAGTAGTAGTAGTAGTACTAGTAGGAGTAAGAGTTGAAGTTGCAGCCGTATTAGTAGTAGCAGTAGTAGGAGGAGAGTTAAAGTAGCAGTAGTTGCAGTAGTAGCAGTAGTAGTAGTTGTAGTAGTAGTAGTAGCAGTAGTAGCAGCAGTAGCAGTAGTGGTAGCAGTAGTAATAGTAGCAATAGTGATAGCAGTAATGGTAGCTGTAGTAGCAATAGTAGTAGACTAGTAGCAGTAGTAGTAGCCGTCGCAGTCTTAGTAGTAGTAAAAATAGTAGTAGTAATAATAGTAGGAGAAGTAGAAGAAGTGGCAGTAGTAGTAGTAGTAGTAGTAGTAGAAATAGTAGTAGTCGTAGTAGTACTAGCTGTAACTGCAGTGATAGCAATAGTAGTAGTAGTAGTAGTAATAGTAATGGTAGTTGTAGTAGTAGTTGAAGTAATTGCAGTAGTAGTTGTTTTAGTAGAAGCAGGAGAAGTAGTAATAGCAATAGTTATAATTGCACTGGCAATATTAGTTGGTAAAGTAGTAATGCAGTAGTACTAGTAGTAGTACATGGAGAAGTTGTAGTAGTAGTAGTAGTAGTAATAGGTGTAGTAGTAGTAGTAATAGCATTACGAGCAGTAATAACTATAGTCGTTGTAGTTGTAGTAATAGTAGTGTTAGAAGTAGTAGTAGTTGTAGTAGTAGTAGTGGCAATAGCAGCAGTAGCAGTAGTTGTAGTGGAAGTGGCAGTTGAAGTAGTTGTAGCAGTAGTTGTAGTAATAGCAGTAGTAGCAGTAGTAGTAGAAGGAATAGAAGAGTAGTAGTAGTAGTAATAATAGCAGTAGCAATAGTAGTAGTAGCAGTAGTCGCAGTAGTACTAGTGGCAGCAACAGTAGTAGTAGTAGCAGTATTAATAGGAGTAGTGGTAGTAGTAGTAGCAGGGAAAGTATTTTAAGTAGCAATAATATTAGTAGTAGTAGTATTAGCAATAGTTATAGTGGTATCAATAGTAGCAGTAGTAGTAGCAATAGTAGCAATAGTAGTAGTGGTAGTAGTAGTAGCCATTGTAGCAATAGTAGTAGTAGTAGCGGCAGTAGCAATCGAGTAGTAGCGGGAGTAGTTGTAGTAAAGGTAGTAGCAGAAGTAGTTGTGGAAGTAGTAGTAGTAGTCATAGTAGCAGCAGCAGCAGTAGTTGAAGCGGTAACAATAGTAGTTGTAGTAGCAAAAGTAGCAGCAGTAGCTGCTGCAATTGTAGTTGTAGTGGAAGTAGCAACGACAACAACAACATTTGCAGTGTAGTAGTAGTAGTAGTAGTAGTAGTAGTCATGGTAGTATTAATAGGAGTAACAGTGCTAGCAGCAGTAACAATAGCAAAAGTAGTTGTAATAGTAGTGGTAGAAATAATCGTTGTAGCAGTAGCAAAAGTGCTAGTCATTGTTGCAGTAATAGTAGTAGTATAAAACACATCTATAGTAGAAGTAGTAGTAGCATTAATATTAGTAGTAGAAGTAGTAGTGAAAACAGTAGTAGTAGTAATAGTAGTAGTGGTAGTAGTAGTAGGAGGAGGAGGAGGAGTAGTAGTGGTCATAGTATTAGTAGCTGTAATAATAGCAGTAGTCAGAGAAGTTGAGTGGTAGTAGTAGCATTAGTGGTAGTAGTAGTAGCAACAATAGTAGTAGAAGTAGTAGTAGCAATAGTAGTGGTAGTAGTAGTAGTAGGAGGATGAGATAAAGAGTAGTAGCAGTAGCAGAAGTGGTAGTAGCAAAATTAGCTGTAGTAGTAGTACTAGTTGTAGTGGTGGTAGCTGTAGTAGTTGTTATAGTAGTAGTGGTAGTAGTAGCAATAGTAGTGGTAGTAGGAGAAGTAGAAGAAGGAGCAGTAGTAGTAGTAGCCATAATAGTATTAGTTGTAGTACCAGTAGAAATAGACGCTGCAACGGTAGCTGTAATAGTAGTTGTTGCTGTAGTAGTAATGGGAGTAGTAGCAGTAGCAGTAGTACTAGTAAAAGTTTTAGTTGCGGAAGTAGTGGTACTAGCAGTTGTAGTAGTAGTAGTAGCAGTAGGGTAGTAGGGCTAATGGTAGTCAGAAGAGATGTTGTGTTAGGTGTAATAGTAGTAGCAACAATAGCAACAGCAGCAGCAGTAGTAGTAGTAATAGTTGCCGTAGAGGCAGTAGTAGCAGCAGTGGTAGTAGTAGCAATAGTAGTAGTAGCATTAGCATTAGTAGTAGCAGCAGCTGTTAGAGTAGTAGTCGTTGTACTAGTGGTAGTAGTTGTAGTTAAAGTAGTAGTAGTAGCTAGAGTAGGAAGAGTAGCAGTAGTAATAAAAGTACTAGTAGTAGTAACTGTAGTTGTAGCAGTAGTAGAAATAGTAGTATTATTAGTAGTAATAGTGCAGTAGTAGCAGTAGTAGCAGCAGGAATAACAACAGTAGGAGTGGTGTAGTAGTAGTAGTTGTTGTAGTAGTAGCAGTTGCAGCAGTAGTGGTCATATTAATAGTAGCAGTAGTAGTAATATCAGCAACAGTAGAAGAAGTAGTAGTAGCAGAAGTAGAAGAAATAGGAGAATTGGTAGTAGCAATAGCAATAGTGGTGGTAGTGGTAGTAGTAGTTTTTGTTGTTGTTTTTGCTGTTGTTGTTATAATAGTCGTAGTACTAGTGGTAATAGTGGTACTAGCAGCACAGCAGTAGTAGCAATAGTTTTACTAGTTGTGCCAATTGTAGTAGTTGGAGCAATAGTAGAAATAGTTGCAGTAGTAGTAGTAGTGCATTATTAGCAGTAGTAGCATTAGTAGTTGTTGTAGCTATTGTAGCAGTAGCTATAGTAGTAGTAATAGGTGTAGTACCAGTAGTTGTAGAAGTAGTAGTGGAAGTAGCAGTAGTATTGATAGTAGCAAAGTAGTTGTAGTAGCAGCAATTGCAGCAGCAACAACGGTAGTAGTAGTAGTTCTCGTAGAAGTAATAAAAGTAACAGTAGTAGTAATAGTTGTAATAGTAGTAGAAGTAATAGAAGTAGTAGTTGTTGTTGTAATAGTAGCAGTAGTGGCAGTAGTAGTAGAAGTCGTAACAATAATAGTAGTAAAAGTATTAGTAGTGGTAGCTATAGCAGCTGTAGTAATAGTACGAGTGGTAGCAAAAGTCACAATTGTAGTAGTAGTAGTAAAAGTAATAGTAGAAGTAATAGTGGAAGTATTAGTAGTTGTAGTAGAAGCAGCAGTGGTAGCAGTAGTACTACTACTACTACTACTAGTACAAGTAATAGTAGTAGTGCCGGTTTCAGTAGTAGTAGAAGCCTTAGTGGTAGTAGTAGCAGCGGTAGTAGTAGTAGTTATTGTTGTAATAGTAGGAGGAGTAGTGGTAGTAGGAGAAACAGCAATAGCTATAGAAACAACAGTAGAAATAGTAGTAGAAGTAGTAGTAGTAGTACTAGCAGTAGTAGCAGTAGCTATAGTAGTAGTAGTTGTAGTAGTAGAAGTCGTAGTACTAGTTGTAGTTGTAGTAGTAGTAGTAGTACTAGACGCAGTGGTAAAAGTAGTAGTAGTAGCAGCAACAACAGTAGTAGTTGTAGTAGCAGTAGTAGTAATAGCAAACATAGTTGTAGAAGTTGTATTCACAATAGTAGCAGTAGCAAAAGTAGCAGCAGAAGTAGTAACTATAGCAGTAGTAGTTATAGTAGTGGCAACAGTAGCAATGACAGTAGCAATAGTAGTTGTAGTAGTGGTGATAGTATTAGTAGCTGCTTTAGTAGTAGTCATAATAGTAGTACAAGTAGTAGTAGTTGTGGTAGCCGTAACAGTAGCAATAGTAGTAGTAATAGTAGTAGTAGCAGCCGGTGTGGTAACAATAGTAGTATTAGTAGCAGCAGAAGTAGAAGTAGCAACAGTTGCAGTAGTAGCAACAGTAACAGTAGTAGTAGCAGTAGTAGCAATAGTACAATTAGTAGTAGTAGTAGGAGTAGTAGGAGAAGCTGTAGTAGAAGTAGTAGCGATAATTGTAGTAGCAATAGAAAAAGTAGCAACAGAGGTAGTAGTAGTAGGAGGAGGAGGTGGGGTAGTAGAAGTAGCAATAGTAGGGGTAGTATCAGTAGTATCAGGGGTAGTAGTAGTGCTAGTATAAGTAGCAGTAGCAGGGGTACTATTAGTAGTAGCTGGAGTAGTAGCCGGAGTAGTATTAGTAGTAGTTATTGGTAGTATTAGTAGTGGTGGTGGTAGTAGGAGCAGTAATAGTAGTAGTATTAGTAGTAGTAGTGGTGGTAAGAGTAGTAGTAGTAGCAAGAATAGGAGTAGCAACAATAGTAGTAGTAGCAATAGAATTATTTGTAGTTCTTGTTGTAGTAGTAGTTCCAACAGTAGAAGTAATAGTAGGACTAGTAGCCGTTGTAGTAGCTGCAGTTGTCGTAGTAGTAGTAGTTGCAGTAGCATAGTAATAGGAGTTGTAGTAGTAGTAGTTGGAGTAGTAGTAGGTGTAGCAATAGAAGTAGTAGTACCAGAAGCAGTAGCAGTAGTAGTAGTGTAATTGAGTTAATAGTAGTGGTGGTGGTTATAGTAGCACCATTTGTAATAGTTTTAGTAGTAGTAGTAATAATAGCAATTGTAGTAGTAGTAGTAGTAGCAGTAGTAATAGTAGTTGTATTGGTAGTAGTAGTAGTATTAGTATTAGTAGTAGTAGTTATTGTTGTTGTAGTAGAAGTAGTAACGACAATAGTTGCAATAATAATAATGACAGTCTAAGTAGTGGTAGTGCCAGTAGTAGTAGTAGTAATAGTAGTAATAGTAGTAGTAGTAGTAGTAGTAGTAGTAGTAGTAGTAGTAGTAGTAGTAGTAGTAATAGTAGTAGTAGTAGCAATAGCAATAGTAGTAGTAGTAGCATAAGTAGATGTTGTAGCAGTAGTTGTAACAATAGTTGCAGTAGTAGTTGAAGTAGTAGTAGTAACAGTAGTAGTAGTTGTAGTAGTAGTTGAAGTAGTAGTAGTAACAGTAGTAGTAGTTGTAGTAGTAGTAGTAGTAGTAGTAGTAGCAACAGGAGTAGTAGGAGTAGTAGTAGCAACAGGAGTAGTAGAAGTAGCAGCAGCAGCAGCAGCAGTAGTAGTAGTACTAGTAGCAGTAGTCACAGGAGTATTAGTTGTAATAAGAGAAGTAATAATAGTAATAGTAGTAATTGGAGCTATTGTTGAAGTAATAGGAATAGTAGTTGTAATAGTAGCAGTAGTAGTAGTAGTAGCCGCAACAACAACAATAGTAGTAGTAGTAGTAGCCGCAACAACAACAACAGTAGTAGTAGTAGTAGTTGTTGTTGTTGTTGTAATAGTAGTAGTAGGGGTAGTATTCATAGTAGTAGTAGGAGTTGTAGTAGAAGTAGTAGTAGTAGTAGCAGTAGTAGCAATAGTAGTAGTAGTAATAATAGTAGTAGTAGTGGCAGTGGTAGTAATAGTAGTAGTAGTATTAGTAGTAGTAGTAGGAGGAGTAGTAGTAGCAACTAGAGTAGTAAAAGTTGTAGCAACTGTAGTAGCATTAGTAGTTGTAGTAGTATTATTAGTAGTAGTAGAAAAAGTAGTCATAGAAATTGTAGTCGAAGCGGTAATTAGAGTAGTAGTAGAAGTACCAGGAGTAGTAGTAGAAATAGTAGTAGGGGTAGCAGCAGTAGTTGTATTAGTAGTAATAGTAGTAGTAGAAGTAGTAGATGTAGCAGCAACAGTTGTTGTAGAAGTAGTAGTAGTAGTAGTAGTAGGAGGAGCAATAGCAGTAGAAGTAGTCGTAGTAGTAGAAGAAGAAGAAGAAGAAGAAGAAGAAGAAGTAGTAGTAGTAGTAGTAGTAGTAGTAGTAGTATTAGCAGCACAAGTAGTAGTAGTAATTGCAGTAGTAGTAGTAGCAGTAGTAGTAGCAGTTGTAGTAGTAGTGCTAGAAGTAGTAGTTGTAGTAGTCGTAGTAGTTGTTGTTGTTGTTGTCATTGTTGTTGTTGTAGAAGCAACAATAATCATAGTAGTACTAGTTGTTGTAAAAGTAGTAGAGGTGGTGGTGGTGGTGGTGGTGGTGGTAGTAGTAGTAGTAGTAGTAGTAGTAGTAGTAGTAGTAGTAGTAGTATGGGTAGTAGTAGTAGTAGTAGTAGCAGTATCAATCGTAGCGATAGTAATTGTAGTAGTAGTAGTTGTTGTTGTTGTAGTAGTAGTTGAAGTGGAAGAAGCAACAGTAGTAGTTGAAGTAGAAGTAGGAGTAGTAGTAGTCGAAGTAGTAGCAGCAGCAGTAGTAGTAGAAGCAGCGGTAGTATTAGTAGCAGCAGTAGTAGTAGCTATAGCAATAGACGTAGTAATAATAGTAGTAATTAGTATTAATAGTAATAGTAGTAGGTGCAGAAGTAGTACTAGCTGTAGTAGTGGAAGTTGTAGTAGTAAGGGTTGTAGTACCAGTAGTAGCTGTAGCAGAAGTAGTAGTTGTAGTAGTAGCGGAACTGATAGTTGTAGTAGTAGCAGCGAGAGTCGTAGTAGTAGTTGTAGTAGTCATAGTAGTGCCACTAGTAGTAGTTGCAGTAGTAGTAGTGGCAGTAGTAATAGCAATAGTGGTAGTAAAATTAGTAGTATAAGTAGTAGGAGTAGATGTAGTTATACTATTAGGAGCAGCTGTAGTATCGAAAGTACTAGTAGTAGTAGTAGTAGTATTAGTAGTAGTAGAAGATGTAGAAGAAGTAGTAGTAGCAGTATAAGTAGTAGTAGTAGTAGTAGTAGTAGTACTCGTAGTAGTAGTAGTTGTAGTAGTAGTTGTAGTAGTGGTAGTTCTACTAGTAGCAACAGTAGTAGTAGTAAAAGTAGAAGTAGTAGTAGTAGAAGAAGAAGTAGCAACAGCTGTAGTAGTTGATGTAGCAGCAGTTGTAGTAGTAGCAGAAGTAGTAGCAGTAGCTGTAGAAGTGGAAGTAGTAATAGTTGTTGTAGTAGTCGTAGTAGTAGTAGAAGTTTTAGTAGGAGGAGTAGGTGTAGGAGTAGTAGTAGTATGAGTAGCAACAGAAGTAGTACCAACAGTCGCAGTAATAGTAGAAAAAGTAGTAGTAGTTGGGGTAGTAGTAGTAGCAGTAATAGTTGTAGTAATAGGAGTAATAGAAGTGGCACCCGCAACAACAGTAGGAGTAGTTGTAGTGGTAGCCGTTGTAGTTTTTCCAAGAATAGTAGTAGTAGTAATAGTGGAAGTAGTAGTAGTTGTAGAACTAGTAGTAATAGTAGAAGTAGTAGGAGGAGTAACAGAAGGAGTAATAGTTGGAGTTGTAGTACCAGTAGCAGTAGTTGTAGTAGTAGAAGTCATTATAGCAGTAGTGGTAGTTGTAGTAGAAGTAGGAGTAGGTGTTGTAGAAGTTGTAGTAGTAGTAGTAGAAGTAGTACTAGTATTAGTAGTAGTGATTGTAGAAGTTGTTGTAGTAGTAGTAGAGGTATTAGCTGTAGCAGCAGAAGTAGTAGTATTAGTTGTAGCAGTAGAAGTAGTTGTAGTAGTAGTTGCAGTTATAGTCGTATTAGTAGTAGTAATAGCAGTAACAATAGTAGTAGTAGTAGTGGTTTTGGTAGCAGTAGTAGAAGTAGTAGCAGTAATAGGGGAAGTTGCAGTTGTAGTAGTAGGAGTAGTAATAGCAGGAGTACTAATAGTAGCCGGAGTAGTAGTAGTAGTAGTAGTAGTAGTAGTAGAAGTAGGAGAAGGAGGAGGAGCAGTACTAGTAGTAGCAGTAGTAGTACTAGTAGTTCTAGCGGTAGTAGAAGTAGTAGTAGTTGTAGTAGTAACAATTTAAGTAGTAGTATCAGTAGTAGTAGTATGAGAAATAGCTGTAGCTGTAGCAGTAGTTGTCGTACTAGTAGTAGTAGTAGTAATACTAGTAGTAGTAGTAACAGTAGTAGCAATAGCAGTAGCAGTTGTAGTAGCAACGACAGGAGCTGGAGTAGTAGTAGTAGTCGTCACAGTAGTTGTAGTAGTTATGGAAGTTGCAGTTGTTGTATTTGTAGGTGAAGTGGAAGGAATAGTAGTATTAGTAGCAACAGCAGTAGTAGTAGCAATCTTAGTACTGGTAGTAGTAGTAGCTATAGTAGTAGTAGTTGTAGTAGCAACAGTAATAGTAGTAAAAGTAGTAGTAGTAGTACTAGTAGCAGCAATCGTAGTTGCAATAGCGGACGCAGTAGCGGTAGCTGTTGCAGTAGAAGTAGTAGTAGTAGTGGTAGTATTAGGTATAGTAGTTGTTGTAGTAGTAGTAGCAGTAGTAGTCGTAGCAGAAATAGTGGTTGTAGAATTGTTAGTAGTAATAGTAGTTGTAGTAGAAGTGGTAGGAGTAGTAGCAGTAGTGATAATAGTAGCAGGAGTAGTAGCAGCAATAGTAGCAGTGCTAGTAGCGATAGTAGTAGTAGTAATAGGGGTTGTAGTAGTAGCAATAGTAGTTGTAGTAGCAGTTGCAGTAGTAGCAGCAGAAGTAGCAGTACTAGTAGTAGTAGTGGTAGGAGTAGTTGTAGTAGTAGTTGTCATACTAGTAGTAGTAGTAGTAGTTCTTGTAGTAGTTGTAGTAGTAGCACTAGTAGTAGTAGCACTAGTAATATAAGTGGTAGCTGCAGTGCTACCACTCCTACTACTAGTAGTAATAGTAGTAGCAGTAGTAGTAGTAGAAGTTGTAGTAATTGTAATAGTTGCAATAGTAGTTTTAGAAATAGTATTAGCAGTTGTAATAGTAGTGTTGTAGTACTAATTGTAGTTGTAGTAGCAGTTATAGTAATAGTAGTGGTAGTAGCAGTAATAGAACTTATAGTCGTAGCAGTAGCAGTAGTACTAGAAGAAGTAGCAGTAGTAGCTGGAGTAGTAGCAGAAGTAGTAGTGGTAATAATAGTAGTAGTAGTAATACCAGTAGTAGCAGTACTAGCTGTAGTAATAGAAATAGCAGTAGAAGCAATAGCAGTTGCAATGGTAGTAGTAGTACTAGTAGTAATGGTAGTAGCAATAGTAGCTGGAGTAGCATTAGTAGTAAAGTGGTAGTACTAGTAGTAGCAGTAGCAGCAGTAGTAGCAGCAACAATAATAGTAGCACTAGTAGTGGTTGTAGAAGTAGTAGTAGTAGTAGCAGAAGTAACTGTGGTAGTAGTTGCAGTCGTAGAAGTTGTTGCAGTTGTAGTAGTAGTAGCAGCAACAGCAGTAGTAGTAGAAGTAATAGTAGCAATAGTAGTAGTAGTGGAAGTAGTAGAAGTAGTAGTAGATGTAATAGTGCCTGTAGTAGTAGCAGTAGTAGTAATTATCGTAATAGTAGCAGTAGTAGTGGTAGTAGTGGTGGTGGTGGTAATAAGAGTAGTAGTAGTAGCAGTGGCAGCAGCAGCAGTAGTTGTTGTTGTAGTTTTAGTAGTAGTAGAAACCGTTGTAGCAGTAGAAGTAGCAATTGCAGTAGTTATTGTTGTTGTTGTTGTAGTTGTTGTTGTTTTTGTTCTTGTATTAGTAGTAGTAGTAGTTGCTGTGTTAGTATTAGAAGTAGTTGTTGCAGTGGTGGAAGTATTAGTTGCAGAAGTTGTTGTTGTTGTTGTAGTAGTGGTAGAAGTAGTACCAGTCGTGGTACTACTAGTAGTAGTAGTGTTAGGAATCGTAGTTCTAGTAGTAGTAGTAATAATAGTAATAGTCGTAGTACTAGTAGTAGTAGTAGTAAGAGTAGTAGTAGCAGTAGTGGCAGGAGTAATAGTAGTAGTAGAGTAGTAGTAGTAGCACGAGTAGTAGTAGTAGCATGAGTAGCAGAAGCAGTACTAGTAGTAGCAGCAGGAGTGATAGTAATAGTAGTAGTAGTAGTAGTAGTAAAAGTAGTAGTGATAATAGTAGTTGTGGGAGTAGCAGTTGTAGTAATGGTAGTAGTAGTAGCAGTTGTAGTAGTGGTGGTGGTAGTAGTAGTAGTAGCAGTATTTGCAGCAGCAGCAGTACTAGTTGTAGTAGTAATAGTTGTTGTTGTAGTAGTAGTAGCAGTTGTAGTAGCAGTAGCACTAGCAGTAGTAGTAACAGAAGCAGTAGTAGCAGTCACAATAAAAGTAGTAGTAATAGGAGTAGTAGTAGCCATCACAGCAGTAGCCGTAGTTGCAATAGTAGTATTAGTAGTAGTTGTAGTAGTACTTGTAGGTGCAGTAGTGGTGGTGGTGGTGGTAGTAGTAGTAGTAACGGTAGTAGTACTAGTAGTAGCAGTAAGTGTAGTAGTTGTAGTAACAGTATCTGTAGTAGCAGTAGTAGCAGTAGTAGTAGTAGTAGCAGTCGTTGTAGTAGTACTAGTAGTAGGATTTGTAGTAATAGTAGTAGTCATCGTTACAGCGCTAGCAGTAGTAATAGTAGTAGTTGTAGTGGCAGTACTTGTAGTGGCAGTAGTAGAAGATGTAGTTGTAGTTGTAGCCATAGTACTAGTTGCAGAAGTAGTGGTAGTAGTATTACTAGTCATTCCAGTAGCAGTAGTAGTATCAGTAACAGTAGTAGTAGTAGTATTAGGAGTTGAAGAAGTTGTTGTAGTAGTAGTAGTAGTTGCAGTAGTAATAGTAGTAGTAGTGTTAGTAATAGTTGTCGTAATCATAGCAGTAGTAGTTGTAGTAGTTGAAGTAGAAGTAGTAGCGGAAGTTGAAGTAGAAGTAGCAGTAGTAGCAGCAGTAGTTGGAGTATTAGTAGTAGAAGCAGTAGCAGTAGCAAAAGTAGAAGTACAAGTAGTTGTAGTTGTAGTAGAAGTGGCAGTATTAGCAGCAGTAACAATAGCTGTAGGAGGAGCAGCAGTAGCAGGCACAGTGGTAATATTAGTATTAGTAGTAAAAGTAGCAGCAGCAGAAATAGTTGTAATAGTCGTAGCAGCAGCAGCAGTAGTAGTCGGAGCAGTAGTAATAGCAGTAGCAGTTGGAGCAGCAGTAGGTGTTGTAGTAGTAGTAGTTGTAGTAGCAGTAGTAGCCACAGTAATAACAGTAGTAGCAGTAGCAACAGCAACAATAGCAGCAGTAGTAGTAGTTTCAGTAGTTAGGGTACTAGTAGAAGTAGTTGTAGCAAGCATAGTAGTAGTAGTAGTAGCAGTAGCAACAGTGGTAGCAATAGCTACAGAAGTAGTAGTAGCTGCAATAGTAGTAGTAGTAGTAGCAACAGTTGTACTAGTAATAGGAACAGTAGAAGTAGCAGTTGCATTAGTAGTAGCAGTAGGAGGAGGAGGAGTAGTAGTAGTAGCAGTAATAGTAGAAAAAATAGTAGTAGTAGCAGTAGCTATAGAAGTTGTCGTAGTAGTAGTAGTACTAGTACTAGTAGTCAATGTAGCAGGAGGAGGAGTAGTTGTAGAAGTAGTAGTAGTAGCAGCAGTAGTGGGAGAAGTAGTAGTACTTGTTGCAGTACTAATAATAGTTAGAGAAGAAGTCATAGTTGTATCAGTAGCCGTGGCAGTATTAGTTTTGATAGTAGTAGTAGTAGTAGTTGTAGTAGAAGTAGCAGTAGTCGTTATAGTAGTTCTAGAAGTAGAAGTAGTAGCAGTAATTGTTATAGTAGTTGTAGTAGTCGTAGCACTTGTGGCATTAGTAGTAGTACTCACAATTGTAGTAGGAGTAGCAGCAGTAGTAGTGGTGGTGGTGGTGGTGGTGGTGGTGGTGGTAGTAGTAGTAATAGCAGCAGTAGTAGTAGCAGCAGTAGTAGTACAAGTAGTAGTAGTAGTAGGAGTAGCAGTAATAGCAGTAATAGTAGCAATAGTAGTTGTTGTAGTAGTAGAAGTGGTAGTAGTAGTAGAAATAGTAGTAGTTGCAATAGTCGCAGTGGTTGCTGCAGAAGTAGTAGAAATAGTAGCACAAGTGGTAGTAGTAGTAGTACCAGTAGCTGTCGTGCCATCCGTTGTAATAGTAGAAGTAGTAGCAAACATCATAGTAGTAGCAATAGTAGTAATAGCATCAATGGTTGCTACAAAAGTAATCGTAGTAGTATTAGTAATTGTAGGAGCAATAGTAGTAGGAGGAGTAACAACAGCGGTAGTTGTAGGAGAAGTAGTAGTAGGAGTAGTAGTAGCAGTAGTGGTAGTGGAACTAGGAGTAGTAGCAGTAGTAGCAGCAGCAGTAGTAGTAATAGTAGAAGCAGTAGTTGTAGTAGGAGATACAATAGCAGTAGTAGTAGCAGAGTAGTAGTAGTAGCAGTAGTAGTTGGAGTATCAGTAGTAGCAAGAGTGGTTTTAGTAGTAGTAGTAGTAGTAGTTACAGTAGTAGATGTAGTAGGAGCTGGAGTAGAAGTTGTTGTAGTAGCAGCAGCAGTGGCAGTACTAGTAGCAGTAGTAGTAGTAGTTGGTGTGATATTAGCGGATGTAATAGTAGCAGCAATCGTAGTAGTAGGAGTAGCAATACTAGCAGTAGTAGTTGTTGTTGTTGTTATGGTTGAAGGAGTAGTAGCAGTAGTAGTAGGAATAGCAGTTGTAGTAGCGGTAGCTGAAGTAGTAGCATTCACCGTAGTAGCGGGAGTGTCATTACTAAAAGTAATAGTAGTTGTAATAGTAGTAGTTGCTAGAGTACTAGTCGTAGCAGTTGCCGTAGTGGTAGCAGTAATAGTAGCAGCAGCAGTAGAAATTGTAGTAGTAGTAGTATTAGTAGTAGGAGTAGTACTATTGGTATTAGTAGTAGTAGCAGCAGTAGTAGTAGCAATTGGAGGAAGAGCAATAGCACTTACACTAACCCTACTACAACAACTACTACTACTACAACTCCTACTCCTACACTGACTGCCACTACTACTCCTGCTACTAGGGTTACTGTTACTGCTACTAACATTACTAATCCTAATAATCCTACTATTACTGTTACTACTACTACTACAACTCCTAACACTCCAACTACTACTGCTACTACTATTGTCGCTACTATTACTACTGCTACTGCTGTTACTATTACTATTACTACTACTACTACTTCTACTACAATTACTGCTACTATTTCTGCTACTACTAGTTCTGCTGCTGCTACTACTATTACTGCTACCACTACAACTGCTGCTACTACTACTCCTACTACTACTAGTCTATTACTACCACTTCTAGCGCTACTACTACTACTCAAACTCCAATTGTGACTACTGCTTCAACAACTACTACCACAACCACTATAACTAGTACTACTCCTAATACTTTTCTAATTCCTCCTCCTCCTCCTCCTCCTACTACTACTACTACTACGACTACTACTACTGCTACTACTGCTACTACTACTACTACTGCAACTACTACTATTACTACAGCTACTTCTACTGCTACTACTACTAATAAGACTACGACTACTACTATATCTAATACTACTGTTACTACTACTGCTCCTATTGCTGCTACCGCTGCTGCTGCTACTACTGCTGCTGCTGCTACTGCTATAACAACAACAACTACTACAAATATTCCGACTACAAGTACTGCT
Organism: Trichopus zeylanicus subsp. travancoricus; assembly: GCA_005019695.1. Classification (NCBI taxonomy): domain Eukaryota; kingdom Viridiplantae; phylum Streptophyta; class Magnoliopsida; order Dioscoreales; family Dioscoreaceae; genus Trichopus; species Trichopus zeylanicus. Next base: position 61,302 of record RXID01021425.1, on the reverse strand, counting down.
ATTACTCCTACTACTTCAACTACAAGAACTACAACAACTATGACTACTAATATTCCTACTACTACCACTACTACGACTAGTACTACTACGTCTACTACTATTTCAACTCCTACTCCAACTACAGCTACTACTACTACTCCTACCACAACTACCACAACTACAACTATTCCTACTCCTACTCCAACTCCTACTATTGCTACAACTACTAGTACTGTTGCTACCACTACTCCAACAACTATAACTCCTACTATACTCCTAATATAACTCCTAGTACAACAACAACAACAACAACAACAACTACTACTACTACTAGACTACTACTAATATTACTGCTACTACTGCTACTACTACAAGAACAACAACTACTACGACTACTACTATTCCAACTACTACTACTACTATTACTGCTATTAGTACTACAACTACTACCTCTACTACTATTCCAACTCCTACTACTTCTGCAACTACTACTACTCCACCTCCTACTACTACTACTCAGACTACCACTATTCTTACTCCAACTCCTACTGCTACAACAACTCCTACTACTACAACTACTACAGCTACAACTACTGTTAGGTCTACTACTACTGCTACTACTACTACAATGATCACTACTACTACTAATATTACTACTACTATTGCTACTACTGCTCCTACTGCTACTACTACAAGAAAAAAATACTACCATGACTACTACTATTCCAACTACTACTACTACTACGACTACTACTACTACGTTTACTACTATTCCAACTCCTGATCCTACTACAGCAACTACTGCTACTCCTATACTACCACTACTACGACTACTACATTTCCAACTCCTACACAAACTTCTACTACTACTACAATAACTACTGCTACTGTTACCACTTCTCCAACAACTAGAACTCCCACTACAACTCCTACTACAACTCCGATTACTACTACAACAACTACTATTACTTCTACTAAAACTACTGTTGTTGTTGCTACTATTACTGCTACTACTACTACTACTTCTACTACTACTACCACTAATACTAATATCACCACTGCTGCTGCGACTCCTCCTACTATGACTACAAGTACTACTAATACTACTACTACTATTATTACTACTACTACTGTTGCTGTTGCTGCTACTGCTACCACAACAACAACTACTACTACTATTACAACAATGACAACAACAACAACTACTGCTTCAACAACTACTCCTGCTGCTGATACTCCTCCTCTGACTACTACTACTACATCTATCACTACTGTTACTGCTACTACAACTACAGTTACTACTACTACTACAACTACTACTACCACTACTGCTACTACTACTACTGCTACTACTACTAGTACTACTAATCATATTAGTACCTCCACTACCACAACTACCATTGCAACAACAACAACAACTACTACTACTACAACTACGACCACTATGACTACTCCTACGACTACTACTACTACTACCACCACCACCACCACTACTGGTACTACCCCTACTATTTCAACAACTACAACAACTACTACAACTCCTACTCCAACAAATGCTACTACTACTACTCGGACTACTAGTACTACAACTACTATAACTCCTACTATAACTCCAACTCCAACTCTACCTCCGACTCCTACTACAACTACTACTTTTGCCACTACTACAACTGCTACTAATTCGAATACCCCTACCCCAACTTCGACTACTACTCCTACTAACGCTACTCTAACTACTACTACAACTACTGCTACTACTACTGCTGCTACTACTGATACTTCTACGACTGCTACCTATACTACTACTACTACAACTACTACTACTATTACTAGTACTTCCACAACAACAACAACAACTACTACTATTATAAATACTACTACTCTGACTCCTACTACTCCAACTAGTAGTACTACAACTACTATAACCACTACTACTATGATTGCCCCTACTCCAACTCCTACTTCTACTCTTGCTAATACTACTGCTACTACTATTGCAACTACTACTACTACAACTAGTGCTACTATTAATACTACAGCTGCTGGCACTTCTGCAACTGCTACTTTTACTACTACTACAACTACTACTACTATTACTCATACTTTCGCTACAACCACTACTACTACTCCTACTCTGACTACTTCTACTACTACTACTAGTACAAACCCTACTACTACTCCTACTCACATTCCTACTCCTACTATTACTACAACCACTAGTAGTACTACTACAATAACAACAACTACCACGCATACTATACTACTACTCCTACAACTATTACTACTTCTCCTAACACTCCTACTACCACTTCCACAACAACAACTACTACTACTTCTACTACTTCACCAACTACTACTACTACAGCTACTCCTAACACACCTACAACTTCAACTACTAGTACTCCTACACCTATGACTACCACTACACTCCTATAATGACGACTACTACCACTACTACCACCACTACCACTACTACCACTACTACTACTACCGCTACTACTACTACAACTACTACTACAACTACTACCACAACATCTACTACTGGTATAAATAATACTAATACTAACACTACTACTACTCCTCCAACAACTACTACCACTAATACTGCTACTTCTACTCCTACACCTACTCCGACTACTACTTCTACTAGTTCAACTACTACTACTACTACTACTACTAGTACTATTACTATTACTATTATTGCTACTGCTACTGCTACTGCTACAACTAGTACTGCAACAACAACTACTACTATTACTACGACAACAACTGCAATCACGGCTATGACTACTACTGCACTAATACTACAACTAGCACTACTACTGCTACCACTAATACTACTACTACTACTATTGCAGCAATTTCTACAGCAACTACTGCTCCTACTACTACTCCTACTACTCCACCAACTACTACCACTACTGCTACTATTGCTACTATTGCTTCTACTACTACAACTACTACTTGAAATACTACTACTACTGTTGTTGCAGCAGCTGATGCTGCTGCTACTAGTACTAGTACTACCACTCTAGTACTACTACAGCAACAACAACAACAACTACTGCTACTACTACTTCTACTACTACTTCTACTGCTACTACAACTACTACTACTTCTACTTCTACTACTGCTGCTGCTACTACTACCACTATTGCAGTTGCAGTAGCTGATGCCGCTGCTACTAGTACTACTACTGCTACTTCTAATACTACTACACCTCCCCCTACTACTACCACTACTGCTACTACTACTGCTGCTGCTACAATAATAATAACAACAACAACTACTGCTACAACTACCACTACTACCACCACTACAACCACTACCACTACAACTACAACAAATACTACTACTACAACAACTACTACTACTACTGCAACAACTACTACTAGTATAAATAATACTAATACTAACACTACTACTACTACTCCTACAACTACTACCACTAAAACTGCTACTACTAGTACTACTCCTACTCCTACACCTACTCCGACTACTACGCCTACTAGTTCAACTACAACTACTACTACTGCTGCTACTACTACTAATATTATTACAACTACCATTATTATTATTACTACTACTACTACTATTACTACTACTATAATTACAGCACCAAAAACAGCTACTACAGCTGCGACAACTACTGCACTAATACTACAACTAGTACTGCTACTACTGCTACCACAAATACCACTACTACTACTGCTGGAGCAGATGCTACTACTACTACTGCTCCCACTACTTATCCTACTACTACAACTATCACTACTATTGCTACTACTACTTCTACTACTACAAGTACTACTAGTACAACTACTATTGCTCCTACTTGTAATACTACTACTAGTACAACTACTACTACTATTGTCGCAACTGATGTTGCAGCTACTACTATTACTACTACTGCTACTCCTACTACTAGTACTACTGCAAGTACCATTCCTACTCCAACTCCTGCTACTACTACTGCTACTACTACTACTATTGTTGTTGCTGCTACTACTACCATAACAACAACTACTACTATTACTACCAAGGTTTTACGTTTTGGCCGGTCTCGAACCGAAATCCTATTTTGGGTTTTGGTTAGGGTTTACTGTTCATCTTCACCAACGAGCGCGAGCTGGAGCTCAACGGGCGAGCGCAAGCAGGCGGGAGCGCGCGCTGTCGAACGCGCAGGTTGGAGCGTGCGAGCGGGACCGCGTGTGGGCTCGAGCACGTAGGAGTGGGAGCTCGCCAGGCTTGAGCACACTGGTGGGAGCTCGCTGGGCTAGCACACGTGGGTGGGAGCTCGCTGGGCTCGTGGGAGCGGGCGAGAGCTCGTCGGGTCGTGAGCGGTGGTGGGAGCTTGCCGGGCTCGCGCATGGGGGTAGGATCTTGCGGGGCTCAATTGCACGAGTGGGAGCTCATCGAGCTCGAGTGCGCTGGCGGGAGCTTGTCGGGCCCAAGCGCAGGCGAGCGGGAGCTCGTCGAGCCTGAGCGCGGGCGGGTAGGAGCTCATCGGGCTCAACCATGGGCGGGCGGGCGGGAGCTCGGCAAGCTTACGTGCGCGGGGGAGGGCCCGTCGGGGTCGCGTGCGTGGGAACTCGCTCGAGGGGTGGGGGGTGGGAGGACCTCGCGCCGGCTTCATGTCCGAGCCCAAGAGCCCAGCGTACTCAGTCTGCGGCCCTCCCCTGCTTATCTCGCACCCTCGCCGACCTGACCCGTACTCCCGCAAGGTGAGGTCGGCCTTATGCTGCGGCCAAGGCTATCGCCAATTTGATTTCGACGTCCTTATCGATTTCTATCAGATACTCTTCACGTACATAATATTATTCACGTAATTATTCATTTTTTAAAATTTTTTTAAACATATTATAATTTTTTAATTTGAAGTTAAAAATAATTGAAATAAAGTTAAATTTTAGTCAAAATATAATTAATAAAAAAATATTTTGGTTGAAACTGAAATGAAAATGATTTTGATCACGTGTATGCATGCATGATCGTTTCACCGAAAGTAAAGACAAAAAAAATTTTTTCCCAATTTTCAACTCAACTGATGACGATGATTATTAGTTGTATTACATTATATTTAATAAATTATGTATATATCAATTATATTTTAATAATAAGTTAAATTTACTTATGTTAATTTTTATTTTTTTAATCAGCTTCATATTATTTCTCATATTTTTTTATATAGTAATATATAAAAACAGTGATTAACTATCAAAATTAATTTTAATTAATTAAAATAATATTTAATATTGTGGTAAAATTAATTATAAATTCTTTCGTAATTTTCAAATTTTTATAAAAATAATTTTAAAATTTTATCGTATTTTTAATTTAAAGTCAAAGTACAGTTAAAATATAGTTAAACTATGGTCAACAAACAATTAATAACTGAAAAAAATCAGCATGCCCCTCAACAAGGTTCACTTAATACTATCAATCAGCATCTTACCGTAATTACTCCTGAAGACTTCGCACAGTGTGATATTTATTTCTCATGGATTATTGGACCACTTTTACTATATGTTGTCAATCAACATGGTTATCATTTTCATTTTGGACCTTCAATGTATGGTTATACTTCAGAGTTGTTGCCAAGAGATCGCGCAGAGCTAGTTGTTCTGGCTCGTATGCCTACAAATGCTCGTCCGGATCATCCAAGTTCTGAATTTGTAATTCCACACCCAGATGTTCCAAACTCAACTGATGATGATTATGAGAATTAGTTGTATTATCTTAGAATTTATAAATTATGTATGTGTGAAGTACATTTTAATGAAAAGTTAAATGTGCTTATGTTAATTTTTAACTTTTAATCCTATTCATATTATTTCTTGTATGTTTTTTTAATACACTAATATATATTAAAAGTAGACTATATAAGTGACTAACTGTCAAAATTAATTTTAATTAACTAAAATAATATTTAATATTATGGTAAAATTAAGTATAAATTCATTCCTAATTTTTCAAAATTTTTTAATTTTTTTCCAATATTTTATGCAATTTTCAATTTGAAGTCAAAGTACAGTTAAAATATAGTCAAACTCTACTCGACACCCAATTAATAATTAAAAAAATCTTTTGGCCGAAACCGAAATGGCTGAAACGTATCGGTTTCGCTAGGTCCCAAAGCTGCACCATAAAACCTTGATTACTACTACCACTACTCCTACAACAACAACTACTACTACTACTACAACAATTGCTACTAATACTACTATTACGACTACTACTACTAGTACTACTGCTTTTACTACTCCAACTCCTACTTCTACTACTACACCTACTACTACTCTTACTAATACTACTACTACTACTACTACTACTACTACTACTACTACTCCAACTACTACTACTACCACTAGACCTACTGCTACTACTACTACAACTACTACTACTTCAACTCCTACAACTACTACTACACCTACAACTACTACTACTGCTAATACTATTGGTACTCCTACTACTAGAACTACTACTACTACTACTACAACTACTGCTAGTCCTACTACCACAACTCCTCCTCCTCCTCCTCCTACTACTGCTATTACTACTACTAATGCTACTATTACTACTACTACTACTGCTACTACTGCTACTACAACTACTATCCCTACATCTACAGCTATTCCTACTACAATCACAACTACTAATATTAGAACTACTGCCCCTTCTACTACTACAACAACTGCTGCTGCTACCGCTGCCGATACTCCTACGACTACTATTACTACAACTACTACCACCACTACAACTACTGCTACTGGTCTAGCTACTACTATTATCACTACTTTAGCAACTACAACTCTAACGATTACTCCTACTACAACTCTAACTAATACTACTATTACCACAACTATAGTTACTACTATTCCTGCTAGTATTGTTACTACCACGAAGCAACAGCTGCTGCATCTACAACTACTACTACTTCCACTACTGCTGCTGTTGCTACTAGTATTACTACTCATATAGTTGTTTTAATACTAGCATTAGCACTAGTCATTGTAGTAGTAGCAGTAGCAGTAGCGGTAGTTATAGGGGAAGTAGTAGTAGTTGTTGTTGTTATAGTTGTCAGAGAAGGAGTAGTAGTAGTAGTTGTTGCAGTAGAAGTAGTTGTAGAAGTTGTACTATTAGTAGTAGTAGTAGTACAAGTAGTAGTACTAGTAGTAGTAGTGCCAATAGTAGTAGTAGAAGCATAAGCAGTAGTATCTGAAGTAGTAGAAGTAGTAGTAGGAGCCATGGCATTAGTAGTAGTAGTAGTTGGAACAGTAGCAGTAGTAGCTGTTGCATTAGCAATAGTAATAGTTATCGTCGTCATAGTAGAAGTAGCAATAGTAGTAGAAGCAGCTGTGGTAGAAGTAGTAATTGTAGTACTAGAGGTAGTAGCCACTATTGAAGAAGCAGTAGTAGTAGCACAGTAGTATTATTAGTAATAGTAGTAACAGCAGTAGTGGGAGTAGTAGCCATAGTTGTTGCAATAGCAACAGCAGTAGCAATAGTAGCAATTGTAGTAGTAGCAGTTGTAGTAGTAGTGGTAGTTGTAGAAGTAGTAGTAGTAGTAGTGGTGGTGGTGGTGGTCGTGCTGGTGGTGGTAGTAGTAGTAGTAGTAGTACTAGCACTAGTTAGTAGTAGTAGTGGTAGTAGAAGTAGCCGCAGTAGTAGTACTAGAAGTAGTAGTAGTAGTAGTGGTAACAATAGTAATAGCATCAGCAATAGTGGTAGTAGTAGCTGCAGTAGTTGTAGTAGTACTAGTAGTAGTAGTAGTAGTAGTAGTGGTAATAGTAGTAGTAATAACAGTCGTAGTAGTAGTAGTAGCGGTAGTAGTTGCAATAGTAGAAGAAGTTGCAGCAGCACTCGTAGCGGTGGTAGCACTCATAATAGCAGTTGTAGCAATAGCAGTAGCATTAATAGTAGCAGCATTAGTAATAGTCGCAGCAGTTGCAGCAGTAGTAGTACTACTAGAAGTATAAGTTGTAGTAATAGTAGTAGTAATAGCTGTAAATGTAGTAGCAGTAGTTGTTGTTGTTGCAGCAGTAGTTGCAATAATAGTAGTAGTATTAATTGTAGTCGTAGTAGTGGTAATCATAATAGTACTATTAGTAATAGTACTAGTTTTGGTAGGTGTATTACGAGTAGTAGTAGCAGAACAAGTAGCAGTAGTAGTAACAGTAGTAGTTGTACTAGTAGCACTAGTAGCAGTAGCAGCAGAAGTAGTAGCATTAGTAATAGCTGTAGAAGTAGTAGCATTAGAAGTAATCGTGCTACGACTGCTGCTGTGTTTACTACTATGGCTATGCATGTTACTACTAATTCTGCTACTACTACAACTACTGCTGCTACTACTACTACTGCTGCTGCTTCTAGTAGTACTACTACTTCTATTATGCGGCTACTAGCACTGCTACTGCCAATACTACCACTAATGTTACTACTGCTACTGCTACTTCTACTGGTACTACTATTACTACAATAACTACTACTACTGCTGCTGTTGCTACCACTGCTACTACTATTACTTCGAAAACTGCTACTAGTACTACTGCTACTACTTTTGCTACAACTACAATAGCTTGTACTACTCCTTCAACTACTACTACTACTAACAAATATACGACTACTACTGCTACTACTGCCACTATTACTACTACTAATTCTCCTACTACTACAACTACTGCTACTATTGCTACTACCACTACTACTACAACTACTACTAGTACTACTACTACTACTGCTACTTGTAATACTACTATTACAAGTACAACTACTACCAGTACTACTACTGTTGTAGTAGCTGATGCTGCTGCTACTAGTGCGACTACTACTACTACTACTACTACTACTACTGTAACTACCACTCCTGCTCCAACACCTGCTACAACTACTGCTGCTACTACTACTATTACTATTATTACTACAAGTACTACTACTCCTACAACAACAGTAACAACAACAATAACTACTACTACTACTACAATTGCTACTAATACTACTATTACGACTACTCCTACTGCTAGTACTATTGCTATTACTACTACAACTCCTACTGCAACTGCTACACTTACTACTACTCCTATTAATATTACTACTACTCCTACCACTACTACTACTACTACTACTACTAACTACTTTTGCTAGTACTAGACCTACTACTTCTTCTACTACTACTACTCCAACTACTACTGCTACTACTACACCTACAACAACAACAACAACTACTACTACTACTGCTGCTACTACTAGAACTACTACTACTACTACTCCTCCAACTACCACAACTCCTCCTCCTCCTCCTCCTCCTCCTACTACTACTACTAATGCTACTATTATTACTACTACTGCTGCTACTACTGCTACTACAACTACTATTCCTACATCTATGGCTATTCCTACTATAATTGTAACTAATATGAGAACTACTACCCCTTCTACTACTATAACAACTACTGCTACTACTGCTACTACTACTACTGCTATTACTACTGCTACTACTATTACTGCTACTACTACTGCTATTACTTCTACTACTGCTGCTACTACTCCTACTACTGCTACTACTACTTCTACTATAGCTCTTACCCCAACTCCTTTTGCCGCTACTACTCTAACTACTACGACAACCCCTACTCCAACTACTACCCTACTCCAACCCCTATTACTACTACTGCTACTATTGTTGCTACTACTACAACTACTACTACTACTACTACTACAACAACAACAACAACAATAACTAGTACTACTACTAGTACTACTACTACTACAAGTACCACTACTACAACTAGTACTACTAATACTACTTCTACTACAACTACAACTATTGCTATTACTACTCTAACTTCTATTACTGCTACTACTACTACTCCTACTACTCCTACTAGTATTGCTACTACTACCCCTAATCCAAATCCTACAGCTACTACTACTCCTACTACAACTACTACCCCTACTCCAACTACTACTATGCCTAGTACTACTCCTACTCCAACTCCTCCTCCTCCTCCTCCTCCTCCTCCTCCTCCTCCTCC
>RXID01021425.1:0-51181 GCA_005019695.1 Trichopus zeylanicus subsp. travancoricus | reverse complement strand
TACTACTACAACTTCTACAACTAGTGCAATTGCTACTATTATGACATAACAACAACTACTACTACTATAACTACTTCAACTCCTAACCCGCCTACAACTTCTCAACTACCTACTACTCAAAACACTCCTACAACTTCTACGACTACAACTCCTACTACCACTACTACCACTACTACTGCTACTGCCACTACTATGACTACTACTGCTACTGCTACTACTACTGCTATTATGACTACTTCTACTACTACTACTACTTGTACTAATACTACCACTCCAAATACTCATACTACTACTGCTACTACTAGTACTGCTATTGTTGGTACTAATATTACTACTACTACTACCATTGTTGCTACTACTACCACTACTACTACTACTACTTGTACTACTAGTCTTGCTACTACTACTACCACTGCTACTACTACTAATACCACTACTATTGCTACTACTACTACTACTACTAGTACTACTACTACTACTTCTTCTACTACTTCTACAACAACTACTACTGCTACTATTACTATATAATAGCTACAACTACCACTAATAGTACTACTATTACTTGGAGTTGTAGTATGAGTAGTAGGCTTAGTAGTTATAATAGTTGTAGTAGTAGTAGCAACCATAGGCGTAGTAGTAGTAATAGTAGAAGCAGCAATAGTAGTAGCTGTAGCAATAGAATCAACAGTAGCAGTCGCATTAGTAGTACCAGTAGTAGTAGTTGTTGTTGTGGCAATCATAGCAGTAGTAGGAGCAGTAGTAGTAGAAGTAGTAGTAGAAGAAGCAATAGTATTAATAGTTGCAGTAGAAGCAGCAACAATAGTAGTAGTAATAAAAGTAGTGTAGCAGTAGTAGTAGTAGTAGTAGTAGTATTAAAAGTAGTGTAGTAGTAGTAGTACTTATGGGAGATGCCGTAGTAGTTGTAGCAGTAGAAGTTACAGTAACTATAATCGTATGAGAAGTAGTTAGAGTAGTAATAGCAGGAACAGTAGTAGTAGTAGTAGTAGCAATAGTACCAATAGTAGTTGTTGTGGTAGTAGTAGTAGTAGTAGTAATAGTAATAGTTGTGGTAGTAGTAGTAGTAGTTATTGTTGTTGTAGTACTACTAGTAGTAGCTATAGTTGTAGCTGTAGTAACTGAAGGAGTAGTAGTAGTTGTAGGAGAAGTAGTAGTTATTATTGTTATTGTTGTAGTTATAGGAGAATTAGTACTAGTAGTAGTACTAGTAGTAGCAATAGTAGTAGTTATAGTACGAGTGGTGGTAGTAGTTGTAGTATCAGTAGCAGTAGTAGTACTAGTAGTAATAGTAGTAGAAGCATTAGTAGTAGTAGCAGTAGTTGTAGAAGTATCAACATCGATTGTAGTAGTAGTAGTAGCAATAAAAGTAGTAGTAGTAAAAGAAGTAGTGGTAGGAGAAGTAGTAGTAGTAGTAGTAGTAGTAGTAGGAGAAGCTATAGTAGTATGAGAAGTAGTTAGAGTAGCAATAACAGTCCAAGTAGTTGTAGTCATAGCAGAAGTAGTAGTCGTTGTTGTTGTGGTAGTAGTAGTAGTAGCCATAGTAGTAGTAGCAACAGTAGTAGTAGCAGTAGTAGTAGTTATTGTTGTTGTAATACTAGCATTTGCAGTAGTTATAGTAGTAGTAGTAGTAGTAGCAAGAGCAGTAGTTGTAGGAGAAGTAGTGGTAGTTGTTGTTGTTATAGTTGTGGGAGAAGCAGTAGTAGTAGTTGTTGTTGCAGTAGAAGTAGTTGCAGAGGTTGTACTATTAATAGCAATAGTACAACTACTACTAATACTGCTACTATTACCGCTACTACTACTATTGCTGCTACTAATTTTGCTACTACTACTGCTACTACTACTACTGCTACTACGGCTACTACTGCTACTACTACTGCTGCTATTACTACTACTGCCACTGTTCCTACTTCTACTACTACTGTTGCTACTGCTACTACTGCTGCTACTACTACTACTACTTTTTCGACAAATACTACTTCTACTACTGCGACTGCTACTATTACTACTACTCGTACTACTACTACTACTATTGCCACAATAACTACTGCTACTGCTGCTGCAACAGCTACTACTACTACTACTACTACTACTACTACTACTACAACACTAGTATGACTACTTCTACTATAATAATTGCTGTTGCTACTGTTATTACTACTGCTAGAACTATAACTACTGCTACTGCTACTACTAGTGCTACTACTGTTGCTACTACTACTTCAACTGCTACTACGACTACTACTGCTACTGCGACACTACTACTACTATACTACTACTACTGCTGCTGCTACTACTGGTACTATTGCAACTACTGCTACTAATGTTACTAATACTACTATTATTTCGACGACTACCATAACTACTGCTACTACAACTACTACACAACTCCTACTACTCCTACAACAATAACTACTGCTACTACTGCCACTTCTACTACTACTCTGGCTACAACTACTACTACTATTACTTCTCCTACTACCACTACTCCTGCTGCTACTACTACCACTATTGCTACCACTACCACTACTACTACCGCTATTGCTACTACTACCTCTACTACTATGACTGTTGCTACTACTACCACTACTACTACAATGGCTACAACTAATGTGACTACAACTGCTACAATTACGACTACTAATACTAGTGCTACTTCAGCAACTACTGCTACTACTGCTACTAATGTTAATACTATGACTACTATAGCAACTACTGCTACTCAGACTACTCCTACTGCTACTGCTACAATTGAGGCTACTACCACTACTACTGCTACTTCTACAACTGCTACTGTTGCTGTTGCTACTGTTATTACTACCTCTAATACTACTACGACTACTACTATGGCTACTGATACTACTGCTACCTCTCCTACTACTACCACTACTGCAACTACAACTGCTACTACTACAACTGCTACTACTACTTCTCCTACTGCAACTATTACTGCTACAACTGTTACTACTACAACCCCCACTACAACTGCTACTACTGTGACTACTACTGTTAATTCTACTATTACAACTTCTGCAAGCACTACTACTACTATGACTACTACTTGGCTACTACTACTACTAATACTTCTAATTCTACTACCACTAGTACTACTACTACTACTAGTACTACTACTACTACTACTACTACTACTACTACTACTACTACTGTTGCTGCTGCTGCTATTGCTGCTACTACTAATACAATTATTATTAATACTACTGCTGCTGCTGCTGCTTGCCTGCTTACTACTACACCTACTACTACTACACCGACTACTACTGCTGCAGCTACAACTATTGCTACTACTCCTAACACTCCTACAACTACTACTACTACTACTTCTACTTCTACTACTCCTTCTACTACTCCTTCTACCTACTACTACTACTACTACTAATGCTGCTACTCCTACCACTACAACTATTGCTACGACTACTACTACTGCTTTGCTGCTCCTGCTGCTACTACTACCACCGCTAATACTACTATAGCTGCTACTACTACTATTACTATTACTAATGCTACTACGCCTACTACTTCTACCCCTACGATTACTACTACTACTACAACAACAAACTGGTACTGCTACTACTACTACTACTTTTACTACTACAGCTACTTTTACTACTACTACTACTATTACTACTGCTACTACTTTTACTACTACTATTGCCACTACAACTACTATAACTACTGCTGCTACTGCTACCATTGCTACTACTAGTATTATAACTGTTATTGTTACTACTGCTACTACTGGCACCACAGCTACTACTGTTATAGCTACTACAGTAACTACTAATACCACCACCACCACCACCACCACTACTACTACTACTACGCCTATTACTACTACTGCTACAACAACTACTACTGCTCCTACTGCTACTATTACTACTAGTACTACTACTTACACTACTTCTCCAACTGCTACAACAACAACTACTACTCCTACTCCTACTGCTACTACTGGTACAACGACTACTACATGTACTACAACAACGACTACTACTTGTGCTGCTATTGCTACTACTACTACTTCTCCAGCTGCTACTACTACTACTACGACAACAACTACTACTTCTCCAACTGCTACTATTACTACTACGGCAACAACTATTACTATAAATGCTACTACTACTTCTACTACTGTAGCTGCTACTGCAGGTACTACTTCTACCACTGATACTTCTCCAACTACTACTACTTCTGCTACTACTACTACAACTACTACTATTACTACTATTGCTACTACTATTACATATCCTACTACTGCTACATCTACTGCTACTCATGCTACTACCACTACTTCTATGACTACTACTGCTACTGCTACTACTTCTCCTACAACTTCTATTGCTACAACTATAGCTACTACTGCTGCTGCAACTACTAATTCTGCTACTACTGCTACAACTACTACTACTTTTATTACTACTACTATTACTACTGCTACTGCTTTTACAACTACTATTGCAACTACCTCAACTACTACTGCTACTACTGATGCTGCCACTATTACTGCTACTATTACTACTACATCTACTACTACTACTTCTACTACTACTGCTACTGTTGCTATAGTAACTACTTCTACAATTACTGCTATTTCTACCAAAACAACTACTATTACTACTACTACTACACCTATTACTACTACTACTATTGCTCCTACTAGTACTACTACTACTAGTACTACTACTTATACTACTTCATCTACAACTAGTACTACTACCAATGCCAAAACGACAACTAGCACGACTGCAACTACTACTACCATTGCTACTACTGCGACTCCTACTACTACTACTATGACTACTACTTGTACTACTACTGCTACTACTACTACTTCTCCTCCTCCTACTACTACTACTATTATTGCTACTACTACAACTACTACTACACCTACTACTACTACTACTACACTTACCACTACTACTACTACTACTACTAGTGCTCCTACTCCTACTCCACCTACCCCTACTCCTACTACTACTACAACCACTACTACTACTACTGTTACTACTACCACTACTACTACTCCTACTCCTACCCGTACTCCTACTACTACAACTACTCCAGCTACTACTACTGCTGCTGCTGCTGCTACTACTGCTGCTGCTGCTACTACTACAACTTTTACTACTACTACTACTAGGACTACTATTACTGCTACAAATACAACTACTGCTACTACTATTACTACAAAGAATACTCCTACTACTACTACTACTATTACTACTACTACTACTACTACTACTAATGTTACTGTTGCTGCTACAACTGCCACCACGACTACTACTACTATTTCTATTGTTCATTCTACTTCTACTACTACTCCTATTACTATAACTACAACTATAACGAGTTCTCCTACTGCTACAATTAGTGCTACTACTTATACTACTACTACAATTAATGCTGCTACTACTGCTACTGATACTACTACAGCTACTACTATGGCTATTATTGCCACTACTGCTACTACTACCACTACAACTATTACTACAACAAATACAACTACTACTGTTGTTGCAACTGCTACTATTACTGCTTCTCCTACTACTACAGTTAATGCTACTACTACTATTACTACTACTACTACTACTATTAGTACTACTACGACGACGACGATGACGATGACTACTACTACTACTACTACAACAACAACAACAACAACAACTACTACTACTACTACTATTGCTATTGCTGCTGCTGCTACTGTTAATTCTACTACTACTGCCACAACAACTACTACTAATACATCTACACTACTACTACTACTATTACTACACCACTACTACAACTACGACTATTAATACTAATTCTACGCCTACAACTACTACTATTAGTACTACAATACTACTACTACTAATTGTGCTACCGCTGCAACTACTCCTTCTGCTACTACCACTACTGCTGCAGTTGCTGCTACTGTTGCTACTACTACTATTACTACTACTACTACTCCTAATGCTTTTGTTACTACTGCTTCTACTACTACTCCTATTGCTACTACAACTCCTACTACATCTGCTACTACTACTACTACTAATACTACTACTACAATTACGACAATAACAATTACTTTAACTACTACCACTCTTACTCCTCTTATGACTACTACTACTATCACTATGACTAATACTTCAAGTACTACTATGACTCCTAATCGAACTCCAACACGTACTACTATTCCTACTACTACTTCTGCCACTACTACTAGTACTACAACTTCTACTACTACTACCACCACTACAACTATTAATACTACTATTGTAGCTACTGCTACTATGATTACAACCACTACTACTACTACTATTGTCACTGCTTCTCCCACTACTACTCTCCTTAGTGCTGCTACTACTTCTACTAGTACTACTACTACTACGACCACTACTACTACTAGTAATACTATGGCAGTGACTACTTCTACTACTACTAGCCATGCTACTACTACTACTATGACTACTGCTACAACTACAACTGCTACTACTACCACACTACTAGTACAACTATTGCTACTAGTACTTCAACTACAACAACAATTACAACTATTACTACAACTAGTACTACTACTGCTGCTGCTGCTGCTGCTACTGCTACTCCTTTCATACTACTTCGAGTACTACTACTCCTACTCCTACTGCTGCTGCTGCTACTACTCTGACTACAACTACTACTACTTCTACTACTACTATTTCCTCTACTACTACAACTACTGCTGCTGCTTCTACTTCAACTACTACTACTGCTACTGCTACTACTACTACTCCAACTTATACAACTGCTACTACTCCTTCAGCTATTAATACTACTACTACTACTTTTACTACTATTACTATTGCAACTACAGCAGCTGCTGCTACAACTTCAACTACTACTTCTGCAAATACTATTGCTACTAGAACAACCACCACAACTACTCCAAATACTACTACTACTTGTACTACTCCTACTCCAACTCCTACTCCTACTATTACTACTACTACTCCTACAAGTTCAACTACTAATACTATTACTGCTACTGCTACCAATGCAACGACTACTGATACCACTTCTGCCTCTACTACTACTAGTGCTACTGCAACTACTACGGCTACCGCTACTACTAATCCTACTACTACTACTATTGTGGCTACTGATACTACTACTACTCCAGTTACTATTGTTGCTACTACTACTACTACTACTACTACTACAATGGCAACTATTTCTACTAGTACTACTACTACTCCGACTCCTACTACTTTTACTACAACTAATACTACTACTGCTCCTCTACTGCTATTTCTACTTCTATTACTACTACTGCTACTAAGACTACTATTACTTCCCCTACTACTGCTAAATTGCTGCGCTTCTGCTACTACTAGTACTGCTACTACAACCATTGCTACTGCTGCTACTACTTCTACTACAACTAGTACTAGTACTGCTACTACTACCACTATTGCTACTACTCCTAATACTTCAACTACAACAACTGTGGCAACTAATTCTACTACTACTACTATTACTACTGCTGTTGTTGTTGTTGCTGCTACTACTACTACGACAACTACTTCTATTATTACTGCTACTACTCTTACTGCTAAAACACCTGCGGTAGCTTCTACTAGTACATCTACTACTGCTACTACTACAGCTACAACTACTATTACTGCTACAACAAGTATTACAATTACGATTACTGCTGCTACTACTTCTTCTCTTGCTACTGCTATTGCAACCACTCCTACTACTACTACCACTACTATAATTGCTATTAGTAGTACAACTACTACTACTACTAAAGTTGCTACTACTATTACTACTACTAGAACTACTGCCACTACTACTACTACTACTACCACTCCTATTATAGCTACTAGCGTTAATACTGCTACTTCTTCTACTGCAACTACTACTAGTACAACTACTACAACTTCTTCTACTTCTGCTACTGCTACTACTACTACTGCTACAAATAATACCACTAGTACTACTACTACTTCTATCACAACAACTACTACTACTACTACTTTCCCTACTACTACTACAATTGCTGCACTTCTGCTACTACTAGTATTGCTACTACAACCACCACCACCACCACTACTACTGCTGCTGCTGCTGCTACTACTAGTACTACTACTACTACTACTTGTACAGTTGTTGCTACTACTGATGCTACTGCTGCTGCTGTTGCTCTTACTACTGTTAGTAATACTACTATTGCCACTAATGCTGCTGTTGTTGCAACTACAACAACTACCACTACTACAACTACTGCAGCTATTATCACTGATAATACTACTACTTCTGCTACTACTATTGCTAGTCCTACTACTGCTGTTGCTGGTACTGCTGCTATTACAGCTACTACTGCTGATGCTTGTAATACTACAACTGCCACTAATGCTACTGCTACAACTACTACAGCTATTAAAATTGATAATACTACTACTTCCGCTACTACTATTGCTACTCCAACTACTGCAGCTACTGCTACTGCTGCTACTATTGCCACTATAACTACTACTGTTACTACTACTACTGCTAGTACTACTACTACTGCAACTATAACAACTACTACTATTGCGGTCACTCCTACAACTACTACTACTGCTGTTGTTGCTACTATTGCTACAAATACTACTACTACTATTGTTACTACTACTGCTGCTACTGCTACTACTACTGCTGCTACTGCTACTACTACTACTACTACAACTACTACTATTGCTACTACTATTATAGCTTCTAGTACTACAACTACTTCTTCTACTACTACTACCACTGCTGCGACTACTACTACTACTATCACTACCACTACTACTACTTCTTCTTCTTCTACTACTGCTACAGCTACTACTACTACTCCTGGTACCACTACCACTACTACTACTGCTGTTGCTGTTGCTTCCACTACTACTATTACTACTACTTTTGCTACTACTGCTACTATTATGACTATCACTGGTACTACTACTGCTGCTTCCACTTCTACTACAACTGCTACTACTTCTACCACTACTTCTACTACAACTACTAGTACTACAACTGCTACTGCTAGTACTTCTACTACTACTACTACTGCTGCTACAACTTCTACTAATACTTTAGTTACTACTACTACTACTACAACTACTACAACTACTCCAATTAGTACTACTCCCGATACTACTCCTACTCCAACTCTGGCTCCTAGTACCACTACTACTACTCCAACTACTACTACTAGTACCGTTACTTCTACTACTCCTACTACAACTACTAATAACTACTACGACTACTACTATTACGACAACTAACACTCCAATTACTACTTTACTACTTCTTCTGCTATTGCTTCTACTACTACTACAACTATTACATCTATCAATACTAATACTACTACTACTACAACTACGACTCCGACTGTTACTACTACTACTACTACTACAACAACAACAACTACTACTACTATTATTAGCAATGCTGATGTTGCTGCTGCTACTACTACTACAGCTTCTACTACAACTACTACTAGCGCTACTACTTCTACTACTAGGCTTCTCCTACTACCACTACTACTACTACTAGAACAGCTACTACTGCCACTACTACTATTACTAATATTGCTACTACTACAACAACTACTATTACTACTACCATTACTACTGTTACTACTGCAACACCTTGTAAGACTGCTACTACCACTACTACTAATACTATTGCTAAGACTACTATAATTACTGCAACTTCTACTACTCCTACTAATACTTCTACTGCTACTACTACTACAACTACAACAACAACAACTACTACTACAACTACCACTTCTACTACTCCTACTAGTACTTCTACTGCTGCTACTACTGCAACAACAACAACTACTACTACTACTACTACTATTAATACTACTACTAATACTCCTCCTACTATTACTACTACTACTGCTGCTGCTTGTACATGAACCCCTACTCCTAAAACTACACCTACTACTACTTTTGCTACTGGAATTACTATTATTACTATTGCTCCTATTACTGCTACTGCTACTTCTACTACTGCTACTACTACTACAACTAAAATAATAACAACTACTACTACTACAACTAAAACAATAACAACAACTACTACTACTCTTGTTGCAACTACTACTATGACAATAACTACTACTGCTACTGCTACTACTACTGCCACCGTTACTACTACTATTGCTACTAACTTTACTATTACTACTACTACTACTACTATTACTACACTTCTACTACAACTATTGCTACTAGCACTACTACAACTCCAATAACTACTACTATTCCTGCTACTAATACTACTACTACTACTACTACTACTTCTACAACTACTCCTATTTCTACTACTACTACTACTACTACTACTACTACTATCACTGCTACTAATGCTACTACTACTTTTCTTACTACAACTACTAATACTACTAGTAATCCTACTGCTACAACTACTACTCCTCCTTCTACTACTCCTGCTACGTTTTCTACTACTACTACTACTGCTACTACTAATACTACTGCTCCGGCTACTGCTGCTATTCTTACTTTAATTCCTACACCTATTACAACTCCTACAACTGCTTCTACTTCTACAACTATTACTACAATAACAACAACTACTACTACTATAATTACTACTACTCCAACTATTACTACTGCAACTACTACTACCACTACTACTAATATTACTACAACAACAACAACTACTACTACTACTGTTGCTACTACTACTACTACTACACCTATTACTACTAACAACTACTACTATGACTACTACTACTACTACTATTACGACTGCCATTACTCCTACTACTTCGACTACTATTACTAATGCTACAGCTACTTCTCCGACTACTACTACTACTACCATTACTGCTGCTACTACTACAACAACGACTACCACTACGCCTCCTACAGCTTCAGCTAATCCTCCTACGACTATTAATACTACGACTTCCACACCTCCTATCACTGCTTCTTCTACTACCGCTACTACTATTGTCGCTACTAATACCACTACGACAACTACTTCTAATATAATTACCACTAGTGCTACTACTACTACTTTGACAATTACAACAACTACAGCAACAACAACAACAATAAGTACTACTACTACTACAACTACAGCAACAACTACAACTACTTCTACAACTCCTATTTCTACTACAAGAACTGCAACAACAACTACTACTACTAATACTACTACTACTACTACAATTACTACTACTACTACATCTAGTATTACTATTACTGTGACTTCTACTACCTCTAGTACTACTATTACTGCGACTACTACTACGCTACTGCTACTACAACTATTTGTACTAGAACTACTACTATTCCCACAACTACTACTATTACAAGTACCAACAATACTGCTACTACTGCAACAAATACTACTACTACTCCAACTACTACTACTACTTCTACAACAACTACTACTACTACAACTACTACTACTCCTATAACAACTAGTACAACTACTACTACTGCTAGTCCTACTACTACTCCTACAACTACTGCTATTACTACTGGTAATAATACTACTATTGCTGCTGTTGCTACAACAACTACTATTACTAGTACTACTTCAACTACTACTACTACTACTACCACCACCACCACCACCACCACCACCAATACTACTACTTCTGCTGCTGCCACTATGTCTACTACTATTGCTACTACAAACACTACTACAACTCTAGCAACTACTACCATGACAACTACAACTACTACAACAATAATAACAATAACTACTACTACTGCTACTCCAACTATTACTCCTAATACAACAACAACAACAACAACAACAACAACTACTCCTACTACTACTACTAATACTATTACCGCTCCTGCTACTAGTACTACTATTACTACTATTACTACTACTACTACTCATACTACAACTGCTACTATTACTACTATTACTTCTATTATTACACCTACTACTACTATGATAACTATTGTTGCTTCTACTTCTAATACTACTATTATTACTACTACTACTATTATTGCTACTGCTACTTTTATTACTACTAGTGCTCCTACAGCTACTACTACTACTACTACTCCTTCCACGACAACTACTCCTATTGCTACTACTACTACTTGTACACTACTACTACTGGAGTTGCTACAACAACAACTACTACTACTTTTACTAGTGCTTCTTCTACTACTACTACTATTCCTACTATGACTACTACTACTCCTACTTATACTACTATTACTACTGCTACTACTACTTCTACTACTCGTACAAAAAATACTACTACTACTGCTACTACTACTTCTACTACTCGTACAAAAAATACTACTACTACTGCTACTACTACTGCAACTACAACAACAACTACTACTACTAGTCCTCCTACTACCACTGCTACTACGATGACTACTACTACTACTATAACAACAATTACTCCTACTCGAACTCTGACAACTACAACTCCTACTACTACTTCTACAACTACAACTACTACTAAAACTACCATTACTGCTACTACTACTATTGCTACTACTACTATTACTACTAATACTCCGATTCTGACGCATATTGCGGTACTACTACTATACAAAACAATTGTTACTACTACTCTACTACTACTACTACTACGAAATTGCTACTACAACACAACAACAACAACACTATTGCTACTACTACGCCTAATACTTCTACTACTGCTATGGCTACTACTACTACTACTCATACTACTACTACTACTACTACTACTACGGCTGCTGCTACTACTACTACTATCACAACTACAACTACTACTCTTATTGCTTCTACACTACACTACTACTCCTACTACACCTACTACTACTACTACTACTACTACTGCTACTAATACTACTGCAACTACTCCTACTCAAACTCCTATTCCTACTACAACTCCTACTACTACTTCTACTAGTACAACTACTACTACAACAACCACTTCTGATACAACTATTACTACTAGTATTGCTACTGACTACTATTACTGCTACTACAACTATCACTACAACAACTATTGCTCCTACTAATACTCCTACTCCTACACCTACTCCGTCTATAACTATTACTACTATTACTTTTGGTACTACTACTACTACTACTACTACTAGTACAACTACTGCTACTATTACTACTAGTACTACTTCTACTACTGCTACTACTACTATTACTCCGACACCTACACCTAATCTTGCTATAACTACTACTACCGCTGCTACTATAGCTACAACTACTAGTACTACTACTACTACTACAACTACTACTACAGCTATTGCTACTGTTGTCTCTCATACTCCTACTACTACTACAACAACTACTACTACTACAAATCCAAATACTCCTACAACAACTACCACTACTACTACTATTACTGTAGTACTACTTCTAACGCTCTTACAACTTCTAGAACTACTCCTACTACTCCAACTACTACTACTCCTACTACTCCTACTAATACAATAACTACTACTGCTACTGCTGTTACTACCACTACTCCTACTACTACTACTATTACTACTACTACAATTACTACAACAATTGCTACTACTATTGTAACTACTACCACTACTACTATTACTACTATTGCAACTACTAATACTGCTACTATTGTTGCTGCTGCTACAACTACTACAACTACTAGTAGTACAAGTACTTCTACTACAACTACTACTAGTACTTCAACTACGACGACTACTAGTACTACTACTACTATTGCTGGTACTTCTACTATTACTGCTACTACTACAACTACAACTACAACAACTACTACTACTATGACTACTACTGCTGCTGCTGCTGCTACTACTACTACTACTACTACTACTACTACTACTACTACTACTACTACTACTACTACTACTACTACTACTACTACTACTACTTCTACTACTTCAGCAACTACTAATACTGCTACAACTACTACTACTATTGTTGCTTCTACTACTACTATTACTACTACACCTATTACTACAAATACTACTATTATGATGACTAATACTATTCCTACTACTGCTTCTACTACTCTTCCCTTCCCTAATCTATAGCAGCTTCATCTTGTAATGCCCAAAGATCATCGTTGCAAGGCTTGAGTGAGGAAATATGTGTAGGTGTTGAATGGAAGGTCAGATAGTGGTATCTTTTATCGATTCTTGTAGCTCGGGAGGTGAAATTTGACAATTCAAAAAGGTGTACGAATCACATTTCATTCAGCTTATCCCTAGGAAACTCCAATCCCCAAAAATACTCAGACCCAAACGGATGAATATATAATAGGCATCAGAATTTGCGATGAGAATTCCTTCAATTAGGGAATAGCACAGATGGATCAATAACACGATTCTGCAGCTTGTTGTTAGCTCTCCTCCAATTTATTTGCTTGAGAGTAAGCTTCAAATGAAATGCTTTGATCTAAGGACTAAGGCACTTCAACCTCTTATTGGGGTGGTTACCTCAAGGAGGGACTGAATATCTATACTTGGGAAGGAAAGAACTTAGAAAGAGAGATTTTTCGTAGCTTAAGAACCTGGTAAATAGCTAGTTTTGGCACACAATGGAAAGACCAAAGATAGTAAGCTTCAACATCTGGCTTACGATCAAGATGCATATGACATGAGATCAGCATGAATAGTGGACTTCCTGGTGCTATGCTTCTAGTCTTTGTCATCCAACTGCTTTCATTTCAGACTAGGAAAGGCATCTTGACTATTGCCAGAATCAGGTCATTGACCAGTCATGATCACTTCGGGTGTAGCCAAGTTTGAAGGGCGAAATGCTAACAAACCAGGACCAAAGCACCTGTTTATCCTAAATACCCCAAAGAAGATGTGGGGAAAGGAGAAGGAGTCAGAGCTTATCAACCAACCATAGGAATGCCTGATCGACTTGACTTTGTGAGGTAGAGGTCTCTTTTATCTCCACTTGAGTGGATAGAATTGAGAAGTATGTATATGTTTGCCAGGTATTTGCCTACCCCTCTAGTTGTATCATACGTGGAATACCGAGATAAGAGCAGATGCGCTCGAGATTGAGGTATGAAAGACATCCCATTTTCCCTTGAACAGGAATAAATTTGGAGTGGGTGGAATTCATATAACTACAAAAGCACTATCAAATGTTTGAGTGAAAGTGATTCAACATATTCACAAGAGAATCACATCGAACAAAGTGTAAAGTCTCTACGGTCCCATAACAAAAAGGTGAAAAGAAAAGTGCTTTTAAAGTAAGTAGGTTGGGTATTCTATCACTTCCTACCCTAGAAGAGGGATATGGAAAGGATGAAGTAATAAAAGAGGAAGTCATTGCTAGTAGTAAGGACTTGTCAAGATCCATTGGTTCATATAGAATCCATGTCCTAGGTCTATCAAAAAACATTCATTTCATGAATAGTTCTTCAGAATGGATTTCAAGGCTACGCTATCCGATATTTCCAAACTTGACTTGGAAAGGGAAGAATCAATTGATGACTTCCTAGCAAGGGGCGTGTGTTAGTATGCAAGGTCTCTTTCATTTTAATGCTTTCTCCCACCACCCAGCTCTTTAGTCTCATTTTGGGGTAATGAAAGGTCTTTCAATACACTAAGGGCAGGCCGATGGGTGAAGATGGCAAGGGGAAGGCTTGGATAAAGGCTTTCAAACTGGTATAAAACCTATCCCAACAAGAGGAAGATAAGGATTCAATACTTGCGAGCTCTTATCACTAGCCGATATGCTTTTCTCTCATCCTTTCTTCACTCATGATTCAATATTTTGGTGTCCTAGGCATAGACGAATCACACCAATCAATCCTGAACTTGGTAGTTAAACTCTACTATGGTGATGATACTATGGGGGAGGTCCTCTAAAACATAGCTCGATGATAGAATGATAAAAAGCTTAACACCTCTTATTTGAATTTTTAAATAGGAAAAAGATCAAAATCAAAAATGCAAAGGTCATCTTATTCAAAACCCCAATTATGACATCTTGTCAGCTACTCCCCTGTAAGCTAGCCAGCCAGTCAGTAAGTAACCTGGTAAGCAAGAACAAGAAGAGGCTACTAGTTTTCTTTCAAAAATAGTATATCTTGTTTACTTGATTTATCACTCAAGTTAGGAACCTTATATTAGGAAATTGCAATTTTAGAAGAATCTGTAGCTAGTCTTGTTGGACAAAGCCTAGTCTTGAAGTACTCGAATTGGATGACATCGTACTTGATCTAGCTTCCTCATATGATCTTTTGAAGCAAAGTGCTGGGGTAGGAGCCTTTTCGACTTGTAGCTTTTCAATCAATTTAAAGCAACAGTTAGAATGAAGTGGGTAGGCCTGGGACCGAACGGAGCTAGTGGACCTTTGTGGGCTTCTAAAATGTCTTTAAGGCCATGGCCAATACCCCAATTGGTCCTGTACATATAACTTTCGATCAAGAAAAGAATTACAATTACTAAATGATGATGTCCTATATCACTCAACCATAAACCTCTCGTTATTGGATCTAATCCTACCCGTGGCAGGAAAATGGAAAAGTCGACTTTCAACATAAGCATCCTAAGCTTACAGGTCCTTAGTTTAGTTAAGTAGGAGTGAAAGGAGGGACTTGAACCCTCAACCTCAGCCTTGGTAAGGCTATGCTCTACCATTAAGCTATTTTTGCCAGCTATAGTAGTGGCGAAGCACTACTGAGCAAGCTTTCAGTGCTTTTTTTTGCAGTATAGAAATAGGAAATGTTAGTGTATCGGATAGGAAGCGAAGGGGTGGGCGAGCGAAGACCACACGTAATGACAAGGCCTTACTGTTTGAGAGGAGGGATGACTTCTAGGCAATCAAGCCTTGAGAAATTTCTCATTCTTGTCTCGCTTGGGATACTTTAATGGTAGTCTTTTCATTCTTCCTTGAACTATTTGTATGGGGAAGGAGTGGGCGAAAGCACGAGTAAACTCCTTTCTTTTTCTTTTTTTCTTAGGTTACATTGAAACTGTTATGAAAAGCACCCTGCATAGGGCAACTAAACCCATGGAATCCACTTCAATGAAAAGTAGTTATCACGTGATTGTTGAACCTTTCTGGTATAGGACTGAATCAATTAAAGATACCACAACACATATCTTGATCATACCGAACCGAATCGTGCAAGAGAATTGACCAATTTTCTCTTCCCAAGAATCGATATTCTCTCCTGATATTTGATCTCCGACTGGATGGAACTATTTCTGAGTTGGTTGCCAATATACCTATCTCCCTTGTCTTTCTCACAAGTCATTGAGACCAATTCGTAATGGGTCCACCCCACCCGTGCTTCATGGAAAGTGTAGGTAGTAGACTCTGGGCCAACCCCCATCATGGCATGGCTAGTGCAACCCTCAAAGTCAGAGCTTGGGAGGGAGATATTAGTTTTACAGTCTCAGCACTTGATGCGTTTGAGTTTATCCTAGGGATAGACTTCTTCGTGCGGCTTGATTGATGCCTCACAACTTGGGTATGTTAATTTCTATTAAGAACTCACCATGTTTTGTACAAGCACCATATGTGGGAAAGACTACAGCGGCGATATGCGTGGAATCCCTTCAACAGTTAAAAGCTGATCTGGGATCAGACAGCTTACATTGTAGCACTGATAGAGATCCAGCCGGATCAAGTCATGGAGTACTCGATAATGTTGCAACAGCCCTGGCGGATTACGCAGATGTGATGTTGCCTACCCATTCGTCGTGCCCTCTTGTTGCATTCAAAAATAGTGGTGAATTTGGATATCATCTCATCAGTTTGTATATAGTGAGAAAGCATACAGACCACTATTTTTTGATCCTATGCAGGAATGCACGGGTCATAGTGAGGCGGAGGAGCATCCACAGAAGAGGAAATCGCAATGCATCTTGCTCCGTAGGTGTAGCTTGTAGTGGGAGTTTTTTTTTGGGGGGGGGGGAGTTGATAGTGCGGTAGGCAGTGGAAAGGTAGTTAACAAAAATCTATAAGAAAGAAAGGTACGGTATTCATGAAATAAGCATCGGTCCGCCACCTACATGACCTATTTGTTTGAAAGCTAAAAGATGCAGATTATAAAGAAAGGATAGGGGAATTCCCTGATGCCTTTGTGGTTGGAAGCCTACTGTATGCAATTACATGCACTCTCCTTTGATCCTTCATCTTCTATTGATAGCCTTACCTCCTTGACTGCGTCTTCAGTCTTCTAGGTTGTCGAGGAACTACCTCTGCTGCTGGTAGATTGACTACTTTATATGGACCTGGGACTGCAATGGATGGTAGTTCTTGGGAATGCTACTCGAGCTCTAGCACCCAAAGGGAATAAATTTTTTTTTAAGTCAGGAACATGCAGTAAGAGTTCTAATAATACTATCAAACATCTTAATTTTGATTGTTCCAATTCGAACAATTTTGCATGGATTGTTATTACCCATCAAAACTAAACCACCATCATAGGACTTGTAGTCTTCAAACCAATCCTTATTAGGACACATGTGGGAAGAACAACCAGAATCAAGAATCCAAGTATCACGGTAATGATCAAAATTAGAACTACTATAGAGAACATTACCAAAATCATCATCAGAACTCCCTTCAACAACTGACACTTGTTCTTTGGCTTGCTCTTTAGATTGAGATTCTCTTTCTTTCTTTGCTTTGAGCTTTCAACATCCTATCTTCTTACAATACCTTCAATTTACTTCTTTGGATTTGGATCTAGAATGACCTGTCTTTGATATTTCTTTGGTGCGACCTCTGACAATCAATGCTTCTGAGTGTGACACATCCCCTTCAATCTTTTTTAAATATTTATTAGATAGAAGGGCAGAAAAAATATCATCAGATTTCAAATCCTTACCATACATGAAAGTAGTCTTCAGATTCTCAAGAGGTGGTAAAGACAGTAATAAAATAGTTGCCTTGTCTTCATCTTCAATTTTAATATCAATGCTTAACAATTGATAGACTAGTTTATTGAAAGCATTAAGATGATCAACTATATTTGTACCTTCTCTCATTTAAAAATTAAAGAGCTTCTGCTTTAAGTAAACTCAATTTGAGATAGACTTACTCATATATTATTTATCCAGCTTTTTTCATAGCTCTAAAGGTGATGTTTCATCAAGAAATGGATAGAGTATCTCATCGATGAGACTGAGGATGATTGTGCTATGTGCACTAGCCTTCTAATTTTTCCAAACACTTTAGGTGACATCTTCAAGCTTGACATACTCCAATGTGTTTCTCAACCCTTGTTGAGTAAGAATTGCATGAATTCTTGCTTGCCAAATAGGAAATCCTTGCTTTTCATTGAATTTCTCTATATTAAACTTCGTAGAAGACATATTGAACCAAGCTTTGATACCACTTGTAGCGCTAAATATCGATGTCCACCACAAGTCATGATGTTGAAGAAGAATAGAAAAGAAGAAAAGATAGCACACAAGAGATTTATGTGGCGAAGATGATCCAAAGGATATTGTATTGATGAGAAAATGAAGAGAAGATTACAACGATGCAAGTGAAACTCCAATATCACCAACTCTCACAAGAGACTAAGCAGCCTAGCCATCATAAGACATTTTTAGAGTATTGATCTATGTCTCTCTCTCTCTCACTCTATATAGAAACCCTTACATGAATAGGTTATTTATAGATGTCACCTAATTGTGTTTGAGTTAAAGTAGAAGACTGACTCAAATAAGACTTCTACTAATTTAAGTCTTCTAGTAGAAGATAAATTCAGATAAGGATTAAGCCCACTAAATTACTTTTTGATATAATTAAGACTCTCTAGAAAATCCAGATTCAAGACAAAATTAAGCCAACAGCCAATTCCACCTCAGAGCCAGAATGACGTGGTGCTTCCTGCTGTATTATGGGTTGGCCAAAGACCCATGCCACCTCTCTCTCTTGGTTGACAAATTGAGCTCTAGGAGACCAAGCACCCAACCTTTTTGGAGTCGTTCCCTAACCAAAACCAATAAAAGCCTCACTTTCCCCTCTTGCTGCTTCGCGCTTTCCGACCTTTTAGTCAGACTATATGATAGAAATCCGCATTGAATCTGAGTAAGTTCATTGGCTAGACCGGCGGTTAGGGAAGGAAGTGGACTGATGAGTGAATACCAATCCTAGCCATTCAAAATTTAGTCTACCATCAAAAACTTCCTCTATCCTTTTTCTATTGAAAAAAACCTAGAATGTCTATTCCCCATTAATTGAATGGAGCCATCCAAGTCTCTGCAATTACCTTCCTACCCCGCTACAAACCTACAAGCAGAATAGATCCCGGAAAACCAATAAAAAGTTGGCTCGACCTCTCATAGAGAGACCAAACCCAATGCTCAATACCATAGACTGGTTTGGAGGCAAGGTAAAGATGGGGGAAGATGTTAGGCACTGCCCCCTCATTAATAGCCAGGGGCACCAACTATAAGAGAAAAGGTACTAAATATAAACAAATAGTACACCCTTATAGTATAGTATAGCGGTGGAAGTTCGCTCATCAAAGAGCTACATTAGAACGCATGTGTTAAGCAAAGAGCTTCTTCACAACTAAACTAGCCCTATGCTTTAGGGGCATACAACCAATGACTTTCACGCATTGGAAGAAGGGGTTTGTTATAGAACTATAGAAGTAGTTAAAAAAAACCCTAAAGTAAAGTAAAGGCTGCCAAGCCTATACGTGGAGTGTAGTTAACCGCACTGGACAAATCTTCAATTCACATTTGCCATTTTGAAGTACTTCTTTTTGTGAATCAGTCATAAGAACTATAGTGGTAGGATGTTAGTGTAATGGGAGAATGTACCACTATCAACAAGCAGGGAGATCGCTATGATCGTTACTATATCCGTATCAAAGAGATGCAATAAAATGTTCGGCCAGTGATGATTCTCTTTCTACTGACCTTCGTGGTACCTTCGAGTAAAGGAGGTCCTTCCAAGCGAGTGGAAGTTTTTCTTCTCTTCCTTCCTTTTCGAAATCCCATCCATTTCTAGTACCAGTTTCCGAGGATGAATCGCTCTCAAAAAATAATTGTTGATTCTCTCCCAATTGGTTAATTTTTCTTTTTTTCTTAATTATAAAATTAAGGATCTTATGTTGCATGGATTTATTGGGAAATGAAATCATACACATGTTCAACTTATCTTGAGGCTGGTTGAACCTCAATGCTTGATGGTCTGTGTACACTACAAATCCTTTAGCAATAGATGGTGTTGAACATTTCTCAGTGCTCGATTGAAACTATATCCAACCTCTTCATTTATGGAACCTATGAGACCGGGTTGGTTTAGAGTCATTGGTCCTTTATCATCTCTTTCTTTGGTCATTGATTGTTTAGAAAGCCATGCCTAAGAGAAAGGGACCCCCTCTTTGACATCAGATCAAGTCATTCGGGCGAGCAGCTTTTTACGAAAATGAATATCGAACTATGTGATAGAATACTGAATGAGTGAACAACTAAATAATATCTGTATCCTAAAATCAAGGGATTGAGCTGACATTAGAAAGTTGCCTTTGACAAAAGAGATTGGGGCTCGAGGTACATGATGCTGCTCTTTTGCTTTTTCTTCTTTCCTTGGGGAGGCACAGCAGTTGACTGGACATTTAGGGGTAAAGCACTATTTTGGTTTGGGCCCCAAGAGTAGTTCCAAATCAAGGCAAACTCTGAATACTATATATGACCCCAGAATAACAGGGGTCAAGGTCGACCAGTGAGACAATGGGGGATAAGCTTCATCATCGAGTGGGAAATAGCCCGGATCACCAGCTATGGCTTGAGAGATTAAGCTCCAAGTCATGTAGGTTCACGAGAAGGGAGTTTCTTTCCTACCTCAGATGCAACTAATGCACATCTTCTTGAATGTCCCATGAAATAAAATTGATCTATAGAATGGGACCCAACATCGGAAAGAAGCGGGAAATAGATGTAGGAGTCCTAACAGGAATTGAGGTAGATGGAATGGATGAAAAGGAAAGGTATGACTTGGGAGGTGAGGTATCGATTAAAGTTGATTGGAGCTCTGGACCTCTATTTTATAAGGAAATCATTCTTTCTTTGTTGGTTCATATATGCTTTTCCACTCGCACTCGTCTATCCAAGCGAATCCAACTACAAGGCTAAGGCTTTCTTGAAAGAGAGAGGATATGGATACCTCGAAGTCCCCTAAAAGCATGGTCTTCCATAGTATAATTGTGTCTTAGGATAATCCAAAGCTCCAATAAGAGCCTCATAGGGCTTAGTAGATCTTGCTCTAGGGTTAACTCAATTGATCTCAAGAAACCCTCCCAGTATGGTATTCCACTGTATCGTATTTCTACTTTGGGTCTTTTTCCTATCCTTCTACTTCAAACATGTTGACTTCAGCCATGTCGAACAAGGCATAGCTTTGATCTGTCTCCCAAGGAGAATGGGCGCTCAAGCTGACGCGCATTTTTCGTTCCTTTTTCTATTGGTGAGTAGTGGTGCATACATGGGTGACTGGATGAAGGTAGGGCATATGCTTGGTTGGTGATCGAGACTGTAGGCTAGAGGACTGGCCTTATTTGTATTAGTGCGGTGTGGGTGGTCCAAGTGAGTGCCAACTTGGAGTTCCAACCGGAAGAAAGAGGGGAGTGACGACCGCTCCACCCTACAACTTAAGAAGGGTGTGAGACAAGGTGAGCCTTTCTAGAAGCTTATGATTTGAGCTTTTTCTTGAGTTCAGCTTGAGTGAAGACTTTCCTTCTACACTTGCTACTTTCTGGTTCATCACACCATTGATTTCAAAACCCTAGTGCTCTTCATACGGCCTCCTAGCACTCCAGGCTCCGGACGAAGTTGCCTTTACCTTGGAGTGCTTTGAAGAAATGATGGCATCACTCCCCTCACTAGGATTGGGTTTGGGCCTTTCCTGCATAGCTTAGGTGAGTGCCTGATCAAATTGATCAGGTCATGTAGGAACAAGGTTCAAATCTCTCGGTTTGTTAGGATGCCTTAGCGGCATACATCACTGCAGTTCCACTTTACACCTATCATAATGATAAATGGCTCATCTCACCATGACCTTCTCTATGACTTTCTTCCCACCTCCTCGAACAAAGAAATGATCATTCTTTTAGTGTGCATACCTCCCCTACCGAGTCATACCCAACTCAATTAAAAGAAATTGAACCTATCTCTCTTGACCCCCATACTCAAGCACTTTTCTTTTTCACCTGAACTATCTGGGCTAGATTGGTTTGTGGGATAGATTTGAATTAGGAAAAGATTGGAAGGTATGTCATGATTGCCTTTAGCTTTAGAGTTGGGATAAGTAGTCAAATCTTAAGTGATCTGGAATGCGGTTCAAGGTTTGGTAGAGTGGAATAGGGACATAATATATCATCTGTCAAAATCGTATCCATAGCACAGTTCTTCGGCAAAGATCTCTTCATTCCTCGCAGCCGAGCCGGCTTGGAAGCAAGCTACCTGTCGCCTATCTCACCAGGCACTTTGAAGGGTGCCTGATTTGACTCACATTATTAGGCCTTCTTTGTCTTCGCATTACCCTAGTTCATTAATCCAAATAGCCATTGGAGAAGCAAAGCTAGCTAACCTAAGTCCATAGCGAAAGTTATCAAATATTATATTAGTTCAAGAAAAAGAATGTTTTGGAATTTCCCACAATGGCTTGCGAAAGAGCTATTCCTTACTATAGATGCATCTGATTTGAGCAGCGGAAAAAGACTGGGCTTTCCACTTTCCAACTCAACTACTCCACTGAAACGCTATTCTGATCTGATCCAGCTAGCTCCTAACCAGATGCCTGCTGTCCGCCTTGCTTTTGTTTGTTGGAGGGAGGGTGGCCCCACCTAAATAAAGGTGTACATACATATAAAGAGGCTCGCTATGTCGGTCCCCTTCCGATCTATATTAACCTAGAAGAGGGGGAGGCTCTTGCACACTTAAACCCTTCTGTCAACCAACCTAAGAAGAAAACTAGTGCCAAACTACTATATACGCCATGGGATAGCTTCGAACAGGTATGGTATTCCACCGTCAAGTATTGAATAGGGGTAGGGACCTGGGTGCTATGATTGATATTGATGGTTCTAAACCTAAAGCACTATGATCAACTTTTTCAAAAGGTTCAGACCCTCCTCCTCTCCTAGAAAGGTAAGCTTTTTTCTTATGCAGGGAGAACAACTTTGATTCAAAGTGTGCACCATGGTATTCCCCATCTATTCTATGTCTTGGACCAGTTAATGGTCTAGGGATCAAACACATGCATGGTCAACAAGCATGGTCATGGGTCCTTTATCATCTCTTTCTTTGGTCATTGATTTTTTAGAAAGCCATGCCTGCTAGAAAGGAGTCTCCTCTTTGACATCAGATCAAGTCATCCAGGTGGGCAGCTTTTGGTCCCAGAAGGCTGGTATTGCAGACATATGTTGGACTACAAAGTATGCGCTCATACCGAGCTAACCTAAGAACTCAACCGAGCAAAGAAAGAAAAGAGATTATTACTAATAACTACAGATCGGGGGAGGAAGATGAACCTCCTAGCTAATTCTGAAAGTAGAGATGATAGAAAATAGGCAATACTCAAAGAAGAAGACAATGGGCAGATGGGGTCATGATACCATTTTAGGCGCATGCGTTGGATCACCATTTATGAGACGAAAATCATGGCTCCAGCAGAAGACCCTAAACATCAATCCCTCAATGCTGTACTTGCCTTGCCGAGCTGTATTATCCCTTTTTCTCGTATAGAGCAATCAAACCCTTAACACTGTAAAGGCTAACGCTATTACCACTTGTTGCCATTTTGAAGCTTCCACCCAGATGATTCTAGAGCTCCGACATAGGGGAGGGGGGTCATTGGCACCATTGGATTCAATAGCAATGGTGGTGAGTGCAACAAGTTCTTCGATAACTGGGACCTCCAACACGACTGGTTGATCTGGTGGGTGGGGCTTGCTTCGTACGAGAAACCATGGTCTAATTCAAAGAGGCTTAAAAGCATCAACGGAAAATAGGGTTATGGTCTCCCAGGTTAGTGTGCAGATTGAGGACTTTTTTAACAAGGGGGAGCATACCAACCACGTAAGAGGCACCCTCTACGAACGTCTCTTTTCACCATCCCCCAGTACAAAGGAACCAATTCAAATCTCTTCTTTCCCACTGCTCATACCATGTAGTCAACCAATTGCCTGTCGCTTGAGTCATTCTTCCCGAGCTAACGTGCGCCCTGGCTTAATCAAGCCCTCTAAAGCTCCGTTCGAAGCACTCGTGCTATTCCAGAAGAAGCAAGATGGGAGCTTCCAGTTGTGTGTAGAATACCGAGCTCTCTCAACAAGGTGACGATACTTCAACTAGAGGAGCAACCCGTTGGTTCACCAAACCTTGACACAACGTCACACATTCTCTAGGTTTGAAGGGATCCAATACCCAACTACTAACTCCTCCTAGAATTGTCATTGTTTGAGGGCAAAGCATTTAGTAGAATACATCCCATACCGATTTTCGAGTTCAAACTTTAACGCAAGCTTGATGGAACTAGTTGACTCTTACTTGGGAGAGGAAAGATAGGTGAAATAATGATTTGTAGAAGGTTCAATTGCCAAAAAATAGTATGAAATGTACGGAGAAATAGGCTAAAATGCATATGGTGCACAAAGTTTAATCAAGAGAGAGAGCTCACTATACCACCACGTTGCCGCATTTGCTTATGAAACAAGAACAAGAGAACTGAGCATAAGTCCGAGATCGGCGGGATAACTTTCCATACATTTAACCGTCCGTTTAATAAAAATAAGATGAACTGATTCTGAATTTGGAATTAAGGAATTGGTCAATTCTATCAATTCTGAGGAATTGAAGAAATTATTGGAATTCTCTAATTTCGGTGTTTGGATGAGTATTTTTTAGATGAAATTAGAAATTTATTCATTCCCTCAATTTTGAAATATATTAAATTTAATATTAAATTTCATACAAAATACAAGAAATATAAATATAATTTATAACCACAAAATAAATATTTTTTTAAAAAGTAATACTTTAATTATAAGTAAATAAAATAAAATAAAATATTATATTAAAAAATTCCAAGTTATTAAAAATAAATATAAATTAAACAATGACCCAAAAATAAATAATTCTATAATAGGATTTATTTAAAATATTTTTATTAAATAGTTTAGTAAAGGAAAATACATATATATTAAATTTAATATTAATTTTAGTACAAAATACTAAAAAATATAAATATAATTTACAAAACATAACATACAAACTATTTTTTAAAAATAAATACTTTATTTATAAGTAAGTAGAATAATATAATATATTAATATTAGAAAATGCTAACGTTAATTAAAAAATTAATATAAAATTTAAAAATGGGTTAAAAATAAAGAATTCTATAATTATAACCAATTAATTTAAAGATTGTAATTATTTTTGTTAAATAATTTGATAAATGTAAAATTATATTTTCTTAAAAATTAATTTGTTATTTTCAAATTAATATAATTATTAAAATGACCCATAATTGGAGAAATATAAATATAATATAATTAATTCAAAATTGTTAATAATTGGATAAACTTAAAAATTATAATTTTTTTTAAAAAAAATTTTTTTGTTAAATATATATTTTAAAATTAAAACATGTAAATTAATTTTTTTTAAAATTTTTTTTAAAATTTTTTTTAAATGACTTAGGTATTATATAAATCCATCATTTAATTTGTGAGTTCCACCATAATTTATTGAAATTGAATGAATTCCTCTAAAAATTTTCAGAATTTAAAACTAGAATTGAAAAAGAAAAGGAATTGTTCAATTCCTTTAATTTCGGATTTCAGAATTGAGCCAAATAAAAGAATTCGGGAATTGGACCTTTAATTCCTCCAATTTCCTCAATTCGAGGGGTTTGGAATCGAACCAAATAGCCCCTTAGTGGCAGAATCAAGTGCTTGTACTACTGTTTTGGGAAATCTATACCACTTATTGGCTTACTAGTTACTATATTCTATTCTTCTTTCTAGCATAAAAGAACGATATTTTGCACTGAAATCTCTAAAAGGAGATGGTAGGAGATGCTGGAAGGAGGGAAGACTGATGATCGTATCAAAGTTGCGGTATTCTGGCAACAATTTACGAATATCGTCACCTACTCTTACTCCTGTGGTAGGGTTGGACATCGGGTGGATCTCTACGTGTGATTCAAAAGTATGTGACTCAATTGATATAAGCTTAACACATGTGTTCTACCAATCAATTTCCATTTCTTTCTTCATCTATATCGCTGTGGGAAATTGGCAAGATGAATCGATCACACCCTTCTTTCCTATCTGGCTATTCCAGTGGTGAACTGCTTGTTCAACTAAAGCTTATTCCCCCTTCGAGGAAAGCAAGGCCATCCAATCCTCTTGCCCCCTTTCCCAGCAAATTGACAGTGGAAAGTGGATCAAGTGGATCAAGCTGAGGGGGGAAGAAGCTTTTTATGATGATATTCAAAGAATGGGTCAAGTGAAATCTATATTACATTTAAATTTCCCTCCAAGTTTGGGGACAATCCGTCATACCCATCTGCTGATGAAATTAGAGCCAAGAAAGATATGGCTATGCCAAAAAGACATATAGTGAAGGAGCACTCATATTATTTTGCTGGTTTTTCTCCGGTAGTGTAGTAGACCAGATTCTCATTTCTTTCCCTTCGTGGGTGCAATTCTTTGGGTATAGTAGGATTTGAACCTATGACCATTAGGTTAAAAGCCCAATGCTTTACCAACTGAGCTATACACCTAACTTTTATTTCGGTAATGGCTTGCATGAAAATAGGGAACTTTCAAGCAACAATGTACAATTGGACTTGCGGGCTTTGCTTATTGATACAGGTGAATGACTTTTTGGCACTTTGTAACAAATAAATGAATCCACACTAACGTATATACTACTAACTACACACTACTATAACAAAGAACTTGTTGGCTATATATGGTAGTGGGTATAGTTTAGTGGTAAAAGTGCGATTCATTCTATTAACCCATTAAATAGTTAAAGCGTCTTTCAGTATTTCTATTTGAAATAAAAAACTACAAAAATTTATTTTGAAAATTTAAAAGGTTTAATCCTTTACCTCTCAATGGCATATTTGAGGAAATATATACATTCTCACGATTTGTATCCAAAATTCTATTGACTCAGCTGCTCTCAAATAAGCTCTTTGCACACAAGATAAAGTTGGTTGTGGGGTGTGGTAGTTTATTTTCTTTTTCTTTTGGCATCTGTGAACGTCTTGGTTGGTTTTTCTCCAATCTAGTAGTGGAGTCAAACTCAATGGAAAGCATTATCAAAGGGGGACTTGCTTATATGTCAATCTTTGCTTAGGTTGAAGGGGTCTGTGAGTCTTCTACAACAAGGACATTAGGCTCCTGTAAAGATGCTTTCATTTGCATTTTAGACCTGATCTAAGACACCATCTCTCTCAATCTACATTCATGAATGCTCGGTATAGGAAGCCCTATGTTAGTCTTTTACTTTCCAGACAGAGGTAAGAAGCAAGTCAGTTAGTCAGTTTCATGTCATATTAAGGGGTTGGAGTGAAGCAGCTAAGGAAGTGGGTCAAACTAGACTTACGAAGGTGAACTATAGGCTTCTCTAGATTTTTGAGTTGCCAATTCCCTTGTACCGATCTACTAGTCTCCCTTTTCATTCTCGAGTGCTAATTGATAACGGTCTCTTGCTTTTACTCGAGCTACAGGGCGGGAAAGAAATGCATACCAGATGAATGTTTGTCTCTGTCTTTGCCTTACCGACAATGAAAGCATGTATACATTTATTGGCCGATGCAAACTTCCCTTGCCGTCTTGGGAAAATAAAATATTGTATGTAACCTATTCTTTCTTAGAAATTTGTACCCTATCATATGGAATGGGAAAAGCACCCATACTTGACGAAAGTGCGCATATGTCTTATTCCAATATTTCCCTCCAAATCCACTACTTTAGTAGCTCCAAAGCTAAGACCAGCCAATAGCGAGTCTTGGGCATACCTTTCACAGCTGATCGGTAAATCCAAGAATAAGCAATTACTATAGGCAAGCACCAAAACAGGGTTAGTGAGAGCATCAGAGCAAAGAGCAAGGTTAGCCCAGCTCTAAGAGTAATGTATCTTCCCTATGCAAAATAGCATATGTCGCATTGGTCGCACGCCTACCATATACATTCCCCACTCCTTTTCTTTAGTGGGGACGAAAGTGTTGGGCTTGTCTTCAGTTTCCTATTATGTGCATACTCTTAAGTAAGACATTTATTCTGTATCCTCAATTGGAGCTTTGCTTTTGCCTTTTGTTCTTGACTACTTTTGATAATGCATTCCCGAACGCTAATGAAGCTATGCCCAGAAATTCCAAAATATCTACAGTGGCTATGGCTCTAAACTGCAAGCCAACATTAGATTTTGGGTGAGTGTACTGATTGATGGTTTTACGATTTTGAGACCCATTGTGTTGGTCCACATGTGTATGTTGTTCTGCTAGTGCCATTAGATTGTAAACCTGTTCCTTCTACACCTATGGCCTTGTTGCTATTTTCTCCAGCCTTGTTCGCAGACGGGCTCACCGGATATGATCCTCGGTGAAATCTGTATGCTCCCCCTCCCCTGTGTGAAGCTTATCCTAGCCCACTTCCCTTATGCTCTTTCTGCTACAAAAGATCAAATACTAAGTGATGGTCAATAAATGAGTACAGAGCAATCAACAAATTCTAGTGAAACAGAAGATCTACGTGACCAAATTTTCTTGCTAAAAAGACTTTCTCTATTCTTATTCATTCTAAACAAGAAAGCATTAACAAAACTTCCCTTCCATATAGATTGTCATGGAATGAACTGAATTCTGCCTTTTCCCACCCCACTACTACCTGAAATCCTACTTTGGTTGGCTTCCCCCAAGGTGACACTGAATGTCTACCTCCTTTCATGCGCCCTTCACCTCCTCCATGAAGATGATCCATTGGATTCATTGCAACCCCATGCTCAGTTCTAGCATAATTACTCTTATATGGCTGGCCCTTTTGGGTACTTGAACATTTCCCAATTGTTCTGTGCATTTACTATTATTGCCTCTGTGAACATGGTAGCTAAATTATCCCAACGTGTTACATAAAGTAGATATTGTATAATTGTTCAGTTTTCTGCTATTTTTTCCATTTCTCTGTGTAAATAGCCCACTATGGGCTCACAGTCAATAACATCTTCAC
Source organism: Trichopus zeylanicus subsp. travancoricus (assembly GCA_005019695.1). Classification (NCBI taxonomy): domain Eukaryota; kingdom Viridiplantae; phylum Streptophyta; class Magnoliopsida; order Dioscoreales; family Dioscoreaceae; genus Trichopus; species Trichopus zeylanicus. The sequence goes on along the minus strand of RXID01021425.1, from coordinate 20,970 downwards.
CATTGAGAGTAAGGATCAGTCGAAGAACACCATGCATTAATGGATGGTGAGGACCCATATTAACTATGATGAGACCCTTTCTTGTCTATCTGTCTATCTAGACTTCAACAAAAACACTTCAAGCATTTCTGGATGCTGCCAACCAACCCAACAAGTGACTTCTCTCACGGGCGTAGTGGGATCAGAAAGAAAGTGGATCCCCTTTCATACTATGATGTTCTCGGATCAGTCTTGGAAGCTTTCTTACTTGTAAAGTAGATCCTACCCCGGCACCAATACTTTGAGGCTCCATACCAAACCACTTTGGTTGGAACAAAGAAAAGTGAGCAAGGCACTAGCCCACTACCCTGCCGTCAATCTCAAAGGCTCCATCCCCGCATTTTGTCTCTGTGGCTCCATGTTCTAACTCCTCTTTATCGGATGATGGTAGGTATGGAACAAAGCAATAAGAATGAATGGTCTCAGAGGTGGGAAAAAGTTCTAACTTTCACGCATGAAAATCAATTGAAGAGGAAGGATTGACTCCAAGCTGGGCTTGTGTTTGGGAAAGAAAGGTATCTTTTATCAAAGTAGCTTGGATATCAGCTCAATCCTGCCTTGCTTCATGGCATCTAGATATAGACTTTGTAGCTGGAATAGAAAGAAGAAAGGGGGAAGCCACAAACTCATAGCAAGTAATCCAGATGTAGTTTATCCAACTTGGCTAGCCCGGTGGTTCCAGTAGCATATCCATATATATAGTGGTTTCTCTTTCCTTCCTCTTGGAGAAAGCGAGTAGCAGCTATGCTTTTGAAAGAATGCATGTTATTGGCTTAGCCCCACCAACTGAAGACAGGATGCTCATACTAACCAAAGTCTAGTCTATTCTGATAGTTTTAATGGGAAGGCAGGGCAGAGATTCTTTGAATTGGTTAACAACCTCAAATTGCTGATCAAGGTGATTGCCCATGGGAGTGAGATTATGTGCCAAGCGAGGGATGGTTCACGAAGTAGCTCGAGGTGATTGTATTCACTATACCAAGATACTTTATTCCTTAGCCTCATACTCATAATAACTTCAAACTTGATGCATGTTGTTGTAGTAGTAGTGGTTGTAGTTGTAGTAGTTATAGTAGTTGTAGCAGTGGTAGTTGTAGCATAAGTAGCCGACATGTTAGTAATAGTAGTTTTAGAAGCAGTAGCCGTATAGTTGCCATAATAGTAGTATCAGTAATAGAATTAGTGGGAGATGTAGTTATAGTAGTAGTAGAAGTAGCAATAGTAGCAATGGCAACCGCAACTGCAGTAGTAGTAGTTGTTGTACTAGCAGCAGTAGTATTAATAGCTATAGTAGTAGTAGCAGAAGTAGCATTAGTAGTAGTAGTTGTTGTAGCAGCAGCAGCAATAGTAGTAGCAGCAGCAATAGCAATAGTAGTAGTAGCAGCAGCAATAGCAATAGTAGCAGCAATAGTAGCAATAGCAATAGTCATTGTAGTAGTAGCAGCAATAGTAGTAGTAGTAGTAGTAGTACTAGTAGTACTACTAGTAGTAGTACTAGTAGTAATAGTAGTAGTAGTAGTAGTAGTAGTAGTAGTAGTAGCAGTAGTAGTAGCAGTAGTAGTAGTAGTAGTAGTAGTAGTAGTAGTAGTAGTAGTAGTAGTAATAGTAGTAGGAGAAGTGGTAGAAGTTGTAGCAGCAACAGTAGTAGTAGCAGTAGCAGAAGTAGTAGTCGTTGTAGTAATAGTAGTGGTAGCCGTAGCAGTTTTAGTAGTGGTAGTAGTATTACTACTACTAGTAGTAGTAGTAGTAGTAGTAGTAGTAGCAGCAGCAGCAGTAGTCGTAGGTAGTAGTAGTAGCAGCAGCAGCAGTAGTAGCAGCATAGGTAGTAGCAGTAGTCTAGTAGAACTTGTACTGGATGTAGTAGTAGTAGGAGCAGTAGTAGAAGTAGCAGTAGCAGCAATAGTAGTAATAGTAGTAGCAAAAGCAAAAGTAGCAGTTGTAGGAGTATTAGTAGAAGTAGCAGCAGTCATAGTAGCGAGTGTAATAGTAATGGTAATAGTAGTGGAAGTAGTAGTAGTAGTAGCAATAGCAGTAGGAGAAGTTGTTGTAGTAGTGGCAATAGTAGTTGCAGTAATAGTAGTAGTAGTAGTAACAGAAGTTGCAAAAGTAGGGGTAGTAGTAGTAGTAGTAGCAGTAGTAGTAGCAATAGTAGTAGATGTAGTAGCAACAACAATAGTAATAGTAGTAGCAGTAGTAGCAGTAGAAGCAGTAGTAGCAACAGCAATAGTAGTAGCTACAGTAACAGCAGTAGAAGTACTAGTAGTAGTAGCAGTAGTACTTGCAGTGTCAGTAGTAGTAGTAGTGGTAGCGTAGCAGTAACGAAAGTAGCAACGACAGTAGTAGTAGTAGCTATAGCAGTAGTAGCAGTAGTAGTTGTAGAACTATTAGCAGTAGCAGCAACAGTATTAGTAGTAATAGTAGCGATAACAGTAGCAGTAGCAACAGTAGTAGTAGAAGCCGTAGTAGTAGTAGTAGTGGCATCCAAAATAGATGTTGTACTAGTAGTAGTCGTAGTAGTGGTAGTTGTAATAGTAGCAGCAACAGATGTAGTAGTCATAGGCACAGTAGTTGTATTAATAGCAATAGTAGTTGTTGTTATAATAGTAGTAGCCACAGCAGCAACAATAGTAGTATTAGAAGTAGCAGTAGTAGTAGTAGTAGCAGCAGCAATAGCGGTAGTATTAGTAGCAAGAGTCGTAATACTAGTAGTAGTATTAGCAACTGTAGCAATAGCAGTAGTAGTAGTTGTAGCAGTAGCAGTAGTAGCATCAGTAGTAGTAGAAGTCGCAGTATTAGTGGAAGCAGCAGCAAAAGCAGTAGCAATAGTTGTATGAAAAAGATAAGTAGTAGGAGTGGTAATAGTAGTAGTAACAGTAGCAATAGTAGTAGTAGTAGTAGAAGTAGTAGTAGTAGTACTAGTAGAAGAAGTAGTAGTAGTAGTAAAAGTAGTAGTAGCAGTAGTTGTAGAAACGTTAGTGGTAAAAGTAGCAGTAGCAGTAGTAGCAGAAATAGTAGTAGTAGTAGTTGTAGTAGCAGCATCATTAGTAGCAGTAGTAGTAGTGGTAGTAGTAGTAGTAGTATTAGTAGCAGTTGCAGCAACAACAACAACAGTAGTAGTAGTAGTAGTAGTAGTAGTAGTAGTAGTAGTAGCAATAGTAATAGCAGTAGCAGTATTAGCAGTAGCAGTTATAGTAGCAGTAGTAATAATAGCTGTAGTAGTAGTTGTTGTAGTATTAGTAGTAGAAGTAGCAGCAGTAGTAGTAGAACTAATAATAGTAGTAGTAGTAGTGTTGTTGTTGTTGTTGTTGTTGTAGTAGTAGTAGTAGGAATTAGTGTAGGTGTAGGAGAGGTAGAAAGAGTAGTAGTAGTTGTAGGAGTATTAGTAGGAGTAGCAATAGAAATAGTAGCAGAAGTGGTTGTAGAAGTAATAGATGTAGTAGTAGTGGTCGTAGTAGTAGTTGCAATAGTATTGATAATGGTAGTAGGAGTTGAAGTTGTAGTAATAGTAGTACCAGTAGTAGTAGTGGTAGTAGTAATAAAAGTAGTTGTAGTAGTAATAGCAGTAGTTGTAGTAGTGGTAGTGGTAATAAAAGTAGTTGTAGTAGTAATAGTAGTAGTTGTAATAAAAGTAGTTGTAGTAGTAATAGCAGCAGTAGTAGTGGTAGTAGTAGAGCAGTACTATAAGTTACAGTTGTAGTAACAGGAGTAGTAGTAGTAGTAGTAGTAGCAACAATAGTAGTCACAGTAGTAGTAATAGTAGTAGTTGTCGTAGTAGTGGCTATAGTAGCAAAAGTAGTAGTGGGGGGTGTAGTAGTACTAGCAGTAGTAGTAGTAGTAGTTGTAGGAGTTGTAGTACTAGTCGCAATAGTAGTAGTTGTAGTAGTAGGAGTAGTTGTAACACTAGTACTTGTAGTAGTTGTAGTAGTAGTAGTAGTAGTAGTTGTTGTTGTCATAATAGAAGTAGTTGTAGTAGTAGTAGTAGAAGTAGTAGTAGTAGTTGTTGTCATAATAGAAGTAATTGTAGTAGTAGTAGTAGAAGTAGTAGTAGTAGTAGTAGTAGTAGTAGTAGTAGTAGTAGTAGTAGTTATCGTTGGAGTAGTAGTTGTTGTAGTAGTAGTATTGTTGTAGTTGTAGTAGTATTAATATCAGCAAAAGTAGCAATAGTAGTTGTAGTAGTAGTAGTAGCAGAGGCAATTGTAGTAGTAGTAGTAGTGGTGGTAATTGTGGTAGTTGTAGTGGCGGTACTAGTAGCAATGTAGTAGTAGTAGGAAAAAATGTAGTTATAGCATTAGTAGTAATAGTAGTAGTAGTAGTAGCAGCAGAAGTAGTAGCAGTTGTAGTAGTAGCAGTTGCAGTGGTTGCAGCAGTGTTAATAGTAGCAGTAGTAGCAATGGTAGTAGTTGTAGCAGTTACAGCAGCGGTAGTAGTAGTAGTAGCAGCAGCAATAGTAGTTCTAGTAGTAGTAGCAGTAGTAGCGGCAGCAGTAGTAGTGGTGGTAGTATTAGCAGTCGTAGTGCAATAGTTGTAGTTGTTTGAGTAGTAGTAGTAGTAGCAGTAGTTGTTGTTGTTGTTTTTGTCACAATAGTAGCTGTAGTAGCAGTAGCAGTAGTATAAGTAGTTGTAGCAGAAGTAGTAGCAGTCGTAATAGTAGTAGTAGTAGTAGTAGTAGTAGCAGCAACAATAATAGTAGCAGTTGTAATAGTAGTTGTAGTAGTAGTAGTAGTAGTAGTAGTACCAGTAATAGCAATAGTAGCAGTTGTAGTAATAGTTCTAGTTGCTGGAAAAGTTGTAATAGTAGTAGTTATTGTAGCAGTTGTAGTTATCATAGTTGTATTTGTGATAGTAGTAGTAGTAGTGGTAGTTGTATCAGCAGTAACAGTATAGTTTTAGTAGTAGTAGTAGTAGCAGTAGTAGAAGCAGTAGGAGATGTTGTTGTCGTAGTAGTAGTAGAAGTACTAGTAGTACCAATGGTAGTTGTAGCAGCAGCAGTAGTTTTCGTTGTAGTAGTAGTAGTAGTATTAGAAGTTGTAATAGTAGTAGTAGTAGCAGTAGTCGTAGTAGTAGGAGTAGCAATAGTAGCAGTAGTAGTACTAATAGTACTAGTAGTAGAAGTAGTAGCATTAGTTGTAGCAGTTTTAGTAATAGTAATAGTAGCCATCGCAGTTGTAGTAATAATAGTTGTAGTTGTAGCAGCAGTAGCAGCATTAGTGGCAGTAGTAGTATTAGTGGTATTAGTAGTAGTAGTAGAAGTAGTAGTAGTAGTAGTAGTAGCAGTAATAGTAGTTGTAGTAGTAGCAACAGCAGCTGCAGCCGTAGTAGTAGTAGTAGAAGTAGTAGTATTAGTAGCAGTAGTAGTAATAGCAACAGCAGTAGTAGAAGTAGTAGAAGCAGCAGCAGCAGTAGTAGTAGAAGTAGTAGCAGTAGTACTAGTAGAACTTGTAATAAATGAAGTAGCAGTAGTAGGGGTAGTAGTTGTAGCCATAGTAGCAGTAGCAGAAGTAGTAGTAGTAGTAGTAGCAGTAGTTAGAATTACAACTACTGCTTCTAGTATTACTACTACTAATACTAATATAATTACAAGTATTTCTGCGACTACTACTACTGCTACTGCAACTACTACTACTCCAACTACTATTACAATTATTACTACTACTACTACAACTTCTGCTGCTACAACGATTACTATTACAACTCCTACTCCTATTACTGCTACTACAACTATTCCTACAACAATTACTCCTACTATGGATGCGACTAATACTCCTACTCCACCTCGTACTACTACTACTATAACTACTAATACTAAATTACCACTACTGCTGCTACTGCTATTTTTTCAACTGCTACTACTACTAATACTACTATTACTACTACTACTTCAACTACTACTACAACTATTCCTCCTACAGCTACTACTACTACTGCCACTATGACTTTTACTACTACTACAACTTTTACTACTACTTCAACTGCTACACCTTCAAGTACTTTGACTACTATTGCTGCTACTGCTACTGTTTCTACAACAACAAATCCTTCCCCTTCTACTACCAGTACTACTACTCCTCCTATTACAACCTCTACTACTACTACTATTACTGCAACAACTACTACAACTATTTCGACTACTACTCTTCTACTACAGCTACAACAACAACAACAACTACTACTACTAATAATAATAATAATACTAATACTACAACTATTCCTGCTCCGACTCTTACTACTATGACTACTACTACTGCAGCTGCTGCTCCTACTACTACAACTACTATTATTTCTACCACTACTTCTACTACTACGAGTACGACTACTACTGCCACCACTACCACTCCAAGTACTACACCTACTACTACTACTACAATTACTTCTCCTCCAACTACTACTATCACTACTGCTATTACTACTACTGCAGCTGCTACTATTACTGTGACTACTAGTACTACTATTACTACTACTACTCCTACTACAACTACTACTACTGCAATAACTACTACTACTACTGCTACTGCTACCACCACTACTGCTACTAATCCAAATGCAACAACTACTGCTACAACTACCACTGCTGGCACTACTACTACTCCAAATAATGCTTTGACTGCTACTATGAGCAAGGCTACTCTTATTAGTGCTACTACAACTACTACTCTTATTACTAACACCACCACTACTACTACTACTACAACAACAACAACATCTGCTGCTACTACACTTCCACTTCTACTACAACTGTTACTACTGCTACTCCGTCTACAACTGCTACTACTGCTGCTCCTTCTACAACTGCTATTACTACTACTACTACTACAACTATTCCTACTCCTAATCCTATTACTACTAATTCTACTCCTACTACTACTTCTATTACTACTACTACTACTCCTGCTCCAACTCCCATTACTACTACAACTCCTACTACTGCCACTGCTGCCACCACTACTGCTACTACTCCAACTAAAACTACTATTACTATAATAACAACTACTAATATGACTACCACTGCAACTACTACTACTCCTCCAACTCCAACTCCAACTACTACGCCTACGCCTTTTGCTACTACAAGTAACACTCCTAACACTACTAATACTATGCCTACTACTACTACTACTACTACTCCTCCTCCTCCTCCTCCTCCTCCTCCTCCTCCTACCACTACTACGACTACTACTACTACTGCTGCTACTGCTACTAATCCAAATGCAACAACTACTACTACAACTACCACTGCTGCCACTACTACTACTCTAACTAATGCTGCGACTGCTACTGTGAGTAAGGCTACTCTTATTACTACTACTACAACTACTACTCTTATTACTAACACCACCACCACTACTACTACTACAACAACAACAACTGCTGCTGCTACTACACTTCCACTTCTAGTACAACTGCTACTACTGCTACTCCTTCTACAACTGCTACTACTACTACTTCTACTACTACTATTACTACTACTACTATTACAACTATTCCTATTCCTAATCCTATTACTACTAATTCTACTCCTACTACTACTTCTATTACTACTACTACTACTCCTGCTCCAACTCCCATTACTACTAAAACTCCTACTACCACTACTACCCCTAGTAAAACAACTACCACTCGGTTACTACTACTACTACTAATACTGCTGCTGCTAGTACTACTACTCCTACTACTACTATCAGTACAACTTCTTTAACTGCTACTAATCCTACTAGTGCTACCACTACTAGTTCTCCTACTAGTCCTACTACTACTATTACTGCTATTACTACTACTAGTACTACTATTGCTACTCCTACTACTACTAATGCTATGACTACTACTAATCCTTATACTTCTACTATAACCGCTACTACTACTACTATTGTTACTACAACTATTCTAACTACTACTACAACTCCTACTACTACAACAACTACTACTCCTAATTCTCCTGCTACTACTACTACTGTGGCTGCTGCTTTAATTACTACTATTACTGCTACTGCTCCTCCTACTACTACTACTACAACAACAACAACAACTGCTACTACAATTGCTCCTACTACAACAACTACGGCCACTATAACTACTCCTCCAACTATGACTACTCAACTACTACTACTACTAATGCTACTACTCTCCTACTCCAACTCCTATTGCTACTCCTACTCCTACTACTACTACAAATGCAACTAATATTACTACTACAACTACTACTACCACAACTACTACTGCTGCTAATGCTACTATTGCTGTGGCTACTACTACAGCTACTTCTAAGACTACTACCACTCCTACTACTAGTAGTAGTAGTACTACTACATGTACAACTATTTCTACTCAAACTCCTCCAAATACTACTACTACTATTACCAATACTACTACTACTTCTTCTGCTATAGCTACTACTACTACTCCTCCACCTATTACTCTTAGTACAACTATCGCTACTAATACTACTACTACTACTACTACTACTACTACTACTACTACTACTACTACTACTACAATTACTAATATCACTCATACTATTACTTCCTGTGCTACTACTACTTGTAGTAAAACTAGTACTACTTCTACTACTCCTGCTGCGGCTGTTGTTGCAGCGGCCGCTGCTGCTACTACTATTGTTGCGGCTACTGCAGCTACTACTACTACTACTACTTCTATTGCTACGACTTCTTCTTCTACTACTACTGCTGCTACAACTACTACTAATTGAACTACTTCTACTACTACTACTATAATAACTACTATTTCTACTAGTATGATTACTACTGCTACAACTACAACTGCAACTACTGCACCTACTGCTACTAATACTACTACTACAACTAGTAGTAGTAACAGTAATAGGAGAAGTGGTAGAAGTAGCAATTTTAGTGGTAGTAGAGGTAGTAGTAGTAGTAGTAGTAGCAGCAGTAGCAGCAGAAATAGTAGTAGTAGTAGTGGTAGTAGTAGTAATAGTATTAGCAGTAGTAAATTTAGTAGTACCTGTAGTAGTAGTGGTAGCTGGAGGAGGTGGACGAGGAGGGCAGCAGTAGCAGCAGCAGTAGTAGTAGTGGTGGAGTTTTTGTAGAAGTAGTAGTATTAGTGGTAGATGTAGTAGTAGCAGCAGCAACAGTAGTAACAGTAATAGTAGTAGTAGTAGTAGATGTAGTAGTAGTAGCTGTGGTAGTAGTAATAATAATAGTAGTAGTACTAGTGGTAGTGGCAGTTGTAGTATTAGAAGCAGTTCTAGTAGTAGTAGTCATAGTAGTAGTAGCAGCAAAAGTTATTGTTGTAGTAGCAGTTGTTGCAATAGTAGTTGTAAGATTAGTATTAGTAGCAGTAGTAGTAGTAGTTGTTGTAGTAGGAGTTGCAGTAGGAGTCATAATATGTTTAGCGGTGGTAGTAGGAGAGAGTTGTAATAGTAGCAGTAGTAGGAGTAGGAGTAGGAGTAGGAGTAGGAATCGTAATAGTTGTTGTTGTTGTTGGTGTCATAGTAGCAGTAGCAGCAGTAGTAGTAGAGGAGTAGCAGTAGCAGTAGTATTCATAGTGGTATTAGTAGTAGCAGAAGCTGAAGGAGTAGTAGTAGTGGCAATTGTACTTCTAGTAATGTAGTAGTAGTAGTAGTAGTAGTAGTAGTAGCAGTAGCAGTTGTTGCAGTCTAGTAGTAGAAGGAGTGTTTGGACTGGTAGTGTTAGTACAACTAGTAGTAGTAGTAGTAGTAGTAGTAGTAGTAGTAGTATTAGTAGTAGTAGCCATAGTAGTAGTAGGAGTAGCAGTAGTAGTTGTTGTTGTAGTGGTAATAAGAGTGTAGTAGTTGTAGTAGTAGTTGGGGTAGTAGTTGTTGTAGTTGTAGGAGTGTTAGGAGTAGTAGTTGTAGGAGGAGTAGAAGTAGTAGTTGTAGTAGTAGCCGTAGTAATTATGGTAATAAGAGTTATAGTAGTTATTCCAGTAGTAATAGCAGTAGTTGCTGTAATTGCTGTAGCAGTAGTTTCAGTAATAGTTGCAGCAATAACAGTCGAAGTAGTAATAGCAGTAGTAGTTGTTGTATTGGTGGTTGTAGCAGTAGAAGTAGTAGTATATGTAGCAGTAGGAGTAGGAGTTGGAGTAGTAGTAGTACTAGTAGTAGTAGTAGTAGTAGTAGTAGGAGCAGTAGTAGTAGTAGTAGTAGTAGGAGCAGTAGTAGTAGTAGCAGTGGTAGTTGTAGTAGTAGTAGTTGGAGGAGTAGTAGAAGTGGTAGTTGTAGTAGCAGTTGTGGAGGAGGAATAGTAGTAGTTGTAGTAGTATTAGTAGTTGTTGTAGTATTAGTAGTAGCAGTAGGTGTAGTAGTTGTTGTAGCAGTAGTAATAGTAGTAGGAGAAGTAGTAGCAGTAGCAAAAGGAGTTGTTATAGTCGTGGTAGAAGTAGTAGTAGTAGTAGTATTAGTAGTCATAATAGTATTAGTTGTTACAGTAGTAGCAGTGCTAGTAGTTGTAGTTGTAGTAGTAGTAGTGTAGTACTAATTGTAGTAATAATAATAGTAGTAGTAGTAGTAGTAGTAGCAGCAACAACAACAACAATAGAAGTACTTGTAGTAGTAGTAGTAGTTATAGTTGCAGTAGTACATATAGTAGTTGTAGTAGTAGCAGTACTACTACAACTACTACTAGTAGTATTAGTAGAAGTAGAAGTAGTAGTAGTAGCAATAGTAGTAGTAGTGTAGTAGTAGGAGTGATAGTTCTCATAGTAGTAGTAGTATTAGTAGTAGCAGCAATAGTTGTAGTAATTGGAGTAGTACTAGTAGCAATAGTAATAGTTGTAATAGTAGTAACAGTAGTAGTAGAAGTAGAGGTTGTAGCAGTAGCAGTAGTAGAAATATTAGTACTTGTAGTAGAAGCTGTTGAAGTTGTAGTAGTCGAAATCATAGTGGGAGTAGTAGGCCGAGTAGTAGTAGTAGTTATTACTGTTATTGTAGTCATAGTAGTTGCAGTAGTAGTAGTAACTATAGTAGTAGTAGTTGTAGCAGTAGTGGTAGTAGTAGCTAAAGTAGTAGCAGTAAGAGGTGAAGTAAAAGTAGTATTACATGTTGCAGAAGCAGTTGTAGTAGTAGTAGTAGCCGGAGTAGAAGTAGCAGTATTAGTAGTAGTAGTAATAGTAGGAGGAGGAGGTGGTGGAGGTGTAGAACTAGTAGCAGTAGTAGTAGTAGTAGTAGCATTAGTAGTAGAAGTAGTAGAAGTAGTAGTAGTAGGAGTTGAAGTAGTAGTATCAGTAGTTGTAGCAGTTGAAGTAGTGGTATCAGTAGCAGTAATAGTTGTATTGTAGTTGTAGTTGTAGTAGTAGTAGTTGTTGTTGTTTTTGTAGTAGAAATAGTAGTAATAGTAGTAAGTCGCAGTAGTAGTTGTAGTATTAGTAGTAGTAGTAGTACTAGTAGTCGTAGCAACAGTAGCAAAAGTAGCAGTAGCAGTAGTAGTTGTTGCAGTTGTAGTATTAGCAGTACTAAGATTTGTAGCAGTACTAGTAGTGGCAGTAGAAGTAGTAGCAGTACTAGTAGTGGCAGTTGAAGATGTAGTAGCAGTAGCAATACTAAGAGTAGTAGCTATAGTAGTTGTAGTAGTGGTAGTAGTAGTAGTTGTTATTGTTGTATTAGAAGTATTTGTTACAGTAGCAGCAGTTATGGCAATAGTAGTAGCAGTAATAGGAGTAGCAAAAATAGTAGCAATAGTACTAGTAGTAGTAGTAGCAGAAGTAGTCGCAGTAGTTGTAGAAGTAGTAATAGTAGTAGTAGTAGAAGTAGTAGGATTACTAGCATTATTAGCGGCAGCCGAAGTAGTGGTAACAGCAGCAGTTGTAGTAGTTGCTGTAGCAATCGCAGTAGTAGTAATAATTGTTGTAGTAGTTGCCGTATTAGTAGCTGTAGGGAGAACAGTAGTAGTAACAGTTATTGTGGCCGCAATAGTAGCAATAGTAGTAGTAGGTGTAATAGTAGTAGCAATAGGAGTAGTAGTAGCCGTAGTAATAGTCGCAATAGCAGTAGCCGCAGTGGTAGAAATAGTAGCAGTAGCAGTAGTAGCAATAGTAGTAATAGTGGTGGTAGTGCTACTAGTAGTTGTAGTAGTAGTAGTAGTCGTAGGAGTAGTAATAGTCATAATAATAGTAGTAGTAGCAGTAGTAGTAGGAGTAGTTGTAGTAGTAGTTGTTGTTATTATTGTAGTAGTAGTAGTAGTAATAGGAGCAGCTGGATTTGTAGTTGAAGTAGTAGTGGTAGTAGTTGTCATATTAATAGTAGTAGTAGTAGTAATAGCAACCGTAGTAATATTTATAGTAGTAGAAGTTGTACTGAAAGTAGTAGTAGGAATATCACCTATAGTAGTAGGATCAGTAGCTGCAGCAGTAGTAGTACTAGTAGTTGTAGTCGTAGGAGTAGTAGTACTAAAAGTCATAGTAGTAGTAATTATAGAAGTATTAGTTGGAGTAAATATAGCAGTAGCAGTAGTTATTGTAGTAGTAGTAGTAATTGCACTAGTAGTAGTGGTAGTTGTAGAGGCACTAGTAGTAATAGTTTTAGCAGTATAAGTAGTAGTAGTAGTAGTAGTTATAGTAGTAGTAGTAGTACAAGCAGTAGTAGCAGAAGTAGAAGTAGAAGTTGTAGTAGAAGTAGTAGACGCAGGAGTGGCAATAGTTGGAGTAGTAGTAATATTGCTAGCAGTAATAGTAGCAATTGTAGTAGTAGTAGTGGTAGTAGTTGTCGTTGTTGTAGTTATTGTAGTAGTAGTAGTAGTAGTAGCAGTTGTTGTTGTTGTTGTTGTAGCAACATTAGTAGCAGTAGTACTAGTAGTTGTAGTTTCTATTGTCCTTTTTGTTGTTGTAGAAGTAGTAGTGGTCATATTAGTAGTATTAGTAGTAGTACATGTAGAGGAAGTGATAGTAGTAGTAGAAGTAGTGGCGGTAGTTGTAGTATTAGCAGCTGTAGCAGTAGTAGAAGCAAGAGTAGCAATATTTGTAGTAGTAGTAGTTGTTATTGTTGTAGTAGTAGTATTACTAGGAGTCATACTAGTTGCAATACTAGTGGTAGTAGTAGAAGTAGAAGTTGTAGTAGTTGTTGCAGTAGTAGTAGCAGCAGTAGTAGAAGTACTAGTAGGAGGAGTTGTAGTAGAAGTAGGAGTAGTAGTAGAAGCAGCAGTAGTAGTAGTAGTAGTGTTAGTAGTATGAGTAGCAACAGAAATAGTAGCAATAGTCGTAGTAATAGTAGAATAAGTAGTAGTAGTTGGAGGAGTAGTAGTAATAGTAGCAGTAGTAACCGTAATAGTTTTAGTAATAGGAGTAGTAGTAGTAGGATGAGTAACAACAGTAGTAGTATTAGTAGTAATAGTAGAAGTAGTTGTTGTAGTAGTAGTTGTAGCAGTAGAAGTGGTAGTAGGAGTTGGAGTAGTAGTAGAAGTAGTAGTAGTAGTTATAGAAGTAGTAGTAGTAGCAATGGCAGTTATAGTTGTAGTAGGAGGACGACTTGTAAATGTGGTAGTTAGAGTTGTAGCAGAACTAACAGAAGCAGTAGTAGTATTAGGAGTAATTGTAGAAGAAGTACTAGCAGTTGGAGTAGTAGTAGTAATAGCAGTAGCAGTAGTAGTAGGAGTAGTAGTAGTAGGAGCAATAGGAGTAGTTGTAGTAGTAGTAGTAGTAGTAGTAGTAGTCATAGTAGTACTAGTAGTAGTAGTAGTAGCAGTAGTATTTGTAGAAGTAGCAATAGTAGCAGCACTAGTACTAGAAGGAGTAGTAGTCATAGCAATAGGAGTAGTTGTAGTAGTAATTGTAGTAGTAGTACCAGTAATTTCAATAGTGATTGGAGTAATAGCAGTTCTAGTAGTAGTTGTTGTAGTAATAGTAGAAGGAGTAGAAGTAGCAGTAGCAATTGTAGAAGTGGTAGCAGCAGCAACAGTATAGTAGTAGTACTAGCAGAAGTAGTTGTAGCAATAGGAGCAGTTGTAGTAGTAGTGGTAATAGTAGTAGTAGTATTAGTAGTAGTAATTGAAGTAGTAGTTGGAGTAGTAGCAGTGCAAGAAGTAGTAATTGTAGTAGTAGAGTAGTAGTAGTAGCTAGAGGAGTAGTAGTAGTAGTAGTAGTAGTAGTAATAGTAATAGTAGTAGTAGTAGAAGTAGTAGTAGTAGCAGTAGTAGCTGTCGTAGTAGTAGGAGTTGTGGTAATAGCAATAGGAGTTGTTCTCTTGGTAGTAGTAGTACTAATAGTAGTAGTAGCGGTAGTATTAGTTGCAGTAGTAGTAGCAGTAGTAGTAGTAGATGGAGTAGCAGTAGTAGTAGTGGTAGTATGTGGTGGAGGATGAGGGGAGCAGTAGTTGTAGTAGTAGTGGTAGTTGTATCAGCAGTAACAGTATAGTTTTAGTAGTAGTAGTAGCAGTAGTATAAGTAGTAGGAGATGTTGTTGTCGTAGTAGTAGTAGAAGTACCAGTAGTACCAACGGTAGTTGTAGCAGCAGCAGCAGTTTTCGTTGTAGTAGAAGTAGTAGTATTAGAAGTTGTTGTAGTAGTAGTAGTAGCAGTAATCGTAGTAGTTGGAGTAGCAATAGTAGTAGTAGTAGTACTAATAGTACTAGTAGTAGAAGTAGTAGCATTAGTTGTAGTAGTTTTAGAAATAGTAATAGTAGCCATCGCAATTGTAGTAATAGTAGTTGTAGTTGTAGTAGCTGTAGCAGCATTAGTGGCAGTAGTAGTATTAGTGGTAGTAGTAGTAGTAGTAGTAGAAGTAGTAGTAGTAGTAGTAGTAGCAGTAGTAGTATTTGTAGTAGTAGCAACGGCAGCAGCAGTCGTAGTAGTAGTAGTAGAAGTAGAAGTATTAGTGGCAGTAGTAGTAATAGCAGTAGCAGTAGCAGAAGTAGTAGAAGAAGCAGCAGCAGTAGTAGTAGAAGTAGTAGCAGTAGTACTAGTAGAACTTGTAATAAATGAAGTAGCAGTAGTAGGGTTAGTAGTTGTAGCCAAAGTAGCAGTAGCAGAAGTAGTAGTAGTAGTAGCAGCAGTAGTTATAGCAGCAGTAGTTACAATTACAACTACTGCTTCTAGTATTACTACTACTAATGCTAATATAATTACAAGTATTTCTGCGACTACTACTACTGCTACTGCAACTACTACGACTCCAACTACTATTACAATTATTATTATTACTACTACTACTACTACTACTACTGCTACAGCGATTACTACTCCAACTCCTACTCCTATTACAGCTACTACAACTATTCCTACAACTATTACTCCTACTATAGCTGCGACTCATACTCCTACTCCAACTCGTACTACTACTATAACTACTAATACTAAATTACCACAACTGCTGCTTCTGCTATTTTGTCAACTGCTACTACTACTAATACTACTATTACTACTACTACTTCAACTACTACTACAACTATTCCTCCTACTTCAACTACTACTACAACTTTTACTACTACTTCAACTGCTACACCTTCAAGTACTTTTACTACTACTGCTGCTACTGCTACTGCTTCTACAACTACAAATCCTTCCCCTTCTACTACCACTACTACTACTCCTTCTCCTATTACAACCTCTACTACTACTACTATTACGGCAACAACTACTACAACTATTTCAACTACTCCTCTTCTACTACTGCTACAACAACAACTACTACTAATAATAATAATAATAATAATAATACTAATACTACAACTATTCCTGCTCCGACTCCTACTACTATGACTACTACTACTGCAGCTGCTGCTCCTACTACTACTATTACTATTATTTCTACCACTACTTCTACTGCTACTAGTACGACTACTACTGCCACCACTACCACTCCAAGTACTACACCTACTACTACTACTACAATTACTTCTCCTCCAACTACTACTATCACTACTGCTATTACTACTGCTGCTGCTGCTACTACTACTGTGACTACTAGCACAACTATTACTACTACTACTACTGCTACTGCTACCACCACTACTGCTACTACTCCAACTACAACTACTATTACTATAATAACAACTACTAATATGACTACCACTGCAACTACTACTACTCCTCCAACTCCAACCCCAACTACTACGCCTACGCCTTTTGCTACTACAAGTACCACTCCTAACACTACTAACACTATGCCTACTACTACTACAACTACTACTACTACTACTACTACTACTACTCCTCCTCCTCCTCCGACTACTACGACTACTACTACTACTGCTGCTACTGCTACTAATCCAAATGCAACAACTACTACTACAACTACCACTGCTGCCACTACTACTACTCCAACTAATGCTGCGACTGCTACTGTGAGTAAGGCTACTCTTATTACTACTACTACAACTACTACTCTTATTACTAACACCACCACCACTACAACTACTACAACAACAACAGCTGCTGCTGCTACTACACTTCCACTTCTAGTACAACTGCTACTACTGCTACTCCTTCTACTACTGCTACTACTACTACTTCTACTACTACTATTACTACTACTACTACTACAACTATTCCTACACCTAATCCTATTACTACTACTTCTATTACTACTACTACTTCTATTACTACTACTACTACTCCTGCTCCAACTCCCATTACTACTAAAACTCCTACTACCACTACTACCCCTAGTAAAACAACTACCACTCGGTTACTACTACTACTACTAATACTGCTGCTGCTAGTACTACTACTCCTCCTACTACTATTAGTACAACTTCTTTAACTACCACTAATCCTACTAGTGCTACCACTACTAGTTCTCCTACTAGTCCTACTACTACTATTACTGCTATTACTACGACTAGTACTACTGTTGCTACTCCTACTACTACTAATCCTATGACTACTACTAATGCTTATACTTCTACTATAACTGCTACTACTACTACTATTGTCACTACAACTATTCTAACTACTACTACAACACCTACTACTACAACAACTACTACTCCTAATTCTCCTGCTACAACTACTACTGCGGCTGCCGCTTTAATTACTACTATTACTGCTACTGCTGCTCCTACTACTACTACAACTACTACAACAACAACTGCTACTACAATTGCTCCTACAACAACAACTACGACAACTATAACTACTACTCCAACTATGACTACACAACTACTACTACTACTAATGCTACTACTCTCCTACTCCAACTCCTATTGCTACTCCTGCTCCTACTACTACTACTACTACTACTACTACTACTACTACTATAAATGCAACTAATATTACTACTACAACAACTACTACCACAACTACTACTGCTGCTAATGCTACTACTGCTGCGGCTACTACTACAACAACTTCTATGACTACTACTACTCCTACTACTACTAGTACTACTACTACTACTTCTACAAATATTTCTACTCAAACTACTCCAAATACTACTACTACTATTGCCAATACTACTACTACTTCAACTACTACTACAACTATTCCTCCTACAGCTACTACTACTACTGCCACTATGACTGTTACTACTACTACAACTCTTACTACTACTTCAACTGCTACACCTTCAAGTACTTTTACTACTACTGCTTCTACAACAACAAATCCTTCCCCTTCTACTACCAGTACTTCTACTCCTCCTCCTATTACAGCCTCTACTACTACTACTATTACTGCAACAACTACTCTAACTATTTCGACTACTCTTCTACTACTGCTACAACAACAACAACAACTACTACTGCTACTAATAATAATAATACTAATACTACAACTATTCCTGCTCCGACTCCTACTACTATGACTACTACTACTACTGCTTTTATTTCTACCACTACTGCTACTGCTACTAGTACGATTACTACTGCCACCACTACCACTCCAACTACTACACCTACTACTACTACTACAATTACTTCTCCTCCAACTACTACTATCACTACTGTTATTACTACTACTGCTGCTGCTACTAATACTGTGACTACTAGTACTACTATTACTACTACTACTCCTCCTACAACAACTACTACTACTGCAATAACGACTACTATTACTGCTACTGCTACCACCACTACTGCTACTACTCCAACTACAACTACTATTACTATAATAACAACTACTAATATGACTACCACTGCAACTACTACTACTCCTCCAACTCCAACTCCAACTACTACGCCTACGCCTTTTGCTACTACAAGTACCACTCCTAACACTACTAATACTATGCCTACTACTACTACTACTACTACTACTACTACTACTACTCCTCCTCCTCCTCCTCCTCCTCCTACGACTACTACGACTACTACTACTACTACTACAACTATTCATACTCCTAATCCTATTACTACTAATTCTACTCCTACTACTACTTCTATTACTACTACTACTACTCCTGCTCCAACTCCCATTACTACTAAAACTCCTACTACCACTACTACCCCTAGTAAAACAACAACCACTCGGTTACTACTACTACTACTAATACTGCTGCTGCTAGTACTACTACTCCAACTACTACTATTAGTACAACTTCTTTGACTACCACTAATCCTACTAGTGCTACCACTACTAGCTCTCCTACTAGTCCTACTACTACTATTACTGCTATTACTACTACTAGTACTACTGTTGCTACTCCTACTACTACTAATCCTATGACTACTACTAATGCTTATACTTCTACTATAACTGCTACAACTACTACTATTGTTACTACAACTATTCTAACTACTACTACAACACCTACTACTACAACAACTACTACTCCTAATTCTCCTGCTACTACTACTATTGCGGCTGCTGCTTTAATTACTACTATTATTGCTACTGCTGCTCCTACTACTACTACAACTACTACAACAACAACTGCTACTACAATTGCTCCTACTACAACAACTACGGCCACTATAACTACTACTCCAACTATGACTACTCAACTACTACTACTACTAAGGCTACTACTCTCCTACTCCAACTCCTATTGCTACTCCTGCTCCTACTACTGCCACTACTACTACTACTACTATAAATGCAACTAATATTACTACTACAACTACTACTACCACAACTACTACCGCTGCTAATGCTACTACAGCTGCGGCTACTACTACAGCTACTTCTACGACTACTACTACTCCTACAACTACTAGTACTAGTACTACTACTTCTACAAATATTTCTACTCAAACTCCTCCAAATACTACTACTAATATTCCCAATACTACTACTACTTCAACTACTACGACAACTATTCCTCCTATAGCTACTACTACTACTGCCACTATGACTTTTACTACTACTACAACTTTTACTAGTACTTCAACAGCTACACCTTCAAGTACTTTTACTACTACTGCTGCTACTGCTACTGCTTCTACAACTACAAATCCTTCCCCTTCTACTACCACTACTACTACTCCTCCTCCTATTACAACCGCTACTACTACTACTATTACCGCAACAACTACTACAACTATTTCGACTACTACTCTTCTACTACTGCTACAACAACAACTACTACTACTACTACTACTAATAATAATAATACTAATACTACAACTATTCTTGCTCCGACTCCTACTACTATGACTACTACTACTGCAGCTGCTGCTCCTACTACCACTACTACTATTATTTCTACCACTACTTCTACTGCTACTAGTACGACTACTACTGCCACCACTACCACTCCAAGTACTACACCTACTACTACTACTACAATTACTTCTCCTCCAACTACTACTATCACTACTGCTATTACTACTATTGTGACTACTAGTACTACTATTACTACTACTACTCCTCCTACTACAACTACTACTACTGCAATAACGACTACTACTACTGCTACTACTACCACCACTACTGCTACTACTCCAACTACAACTACTATTACTATAATAACAACTACTAATATGACTACCACTGCAACTACTACTACTCCTCCAACTCCAACTCCAACTACTACGCCTACGCCTTTTGCTACTACAAG
This sequence comes from Trichopus zeylanicus subsp. travancoricus, assembly GCA_005019695.1. Taxonomy (NCBI): domain Eukaryota; kingdom Viridiplantae; phylum Streptophyta; class Magnoliopsida; order Dioscoreales; family Dioscoreaceae; genus Trichopus; species Trichopus zeylanicus. The sequence continues at coordinate 1,018 of RXID01021425.1, read as the reverse complement.
TACTAATCCTAACACTACTAATACTATGCCAACTACTACTACTACTACTACTACTACTCCTCCTCCTCCTCCTCCTCCTCCAACGACTACTACGACTACTACTACTGCTGCTGCTACTGCTACTAATCCAAATGCAACAACTACTACTACAACTACCACTGCTGCCACTACTACTACTCCAACTAATGCTGCGACTGCTACTGTGAGTAAGGCTACTCTTATTACTACTACTACAACTACTACTCTTATTACTAACACCACCACCACTACTACTACTACAACAACAACAACAGCTGCTGCTACTACATTTCCACTTCTAGTACAACTGCTACTACTGCTACTCCTTCTGAAACTGCTACTACTACTACTTCTACTACTACTATTACTACTACTACTATTATAACTATTCCTACTGCTAATCCTATTACTACTAATTCTACTCCTACTACTACTTCTATTACAACTACTACTATTCCTGCTCCAACTCCCATTACTACTAAAACTCCTACTACCACTACTACCCCTAGTAAAACAGCTACCACTCGGTTACTACTACTACTACTAATACTGCTGCTGCTAGTACTACTACTCCTACTACTACTATTAGTACAACTTCTTTAACTACCACTAATCCTACTAGTGCTACAACTACTAGATCTCCTACTAGTCCTACTACTCCTATTACTGCTACTACTACTACTAGTACTACTGTTGCTACTCCTACTACTACTAATAATATGACTACTACTAATGCTTATACTTCTACTATAACTGCTACTACTACTACTATTGTTACTACAACTATTCTAACTACTAGTACAACACCTACTACTACAACAACTACTACTCCTAATTCTCCTGCTACTACTACTACTGCGGCTGCTGCTTTAATTTCTGCTATTTCTGCTACTCCTGCTCCTACTACTACTACAACTACTACAACAACAACTGCTACTACAATTGCTCCTACTACAACAACTACAGCCACTATAACTACTCCTCCAACTATGACTACTCA